>CAUYUJ010020269.1:114091-160502 GCA_963575745.1 Prorocentrum cordatum
AAATCCGCCGGCCCCCTTGTGGGGCCACCAGGCTGTAGGCACGTGATTCGCAGTTTCCTGTACCAGTCGTAGGTTGTAGTTTCCAGTGTTGCAGTTCTGCTTCTTGCTGGTTACTGTAACTAGTTGACTTCTTGCTGGTTACTGTAACTAGTTGATTGACCGCGCGAGGGGGGGGAGGCCCAAACCGGCTTTTTTAGCACCCCCTGGGCGCGTTGTCTGAATTGCTGGGGGGGCTCGAAATCGACACCCCTCACGCAGATCCGCGGGGTCAGGGTCCAAAAACACATGGGATTTGCCACATTTCTGAAATTCGGTGCCACCCCTCACGCAGATCCACGGGGTCAGGGTCCAAAAACACAGGGGATTTGCCACATTTCTGAAATTCGGTGCCACCCCTCACGCAGATCCGCGGGGTCAGGGTCCAAAAACACAGGGGATTTGCCACATTTCTGAAATTCGGTGCCACCCTTCACGCAGATCCGCGGGGTCAGGGTCCAAAAACACAGGGGATTTGCCACATTTCTGAAATTCGGTGCCACCCATCACGCAGATCCGCGGGGTCAGGGTCCAAAAACACAGGGGATTTGCCACATTTCTGAAATTCGGTGCCACCCCTCACGCAGATCAGCGGGGTCAGGGTCCAAAAACACATGGGATTTGCCACATTTCTGAAATTCGGTGCCACCCCTCACGCAGATCCGCGGGGTCAGGGTCCAAAAACACAGGGGATTTGCCACATTTCTGAAATTCGGTGCCACCTCTCACGCAGATCCGCGGGGTCAGGGTCCAAAAACACATGGGATTTGCCACATTTCTGAAATTCGGTGCCACCCTTCACGCAGATCCGCGGGGTCAGGGTCCAAAAACACAAGGGATTTGCCACATTTCCGAAATTCGGTGCCACCCCTCACGCAGATCCGCGGGGTCAGGGTCCAAAAACACAGGGGATTTGCCACATTTCTGAAATTCGGTGCCACCCCTCATGCAGATCCGCGGGGTCAGGGTCCAAAAACACAGGGGATTTGCTACATTTCTGAAATTCGGTGCCACCCCTCACGCACATCCATCGCAAGGCGTGGTAACCCAAACTGCGAGTACTCCCTCGGCCTTTTAATCCCAAGGTGTGGTAACCAAGCTCGTAAACCATACACGTCTTCCCAATCGCCCTGTGTGGTAACCACTCTTGTGATCAGTTGGTTTTGCCGATTGCGAATCGGCCTCGCATGAAGTTCCGATACTGCTGCACGACAGCGCCAAAGCCTCATGACTTAGCTCTTCCATGGCCCATTCTCCGAGAGAGGGGGCCGGCGGCAGGGGGCGAAGCCCTTACGGATTTTTGGGCTGTTCTTGAATCTCCCCCGCTCCGCTCAGCGAGAGCGCCCGCTCCGCGAGCGCGCCGCGGCTGCCGCGCCCGCGCCCGCGGGATGCCGGCGGCGGCGAGGGGGCCCGGCTCTCCGCCCCGGGGCGGAGTGCGGCCCCCGCGCCGCACCAAGGGGGGCCACGTGCGAGCCCGACCCCTGCAGTCGGGGCGTTGACCTAAGGAATCCAAAATATTGGAGGCCTGGAAATTGGCACCAGCACCAACACAGGGGGTTGCCTCCACAGGGGGAAGATGATCCTAGATTTCGGTGTTGGTGGTAATATTTCGGCCACCCTGGAAGCCAGAATATTACCACCATCACCGAGATCGGGCTCTTGCTTCCCTCGGTGGAGGCACACCGCCGAAATTGGTGTTGGTGTCAGCCTCTAGGCCTGCGAAAATAAGAAACGAAGCCCCTTTTTTCCATGAGTTGAACTTCGATGTCCCATCGAAAACATAAGGAAACCCTGAGGCAAGCTGTGAAACACTTAAAGGAACGCGGAGCCCCTCCCCAACGAAAAGGGTTCCTTCTTCAGGGCCCCGACTGTACCCCCCACGATTTCTGAAGGGGGGTGGGGTTCACCTCACTCGGGAGCTCCCGAGCGAAGTGAACCCCACCCTCCCCCTCGGAAATCGTGGGGGGCAGGGGTCGGGTTCGCATGTGGCCCCCTACTCACAGGACGCCGGCGCCTTCGCGCGCGCGCGCGAAGATGCGGCCGTGCCGCGCGCTGGTCCAGACGAGACTGCGATGTCGCCGCAGACAGAGGGCACGAAAGCCACCCCGATAGCAGCCACCCCGACGCGCGGAGCCGTGTAGTAAACGCACCCAGGGAAGGAATCAAGCAGGGCAAGGCTGTTTAGTAAACGCCCCCAGGGCCGTTTAACGCCAATTGTCTGGTCCGGGAGTTTGTTCCTCCCTTGAGTAGAACCGCGTTGCCAACTGTGTCGCCCCTGCCCTTTAATCCCTTCCCCGCGGGGGGGGAAGGCGGGGGGGGTGGTGGTCCTGGGGGAAAAGGTCCCGGAAGGGTCCTGGAGGGTGGTCCTGGGGGGTGGCCCCAGATGAGAATACCACCCTCCTGGCCCGCCCTCTCCCTCCCATCTCCGTCGAGGGCCGAGGCCTCCAGGGCGACGTTGCCAACTGCGTCGGGGGCCGCCCATCCTGGACGATCTATATATATATGTATATATTATATATGTGTTATACACAACATCTACAGCTGTACGTATATACACACATACGTCCACATATATATGTATAGATATGTGATATAGAACATGCACATCTATATGCACATATGTATATATAACAGATACATCTACATGCATATACACACATATGTATGTGGCCAACCAGCTCCCACAAATACTACGCCTTATCCCACAAGAGCCAGGAGGACCGGACAGCTACACCCACCTTCTCGGGCTCGCAGGGGGCCGGGCGCGCGCGGAGGTCTAAGGGTGTGTGTCCAACTGGTTGACCGGTCCGAACATACTAGTTGGTATGGACTGAAGCTGGCGACAAACACCAAAGCAGCTTGTTGAAGAAGCCACGCGCGCGACCAGGATGAGCAGCGAGCGTCGGCTGCCGCTGCATCAGCACGCGCGTAAGAAGCGAACTCCACCAGATCTCAATAGGCGTCATTGGCCGAACTCTTGGGCGGGATCGATCGTTCTGATCAGAAGAAAAGCCCGAAATTGGCGTTCTGGACAGAAGTTAGCGACGCCGCTACTGAGAGCATCTGGGTCGGACTCGGAAGCCGCGTCGTTGAATAGTAAGCGCGAGACGCTCGTCTGCGCCACTTCATCCTGTTCGAAGCGCCTGAATCATGGCACGCTCCACAAACAGAGCCATCACTTCAGTGGGGCACCATGAAATGGGTGGAACACCAGCGCCGCCAGTCAACTTCCAGAGCGCGGCGCACGCGGGCAACGTCGAGACCCTGAGAGCATGACAGCCAAACGTTGCCTTAAAATGCTCGGCGCATCTCTCGGAACATCCAGGCTTATCACGAACACGCAAAATGTTTGTCTTGCCAGCATACCTCTCGCTGCGCACGAACACAAGGTCAGCTGCTGAGCCAGTGCCACGAACATCTGCAACACGAGCCTCCTGGATCGATATCCACTCTGACGGCCCGTGCGCGCTGTTGTACGTCATCTCGTCCGGTAGCGGCACGAACCCTCTCCGAACCCACCTTGGCGCTGGTGCAGCCTTCCCTGCTGCCCGTAGCTGCGCAATGGCAAGCGCATGCGCCAGGGGCGTCTGCACAAGATGGGCAGCTGCACCATGACGACCAGTGCCAAGATGCTCCAGAGTGGATATGGCTTCACAAGCGGCTGGCCCTGAATTGAGACGGCGAGGTTTGGTGGGGCGAGTCACCTCCTCAGCCCACGCAAATAACGACGTGGGTCGCGGTCAACGCACAGATGTCGGCATCGCCGAAAACAACGCTGACGAAGAGGACCGGCAGGACACAATTGAACTTGAATCTGAGGTATAAGGAAGGTCTGGCTCCACACCAATCACACTAGACCCGACAACATCGCCGCGGCAACAATCCGATCACGCACACCACAACGGTAAAGCCACACTCGCAGCACACCGAGGGAAGAGGACGCAGAACGTCCAGACTGGACAAGGTGATAACACCGATGATCTCTGCACCGAGAGTTGGGTGTGAGCCAGCTGACGGCCGCTGTGAATCGGTGTACTCGTCAATATGACGGTACTGTACTCAGTGTGGGCAGAGAGAGCGTTGTTCTGTTTCGCGAACGATGGTGAAGATGATGGTACTTATGATTATGACGATCATGATGATGGTGATGATAATGGTGATGGTCATTAGGTTGACGATGATAATGTAGATCATGATGACGGTGGTGATGCTGCTGATGACGATGTTGGTGGTGGAGATGGTGATGACGATAATGATATAGATCATGATGAATGTGATGCTGATTATGATGATGATGCAGATGATGCAGATGATGATGATGCTGATGATGATGATGATGATGATGTTGATGCTGCTGATGATGATGACGATGATCATGATAATGATGATGAATATGATGATAATGATGACGATGATGATGATGAATATGATGGTGATGGTGATGATGATTATGAGCTGATGATGAGGTTGATAATGATAGCATGGTTGACCATGGTGATGGTAATGATGATGATAACGATTATGTGGGTGGTGATGATGATGGTGGTGGTGATTATGACGGGTGATGACGGGTGCTGGTGATGATTATGATGATTACGATGACGACGAAAGTAAGGATATCGGTGATGATGAGGATGATGACGATGATGATGCCAGATGTCTTGGAAACATGAAGATGCAGGAGTGGCAACTATTGTTATTCAGTGGATGTCGTCACACAAAAGCAGGGCGTGGCTCAGAAATCACAATTTCTCTGGCTCCTGGTACCCTGGGAACAGCCTGTTCCCAGGGGAACAGGCAGGCTGATAAGTACAGGACGTTCAGGGCTCTTGAGCATCCTGTAGTGCCCGAGCTAGACGAACGAGTTCAGGCAGCTAGAAATTTCGGTTGGCAATTCACAGGGCTCCTTGCGAGCTCTTTCAAGTGCCTCATTGAAGTAGGTTTCCCTGCTGTAGATAGGATCCCCATTGCCAAGAAAGTCTCTAGGGAGCCCATGACGGCAAGACAGGAGCCCATGATGGTGCTCCTCCTCACCACAGATGATCGAGGCCATCTGCTTCACAAGGTTGAAGGCAAATGGGGTTGCCGAGTGTGCGGTGTCGATGCCGCTCGGCGCAGAGCGGTCATCCACAGAGGGTGTCCAGGCAAGCCACGAGTGCTGGCCGATACTCACGCTTCTTACCGAATGTGGGCGATCGGAGATGATTTGTATTTCTGCAGGCAATGCGGGTGCCTCGCGAGGCGACAGGTCAAGGACTCGGCCTCGCGCTGCCCTCGGTCTGCTGGGCCAGGGAAGGCGGGCGCGTTGAAGTACATGCGCGAGGGTATGGATCCCACATCCGAGGTGTTCGTCGGGGCCCCCTTCCCTGTCCACTAGAGTTTCCCCGTCGGGCCGATCTTTCGTTTAGGGATCGCGCTGTGCCGCGGAGCGGTGCAGGGTATCCCTCTAACCTTCGTTGCTGGAAGGCTCAGCCTTGTACCCCCGAAGTGTCCCAAATCCCCCCTCCTCCCGTCCGCCCTCCTCCCGCCGCTCTCCTGCCCTCCTCCGCCCTCCCTCCCTCCCCCTCCTCCTCCCCCATCGCCCCTCCGTCCCTCCCCCCTCCCCCCTCCCTCATCCCCTCCTCCTCCCCCTCCTCCTCCCCGCTTCTTCGCTCCATCCTCCTCCTCCCTCCTACTCCTCCTCCCTCCCTCCTCCTCCTCCTCTCCTCCTCTCCTCCTCCTCCCTCATCCTCCTCCTCCTCCTCCTCCTCCCTCCTCCCTCCCTCACCTCCCTCCCTCCTCCCTCCCTCCCTCCTCCGCCCCCCCTCCCCCTCCTCCTCCTCCCGCCCCCTCCTCCTCCCCCTCCTCCTCCCCCTGTCGCCCCCCCGTCCGCCATCCCTCCGCTCCCCGCCTTGAGCCCCCGGGGGGCCGCCTGCGAAACCCCTCCGCCGAGCTCGTCAGCCAGGACGACATCTGCACGGCCGCCCGCCCGTGCGGAGCGCCGGGCCGCGACGCTGCGCGGCGGGGGTCCGTGGTCGGAGGAGGCCCGGGCGAGCCTTCGCCCCGCTGTTGGGCCGCGGAGGCGCTTCCCGCCGCCGCGGCCGGATCCGCCCCGAAGAACCGGAGGACGAGGCGAATGGCACAAACATCACAGCTCCAGGGGGCAAACGAACCTACCTCGCTTTTGACCACCCTCGCTTCCAAGAGCTGCCAAGCGATGCCGAACTACGGCACGCATTGGTCAGGCCACTCGACGGGGAGGCGCGTGGTATGACTTGGTTTTGCCTGGAAGCGAAAGCGGGGTAGGTGAAGCTCGGAGGTCCGCGCAGGTTTCTTGGATCGGCGTTGGAGTCCCCTGGCGGCGCCCATGGCGCGCCCCGCGCGCCAGGGAGGGGGTACATTGCCGATCCAAGAGATCTGCGCGGACCTCCGAGTTGATGTGCGTACGCAGTTGTTTGTTCCCCGAAGAACGGGACATGGGTGGACCCTGGGAGGGGTCCCAAAGGACCAGTCCGGGGACGCACTGAATCAAAAACCTGGGTCGATTGGGTTTTGCAGGATCCTGCAAGGATGATCCTGCAGGATCCTGCGCGCCTGCCCAGCTCCATGCAACCCTGGCTCTGCAGGATCCTACAGGATCTGGTGCTCTGGCTGACCCCCGCTTGGGGAAATCGAAAGGTACCGATACCAGTGCTCGACTGCCAGTGTCTCGACTGGCCCTCCTCCGATATGTGCCCAAGGACACCGCCCTGCTCCCTCGGGCCAAGATGGCTGGGCGGGGGGTTCCCTCCTCCTCCGCCTACTCCTCCTCCTTCTCCTCCTCCTCCTCCTCCTCCTCTTCCTCCTCCTCCCGCTCCTTTTGGCTCCTCCCCCTCCTCCTCCTCCTCCTCCTCCTCCTCCTCCTCCTCCCTCCCCCTCTCCCCTCCTTTTGGCTTCCTCTACCTCCTCTTTGCTCCTCCCCCTCCTCCTCACTCCTCCTCCTCCCCTCCCCCTCCCCCTCCCCCTCCCCCTCCTCCTCCTCCTCCTCCTCCTCCTCCTCCTCCTCCTCCTCCTCCTCCTCCTCCTCCCCGTCCTTTTGGCTCCTATTCTGCTGCGGTCCCCCACCCGCCGCACCCCTTCCTCGCGCCGACGCCCAGTGCGCGCGCGGACCGCCGAGAGCACGGGGGGGCGGCGATGGGAGCGGCCTGCACCTCGACAGGCTGCAGAGGCCACCGCCCGCGCCCTCCCCGACTCGCAGCCACTCGTCCCCTGCAATACAAGGAGGAGGAAGTAAAGGAAGAGGAGGAGGGGAGGGGGGGAGGAGGAGGAGGAGGAGGAAAAAAATCGAGGAGGAGGAGGAGGTGGAGGAAGAGGGGAGGTGGATGGGGGAGGAGGAGGAGGAGGAGGAGGAGGAGGAGGGGGAGGAGGAGGAGGAGGAGCAGGAGCATGTAAGCTAGGAGTCAAGGACAAAAAACAAAAACAAAGATAAAAAAACAAAAGTAAAAAAGCCAAGAAACCCAAAAAAGAATAAAAGACACACATGAAACAAAAAAAAATGCAGGAGGAAAACAAAAGAATAACCAAGTAGGAAAAAAAGAAAAAATCAAAAGGAAAAAGAGGAGGATTGGATTGGGATTGGGCCCGTGGGAGTTCAACTGCAACCGTTAGACGCCTGCCTACACCGCCTATCTTCACAGTTAAGGGGAACTCTGAGGGGTGAATCGTGCTTCGCCAAACCGTCAGATGCGGCCCGTGGCTCACGACGGACGCCGCACCGCCCCTACGAGCACCCCCTAGACGGCACGCAGCCTACGGAGGGCCCGCTCTTGGGGACCAGTGAGAGTGCTACCGAAAACCCTTCTTACCCTTGCCCCTGCCCTTGGCCCTTGAAGGCCTCCCCTCTCTTTGGATGGTCGGGGTATTGGACACTCCAGAACCATAAGCTGAGGGCAAAGGGGGGGGGTCGCGGGTTCAAAACTTCAGAAGACACTAAACCCTACGAATTAGGTCGGCCAGCCTTTCACTCGCCCGCAGCGGATGTTGGTGACTGACACCCCGGGAATCCGACACGGGTCCGCTGTTCACGGGCAACCTACTTGACTGTAAAAAGCTGCTGCCGCTACTGCTGCTACCTCTACCTCCTTTTACTATGCCTGGGCTGCGCCCGTCTACTTGAACTCCGCCAACAACTTCGAAGCGCCCCGCTCCAGAGGGCCCCTCGGCGCGGGCCCGATGCGCTCCTCCGCCTTCAGCGTCTCGAGCAGGGCCGCCATGATCTGCATCAGCTGCCCATGCTTTGGGTGCTGCGTGTCGAAGGCAATGATCAACCTGCCCCTCGGGTTGCTCTCCGTCTTGTTCTTGTTGCGCTTCCATTGCCAATGCAGCACCAGCTCTCCCACTTGCACCGCCGACGCCTTGCATAGGTACTCCATGTAGAACTCTCGAGCAATGGCCATCCACGGCTCTTGCTTCACTCCTTCTTTGTTGTGCTGCGAGGCCGCCCAGCGCATGGTCGTCACGAAGATGGTCACGAAGGGCGGTCCCCTGCTCTGGAAGTCGACGGCTTCCCCTTTCTTTGCCTTGGCCTTGGGCTCCTGCGACTGGTCGTTGTAGTCCGCCCCCGCACTCCCGTTCGTCGCCGCGAAGTCCGTGTCCGCGCAGATGTCGCACGTGCGGTGCACCGTCCTCGACACCCCTGCCAGAGCGCGGCTGTCCGTGAGCACGAGCTTGCCGATGATGAGCACCAGCTTGACCAGCGCGTCTTGCCCGCGCGCCGCCTTCTTCGCCTCCTCCCTGACGTTGCTGCCGCCTGCGTCGCCACCGCGGCCCTTTTTGCTCGCAGGGCCTGGCGACGGGTCCCTCAGCCACGCGGGACGCCCCAGCACATCCTCGATCGCCACCACCTCCGACATGGGCAGCGGCTGTCCCACGAGAACATGATACTCCGAGATCTGCCTCTGGGGCAGGTGATATGGACGGGTCCACCTCACACGGGAGATGGCTTGTGACCAAATGGCTGCATAAGTTGTCCAAATCGCTGGCGTGATATTCGCATACTCTGCAAACCAGCGACGGTGGAGGCCTAACTCCCGAGAGCGCTGCCGAACCCCTTGACGGACACGTACCACTCATCAGGGCCCTCTGGAGGCGCTTGTAAGCGTTATCCTGGCTAGCGAATACACGTCTACACGCTATGCACGTGTTTTGTAGGGGTCAGCGTAGCAGCTCAGTTGCGTACTTGATGTATTTGACGCATATGGTTTATGAGGTCCCTCTTGGTCTGGAACCCGTGCCCACATACCGTGCCCGCCTCCAGAACCCATTCACACTTCCAAGGGGGCCCCAGAGGTAT
The DNA here is from genome assembly GCA_963575745.1 of Prorocentrum cordatum. Lineage (NCBI taxonomy): Eukaryota > Dinophyceae > Prorocentrales > Prorocentraceae > Prorocentrum > Prorocentrum cordatum. The sequence goes on from CAUYUJ010020269.1 coordinate 123,438, forward strand.
GCCTAGGGTGTCCTGCGTTTTTTTTTTTTCCCGTGTAGAGGTCTGAAGGAGGGATCACCTTTGCCAGCTCGCGTGCGCGAATCTCCGTAAAGTCCACGCGAGTCCAGAACTCACGATACTCATCGTTCACTATATCGCCTGGGCAGCGAGCAAAATGGGCGCAAATGTCGCCCTCGTCAAGTGCATATGCTGCACGCCGAAAGTCAGCCTGCAGTCGAAGGAGCCACGGAGATGCCACTCTAAGGATAACTGCGCTGTCATGCAACGGTTGCCCCCCGCCACATCCAGGCCCAAGGTCCCGAACAACGAGCAAAGCTCCTGGCTGCGGTTCTTCGGGGATAGGGCCCAAGTACGGTACCGCCCCAGGCGCCTAACCAGCAACTCCGTTTCAGAACTAGCGAGGCGCCAATGCTGCATCACTTTCTTATTCGACCACGACCGAATCTTCCCGTCCACCTTCGTCGTCGCCTTCCCTTGCAATGCCCTCCTCCCATAGCGAGCCAGAAGCGAGTCGAGTTCACGATAATGGCGATTGGTGAGCAGCATTGGTTCTAAACCAGTGAGCGCCGCATGCTGCGCGCAACTCAGAAACATGGTCCGCTTCCAGCGGAACGGCAGCTCCAGGGGCCATATCTGGCCCAAGGCATAGTACGACTCAGCAGTAGCTTGCATTCTGCGACCGATCTCCACTGAAGAAGATAGCAGCAAATTAATGTTGGGGCCCAGGTACCTGACATGCTCCTGAAGATCTCCTGCAATTTGTTCTCGACCCTGACCCCTCGCCCACTGTTGACACTGTAAGGCCCCAGGTCCCTGAAAGCAAAGCTGAACCTCCTGCTTCCCGATGTTTTGTGCATACCCAATAGCATCCAGCCCCTCCGAAAGGGCCGCGTCAGCTTGCTTCGGGACCCGGAAAAAAACACAAACTGCCCACGGTACCGTGAGGTTGGGCCACGTGAGCTCGAAAGATATTGTCGGCGTAAAGGCAGCCACCGACGCCCGCGCGTAAATCTCTCCAACTAGCAACCAAGCCAGCAGCAGGCTTGTCAATATCTCTAAGACGATGAAGCCACTGCAGGATGGGCCGAGCAAAGGTTCCACGAAAGAGCCCCACGACAAAAGGGTCTCCCATCGTTCCTCCTTCCCCCGTCTTGGTGTACATCCCCCTCCATGGTCCCTGGACAGATCACGCTGCATCGGAAGCGTTGAACACACAACAAAACATTCTGAGGTTCTGCATGGAGCTCTACCGTCTTGCCCAGTTCTCCCCAGTCCCCGCTGGCGAAAGCGTTGGACCTGTCCTTAAATGTAAACGCGAACGAACGTCCAGCGAGCCGAAGGCGCCAGCAGAGGAGCTGTGCGACTAAAATAGCTCCTTCACGACGCCTGCCTTTACAAAAACCGTGCTCCGTGACCATGGGAGGAACCCGAAGAAGGCCTGAGTAGAAAGCTTTCCCAACAGTCGGAAGTACATGGGCCGCCCTGCGGCCCACTGGTCCTGGCTTGGCGTTTTTGTTCCGAAGTTGTGCTCCAGAACTGATGTGCCACCGAAGCGGGGTTCGATCCGTAGCCCGAACTATCCGTAGGCCTCCCTCCAGAATCTTCCCAAACAGCTTCATCTCAGGGACTACCTGCTCGAAACCTGCCCCGTGCCCCTTGGTGTCCATGTTAGCCTCTGGGTCCATACACATCAATCATATCTCAGCTGGCGGGGTCCCTGCTGGCACCATGCGTCTCTTACTGGCACTCCTGAAGTACTTCTTGATTCTCCACTGGTCCTTCTGAGCGAGCTCGCAATCCTCGGGCGTGATGTGGGGGGTGGGGCCAGGTGGGTATTCGTTCAGCCAGTCCTCAAAGACGACCTTACGAGCCAGCATGCCCCCGTCCCTGCCATTCTTGCCCCAGTGGTCGAGCAGCTCCTGTTCTGCAAAGTAGCCCCCCCGCAGGAGCCGCCCGCCCCTTCTCTTCGGTCCGAAGCGGCATCGCGCCGCCTGCCTCGAAAGCCTCATAGCCTCTGCAAGACGACGGGCCTGCCACGCCTCGTCAATCTCGCCCAGTAGAGCGGTACGACGTTGCTCATCGAATTGCTGCCGTTCTCGACGTAGGCGCTGACTGAGCCTCTTCAGCTGTTCCTCGCACTCGTTCAGCTCCGTGGAATCCTCCTTCATGTCCTGTCTAGACCGTCGTAGTCGAGCACGTTCTTTCAGAAGCTCGGTTCGTTCTGCCGCTGCTCGCCTGTATTCTGGGTCGTTAGATACAACATGGCCAAACATCTGTTGCCCGATCGTTACCAGCACGTCCTCCAGGTGAAGAAAGATTTCGTCTGGTCTCCCGTCGGTCAGCATGGCCCTCCAAGTATCTTCCGTCTCACGCAGGCGTGCTTCCACCTTCTCAAGAAACTCGACTCGACGATGCCCTCGTCGTAGACACTGCATAAGGTCGTCCTGATTCCACTTCATGCGCTCTGGTGCTGGTGTCAGCGTCTCCGCCGTGCAGATTGCCTGCATGCCGTGTAGCTCCATGTAGACTGGGATGTGGTCCTTCGGCGGGGCCCCCTTGAAAGCCTGCAGCTCCGCTCCCAAACTGAATAAGGGGGAGAACTTCTGTGCCATATCGATCATGCCATCTGGTATGAAAAGGTAGTCGATGTAACTGCTGTGTCCAGACGCGTTGTAATACGTGTGCTCTAACGTCTGGCTACGAGAACTCATCATGTACATGTGGTGGCGCCCATTCGCCATCCTCATCATTTCACCCGCGCCCCACGTCGTTGCTCTCGAGCTCGGCCTGGTCCCATCGACTGCGACTCCACGTGTTGCCACTGGCCCGCGATCCTGCTGATGCCCAAACCGTCGTTCAGGTCTGCATACACCAACGGTGTACATATGCATGGTAGTTGTTGTAATACTCCCTCGTACCACTGCGTCAACATGCGGACCGTCTCTTTGTAGTGAGGGACCAAGCGAGCATGCCTGGGCTGCGGCGGGAAGTACAACACGATTGCTGCCATATCCAAAGGGCCACGGCGAACCCTCGCCGCCAGGGCGCGGCCCTCTGCACCTGAGGGACTCGGCCATGTCCTGCATACGTGCTGCTCCTTGAATTTTTGGCCCAGGACTATAGCACAGCCTGTACTCTTGTTCGTGAACTCGCCCACGCCCGCCTCGGCCTCCAGCACGATCCTCTTCCCAATCCTTCGAGTGAGAACTTCCTCATTCTTCCTATGCGTAGCCTGCGTGCCAGCTAACATCACCACGTCCATACTGTTGCAAGACATGGCGACCTCTTGGAGGCGAACGCCCGTGCAAAACATCGGGTTGTACCCCAGCGCCCGCAGGATCCACTGGCCCACGGGCCGCGCCATCGCGATGCGCGTGGCGCCACGGCGGGCCATCCGCCCGCCTGCGCCGCGGCCGCCCCTCGCGCGCTGTGCGCCAGAGCGGCGGCTAGGAGGAGGAGGAGGATGATGAGGAGGAGTGAGGATTATGGTGGGGGGGGGGGGGGGGGTGGGGGAGGTGTTAGGGTGACGGGAGTTGAGGAGGAGGAGGAGGAGGCAGAATCGAGACCAAGTCGCTTCGCACACATCGGAAATCTCTGACTTGCCATGTCTCGGACGTCGTCCCCCGTGCGTCTTGTCGGTATCGTGCGTGCTCTTGTTTTGTTTTCCCTTGCGCGGTGATGTGCTCCTCGATGGTCCTTGCCGGGGAAACAAATGCACACGTCCAAACGATGCCAAGCCCGTTTAGAGACGTAAGTTGGGTTTGGAGGACGCCTCGGGCGCCGCGGCCAGAGCGCCCTGGAACGCTCTGAGAACGCTCTGGAACCGGAAGCGTCCTACCAGCCCTCAGTGGGTCAAGGCTGGCCGGCTCCAAGCCGGGGAGCAAGCGGCTCGGCGCGCCCTCCTCCGCGAACTCGTCGTTCGCCACTGGGTTTCTCCATGGCTTTGCTTCTGTAGAAAGGAACCGTAACTGGCAACCAACATTAGCACCTTTCTTGCCGATGCCACCGTTCGACGACGACCTCCCCATCTCCCCTGCTCCCTGCTTCTCCCTCCTTCGACTTACCTATGATCCTCCTCCTCCTCCACCTCATTATCCCTCCTCCTCCTCCTCCTCCTCCGCGTCCTCCTCCTCCTCCTCCTCCTCCTCGTCCTCCTCCTCCTCCTCCTCCTCGTTATACCTCCTCTTCCTCCTCCTCCGCCTCTTCCTCCTCCTTCTCCTCGTCGTCCTACCTCCTCCTCTCCCCCCTTCTCTTCTTCCTCCTCGTTCCCTCCTTCTGCCCTTGCTGCTGCTACTCCTTCCCTTCATCCGTGCTCATTCTAGGGGAAGGATACGCAACATGAGGAAGGGATGACGAGCAACATGGGGGAAAGAAGGGTAGGAGGCATAGGAGGAGGAGGAGGAGGAGGAGGAGGAGGAGGAGGAGGAGGAGACAATGAGGCAATGACCGATAACGTGCAAGTGAATCACGAACACGACTGGATCATATGTGGCTCCAACGGCCTGCAGAGCAACCACGCACGGGGGCGGACACGTGCTGCCAGCCGAAGGGAAAGAGCCAGCAGGGATCACCCTCGGGACGTCTGGGGCACGCACTGCAGCGGCCAAACCACAAGACGCCCGAGGGCCCCAGACAGGCCAGCGCCCCTCAGTCCTACTCCAGCTTCTCCAGCAGGACGCGCGCCCGCAGGTCGTCCAGTGAACAACGTTTGAGGATGGGGGCAACGGAGTCGCGGTGAACGTTCGGCGCCGCGAGGCACAGCTCCAGCAGGCGCGCACGTTCGCGCACCTCGTCCACCACGGGCGGCATCGCCTTCAAGGCCGCGCCGCCGCCCGCGCCTCCCTGCAGCACCGCCGGCGGCGGCGGCAGCGGCAGGGCCCTCGCGGTGCAGGACGTCGGCCCCAGAGTCGTCGAGCTCCGCGCCAGCTGCGGCAGCAGCCGCAGGCAAGTCGAGCGCCATGGGCTCGGCCGCCTTCTCCACCGCCTCCGCCATCACAGCAGCTTCGCCCCGTTCCAGCAGCCTGCGCCCAGCACGCGCCTTGCGGCGGCGCCGACGCCGCTCCCGCTGCGCCTCCGAGGGGACGCGCGGGCGAGGATCAGGGCATTGATCGGGAGCACCTCCAGCGGCAGCGCCACGCGGCGGCAGCTCGGGGGCCTCGGCCTGCGCGAAGAGCGCGGCTGAGACCGCCGACCGAACGACAGCGGCGGCAGTGCGGCGCGGGGCACCCCCCAGGACGGCGCCACGCACCGCGACGGAGGGCGGCGCGCGAGCCCCTCTAGGCGCGGCCATCCCGCGGCGGCACCGTGCGGAGCGACGGGGCGGCGGGACGACGACGGCGCCTTGCGAACGCTTGAGCCAAAATGGAGGAGGAGGAGGAGGAGGAGGAGGAGGAGGAGGGGGAAAAGGAGGAGGACGAATAGAAGGAGGAGGAGGAGGAGGAGGAGGAGGAGGAGGAGGAGAAAGGAGAAAGCCACGTCGACATCGGCAACAACGGCGGCGGCCTTTCTTGGTGATGAAAGCCGTCGGGGTGGTCGACGGCAGCCCCTTTGGACCAACCCGCGCGTCCGGGATCGGCCGGCCCTGCGCCAGGAGGGCCCAACCCCCCTAGTGGCCGGTCGGACGACAGCGTTCTGGGGCCGCGAGAGGATCAGGAGGGGGAGGACGGCGAGAGTCGGGAGGACGGTGACAGTCTCTCTCAACCTCCCCTCTCCCAACCCCCACATCTCCCCTCCTCGCTGCTCATGCCTCCTCCTCCCTCTGATCCTCCTCCTCCTCCTGCTCCTTCTCCTCGTTCTGCCTCCTCCTCTCCCCCTCCTCTTCCTTCTCCTCGTTTCCTCCTGCTGCCCTTGCTGCTGCTACTCCTTCTCTTCATCATTGTTCTTTCTGGGGAGAGGGATGAGCAACATGAGGGAGAGTGGGGACGAGCAACATGAGGTAAAGACTGGTATGAGGCGCAGGAGGAGGAGTTTGAGGTGAGGACGGGTAGGAGAAGAGGGGGGGGAAGGAGGGAGGAGGATGGAGGAGGACGAGCGAGGACTGGACGAAGAAACTGGACTGGCCCACGGGTCCGTTCGGCCCCGCGCCTAGGAGGCCGTGGCCAGTCAGAGCGACGCACTCCGCCCGACCGCCGCTGTAGACGATCCCCGGCAGTCGGCTCTCTCCCATTGCATTCTTCCTTTTCCTCCCTCATCCTCTTCCTGCTCCTGTTCCTGCTGCTCCTCCTCCTCCTCCTCCTGCTGATCCTCTTCCTCCTCCTCCTCATCCTCCTCCTCCTCCTCCTCCTCCTATACCTCCTCCTCACCCTTCCGTCTTTTCCTCCATCCTTTCTCCTTATACATGATTCCTCCGCGTCGCACCCAGAGATGTGTCAGTACGGCGGGGTGGGCGGGGATACTTCTTCGCTATGTATGGCCCTGGCACTAAACATCCGAACAATTTTGTTAGCGAGTGGAGGGCGGGACGCTTTCAAATTGCGGTTATCGCCGAAGCGCCGCGGGCAGTCGTCTTCACAAATTGCCAACAGAATGCTGACAGAGGGCGGGCCGTTTTCAAAATGTGGTTCTCGCCAAAGCGCCGCTCACATTCGTCTTGAAAGCTTGCAGAAACTGCACTGGTGGAGGGCGGGCAGTTTTCAAAATGTCTCTCTCGCCTTCGCACCGTACACGCCGGCGTCGAACAAAAATGAGCATGCGGGGGCGGCCCAATTCAAATGTGGCACTCGCGCTCGCGCCGCGCACACTCGGTTGACATGCTGGAGCCGCATGGAAGATTCTTGACTTTCCAGGAACTGTGCTCTGGCACGACACGCGCATGCCAAGCGCATCAAACACGTTGGTTCGCAGCTGTGGGAGCCCAAGAACGGTGTCCTGCCACGATTTAGAACCGCCAGGACGCAACGTCCACGTGAATTCGCGACTTTGAAGTCCCACGAACCCTGTTCTGGCACGGCGGAGGACTCGCAAGCGATTGTTTTCCAGAGGGCGCGTCCCGCCGTGAAGGCAAATTCTTGTGGGGACCGACAGAAAAGGAACTCGGAGGGAGGGTTGATTGCAAGATCGTTGGCGCGCTTTGGGTTTACACTCGTCGTCGTCGTCGTCGTCCTCCTCCTCCTCCTCCTCCTCCTCCTCCTCCTCCTCCTCCTACGCCTGCCCCCGCTGTTTCTGCTGTTTCCTCTCCCCTTTGAGCGGGATTGCTCAACATTGCAATTGCTGTTGTTCCCCGGTTCGGGGGGCCAACCCCAGAAAACAACAACAAAAAATCACCCGGAAGTAGCAATCTCCGCACCCGCCCAACAAAAGCCCAACCCGAAACAAATCGTTCCCCCCCAAAAAAAAAGTCAGGCCTAAACCTGGAAAAAAGCAAGCCTCAAGCAACCTGCGCTTGCATTCGGGATCTGGTGTTGGGGATACGGTTTTGGGATCAGGAGTGCCTGGTTAGCGTGTTGCGATTAGGGTGTTAAGGTACATGCGTTCGGCTTAAGACGTTCGGGCTAGCTTTCGGGCTGTAGGGCTAAGGAGTTGAAGTTCGGGTGTTCGTGTAAAAGTGTTGCAGGTTTGGATGTTAAGGCCACTGTGCCAAGGTTGAGGTGATAGGGTCTTGTGGTTTACGCACGTGCCAGTATCCCCCGCTCTGCGCCCTTTCCATAAACATCAACATATCATCTTATCTCGCCAACGCGGTCTTACATCCTCTTTTTTTCCAAACACATATGGGCCGCCTCGGAGCAATCCTGGGCCGTGCCAGTACAAATTCGACCTCCTTAACAACCTGAACGCGTCAACCCGAGCGAATGCATCAGCTCCTTGACGCCTCCTGCGGCGGAGAGGACGGTGAGACGGTGAAGATGCGGATGTGGACGCTGCCATTGCCGCTGCTGCTTGTGACGGCGAGTTCGGGAGTGCTTGGAAACCGATTGGAGCGCCCAGGAACGCCACGGAACGCGCGGGAAACGTGGTAGCGCGCTGCGAAGAACAGCCGGCGTCCACCTAATCGTGTTCGCGCAAAGATCGTGGGGGTCGGAGGGGGGTGAAGATTAGCAGATGTATACCGACTGGGTTCCTATGCGGGGTGGTGAGTGCTGGGTCGCTGTGAACGCCGACGAAAATTCACCGCATGATTTTTTGCGTGGCGCCATGTCTGTGAAGGCCCGCAGGTGCGCACCACATTGTATTTGTTTCAAAAGTGGTGAGAGGTGGGCCGCTGCGATGATCAACCGGCGTCCACCGCATTGTCGTTTTGCAAGGCATCGCGCGCGTTAGGTAGGTGCGAAGATCAGAGAACGCGCGCGCCATAACACCTGCGGCACAATATGGTGCTCGCGATGAGACGATCTAAAAAGTACCCGATGCACAACGCGTCGTTTTCTTAAGTGGGCACGTGGGTGGGATCGCGCCGGGGGCCTGTTTGGAGCTGGTCGGGGCCGGGCCGAAAAGGGGCGTCAAGGTTAGATCCGCCGCCGCGCCTGTAGCACGTCGCGCGGGCGCCCGGGGCGGCGACCCCGCCCGGCAGGGCCCCCGAACGGGCGAAAAAGGGCACCGAGAAACCCAAAATGGCCCCAAGACGGCCCAAGATTTCGGACAATGTTTTCTTGCATCTGCACGTTCGCCTCTTCGGCTCGCGCGGCGCCCGAGACGGCCTAGGAGAAAAACGCGGCGCCCCCGAAGGCCCCCGAGAACGCGCCCAGACGGTCCAATGAGGCCTCAAGACGCCCAGGAGGCCCCCAGACGGCCCAAGAGAGCCCCATGACGGCTCCAAGAGGGGCCCCAGATGGGGGGCCTGGGCGGACATTCCGAGCCCTCGGCTCCGAGGGGCCTCGAGGAGGCCCCAGAAATCCCCCAATAGGCCCCGAAAAAACCCGAGAGGCCCCCCAAGAAGCTCCCAGGTGGCCCCCCGAACTGCCCATAAGAGGCCACCGAGGGCGCCCCAAAGAGACCGCGGGAAGTACGCCTGATAAATCTGACCCGCAACCCAGGCGCGGTGGCGGGATGGGCCGAAGGCATTATAACGACAAAGACAAAAGACTCTCCGCGCTGGCCGCAGCAAAGCATTCCTCCCGGCCGCGCGCGCTTCCCGTAACATCAGCCTATCTTCTTGTCGCGACAACGCGGTCGCGCGCCCGCTGCATCTTCGGAGCTCGGGGCGATCCAGGACATCTGCCTGGGTTGTGCTGGTGGCCCTTCCCATGAACTTGACGTTCACTCATCTGAACGCGCCGGCGCGAACTGATTCGCCTGCTCCATGAAGCCTCCTGCGGCGACGAGGCCGGGGCAAATGATAATGGCCGAGGGCGAGTCGAGGTGCGTTTGGGGTTAGGGTGTTCGGGCTGAGGTCTCGGTGGATTCGGGTTGCGGTTCGGTCGTGGAGGGGTCAGGGCGTTAGGGTCACCTCTCCCAGCGTCTAGGATCGTCGCAGGAACGTTTTTTCCCACATGTTTTTTTCACTGGGGTCGCGGTTGCCGTCGGCGCCAGCGGCCGTTTGCGCGGCTCGCAGCGTAGCATCGTTTTTCGGCGCACGCGGAAGTGCGCGCGGGCACTCAGAGGCAAGCCGCTACTGGGAGCGACGCCCGCAGGCGGCCATGCTGGATCACGGGCACCGGCAAGCGCGCGGAAGCACTGGCAGGCAGTCCAACGCGATCACTGTTCCGAGGCGGCGGCGAAAGCTTCACGAGCGCCCGCGCGCGCCCGCAGCTGATCGGGAGGCGCCCGCGGGCGTCGCGCCTACGGGCGCGCGACCACGGGCAACTACGCAAACGCAAAAGCGATCGCTGAGCTCCCCCCCGCCTCTGCCACGCGATTGCGCGCGGCCATTTCCCGCCCTTCGGGCGCTTGGAAGCCCTCCCCCGGAATCCCGTCAGCCCCGCGCGAATCCGCGCACCTATGCGCTCACAGGCGACAGGGGCTTGCGCAACAGAAAATCCTCCACGTCTCGCCCCTCCAGTCCGTTATCATATGTTTCAGGACCCCCATCCATTTTCTCCTGCCTCTCCCTTCTGCCCCCTGCCCCTCCCCTCCGTTTCCCTCTGCCCCCCAGCCTCCCGCTGCCTCTCGTCCTCCTTTTTCTCTACCCTCTGTCCCCCCTTCCCTCTCCCCCCTCCCCTTTCCCTCCCCTTCCCCTCCCTCTCCCTGTCCTGCTTCGTTTCCTCCTCCCCACCCCGCCCTCCCCCCTCCCCGTCTATCTCCCTTTCTCTACCCCCTCTCTGTTCTCCGCGACCCTCCGGTGGCAAAGACCACAAACGCGAGCCAACGACACCGATGGCACAAAAGGGAGGGCAGTTTCTCTGCGCGCCGCGCCGCCCCACGGCATGGCGAGTTGTTCAACTGACCCCACTGCGCTGCGGCGCCTTCTCCACTACGCTGTGGCAGGCCGCCACTTCCCCGTCGCCCACTGCTCGCGCCGCGACACCCGCGCGCAATCAAAACCCATATACGTGCACTCGGGGGGCGGGAATCCAAAGACCACCGGTATATGTTAATGGGCGGCGTTCCCCAGGCCCTACTAGGCCACGCCGCGCACTTGCACATGTTGCTCTTTATTAAGCGTTTTTTGGCGCCCGTTTGCCCACGACGCGGGCGGGGACAGAAACGCGAAGGGATGGTTGGCGGGGGAGGGCGGGCGGAGATGGGGACCAGCCGAGGGTGGCGAGGACAGGACGGCGGGAGTCCATGGGGGAGGCAAGCATTATCAAGGAAATCGGGACAGCACATCAAACGAAGGGAAGACAACAGCTGAGGGGAGGACGGGGAATGGAAAAGTTGAGCGACGGGAGCGCGAGGAACAAGTAATTAGAGGGAAGAGGGGGAGAGGAATGCGACGAGGGAGAGGCAACGAAAAACGAGGAAGGGAGGGGTTGGCAGGGAAGGATACAAGGGGTGCGGTCCTTCCTGGCGGGAAGTACCCCCCAGCCGCCCTTACACTGTGACTCGCGCACTCCATGTTTCATACTTTGCACTCTTGGATACGAGCTTCCAAAACGTTGCGTATCACACGAGCAGAGCGTGACATCTAATGGGCAGCACGGGTGTAGTGCAGCACTGATCACGCTCCCCAGGGGGATGCGATGCGAACCCAGACAGAAACCTCACCAACCCTTCAGGGCGTGAGGTGGTTTAGGGAGCTCCCTCTTCCAACTTCTCATGAACCTCCCTCCCTACTCTCTTCCCTGGACCCCCTGCGAGACACTGCAAAGCCCCCTGCAACGACGCCCTGCAAAGATCTGGAACACCCTGCAAAGACCCCTGCAAAGAACCCTGCAATACCTTGCGAAAAAATGCAAACAAAAAGACCTGCAATACGCAGCACCTCGCAATTGCGGATAATATTGAGGGCGCGGGCGGGCGGGCACAGCGCCAGCGACCCACCAACGACCCACCCGCCTCGCGACCCGCCCGCGACCCATCGGCCCCTTATGACATAAAAGAAAAGGCCCCTCCCAGGCCCCATCGACCCTCTTGGACCTTCCCCAAGGCCCTCGGAGGGGCTCAAGAGAGCCTCATGAAGGCTCCAAGAGGCTCCCAAGAGCGGTCACGCGAAGCCTCTCTCGCGTGACCGATCTCGGGGCCCTCTTGGAGAGCTCTCGGGGCCCTCTTGGAGCCTCTGGGAGCCCTCTCGGGGCCCTTTTGGACCCTTCCATGGGCCCTCAGAAGGGCCCAAGAGAGCCCCAAGACGGCCCCAAGATGCGCCCAAGAGCGGTCACGCGAAGCTTCTCTCGCGTGACCGATCTTGGGGCCATCTTGGGGCCCTCTTGGGGCCCTTTTGGGGCCTCTTGGAATGCTCTCGGGGCCCTCTCAGGCTCTTCCCAGGGTCCTCGGAAGGGCCCAAGAAGGGCCAAAAACTGCCCCAAGAGGCCCCCAAGACGATCCCAAGACGAATGCTGTGGGTCTCTAGTCAAAGCGGTCGTTGACCAGAGACCAAGTGAGTCATCTAAGGAGGCCGTCTTGGGCCGCTCAGGGTCCTTTTGGACCCTTCCCAGGGCACTCGGAAGGGCCTAAGAGGGCCCCAAGACTGCCCCAAGATGCCCCCAAGAGCGGTCACGCGAAGCCTCGCTCGCGTGACCGATCTCGGGGCCCTCTTGGGAGCCTCTTGGGGCTCTCTTCGAGCTTCTTGGAGCCCGCCTGGGTTTGTTTGGGGGAACCTTCCCAGGGCCCTTGGAGAGCCCCCTAAACAGGTATACAAAAGGGCGGTCAATAATATAATTGTGTTGGGCCCATTTTGGGGCAATCTTGGGGCCCTCTTGGAGCACTTTTGGAGTTTTCTTGGCACCGTCTTGGGGCCATCTCGGGCCCCTCTTAGGGTCGCAGATGCCTCCAAGAAGGCTCCAACTCCAACAGGGCCCTGAGAGCGGTCACTGAGGGGACCCACCGGCTCACCCGCGCCGCGACCCACCCGCAACCCACCCGCGACCCACCCGCGACCCATCGGCGCCGCAGACCACCCGCGACCCGCCCGCGCCGCGACCCGCCCTTTCCGCGACCCACCCGCGCCGCGACCCACCCGCCGGGACGACAACAACAACCACACCAACAACAACAAGTATAACCTCACCGCAGATCCTCACTGCCGCCACGCCACGAGGGACACTGTAAGACCGCCTGGCCCCCTCACTCTGACCGTGCAAAAGGCTTTGCAATCCCCTGCAAACGACCCTCCAATGCCCTGCCTGCAACGACCCTGCATTCCCACCTGTTCTCTGGGCGTATCTTGTTTAAGGAATTCGCTGTTCCCTGGAAGCCGTTTTGGGGACCTCCGAAGGCTTTGAAAGAGTCCCAGCGGAGCTCCAAAAAGGGTCGAAGAGACTGCGTAAAACGGCCCAGCGTGACGCGCATAATGCTCCTGCTTGTGAGGCTGGAGCACAACGCATTATACGCAGGGGGCTGTTTGTTATACGCCAGACTTTTCGGGCGTTTCTGCAAGTTCCGATAGGGCCCCAAGCGGGCGCGTATAATGTCTCAGCGTGGGCGTATAAGATTCCAGTTTTCGAAGCTGGAGCACCACGCATTATACGCATGGTGTTCTTTGTTATACGCAAGCCTTTCGGGCGTCTTTCAGAGCTCCAAAGAAGGACCCCAAGATGGCTCCAAGGGGGGCCCACGATGGCCACAAGAGGGCCCACGAGGGCCCCAATAAAACCCCAAGAGGCGGAGGGCGAGCAGCGTACCAGATTTTCTTCGGTGGCCTCACTCGGGGCCCTTTGGGGGCGGCCTCGGGCCCCTCTTGGAGCCACGCGGGTCTGCATTCAGTCCCCCTTTCGGGCCTGCTGGGGCCCTCTTGAAACTTCTGGCGAAAAAATGGCTCGCGTTTTTCTTTCCCTTCCCCCCTCCTTCTTCCTCCTATGTTCGAAAGGTAACGGTTGACCTCCTTTCTGTTGCACTGCGTGCTGCTCCACTTCCCTGATCGAGGCAACTCGCACGGGCATCTTCTCTGGGTGGGCTGGCGTGGATACAGGAAACGACAATAATTATCCTTAGAGGGGTGTCGGTCCAAGTCGCGAGCAAGACTACTCCTGCATGCCGAATTGCCCCCAGCACTGTACCCCCCGTGACACTTGCGGCAGGAATGCGACGTGGAAGGCAGCGCATGCCCTCCCGGCTGATCCTGCCGCGCTGGGCAAACTGTGCCCGCCTTTTCACCGCGTGAAGTAACACAGAAAACACCCTTTTTATATTATCATAAACCCCCTTCCTTCCCTCCCCCTCAGACCCCCTCAATACCCTGCAAAGCCTTTCGTGCGAAGACCCCGCCAAGACCCCTGCAATACACTGCAAATGTTCCTGCAACGACCCTCCCAAAATAATTGCGACACCTTGCCAAGGCCCCTGCAAAGACCCTGCAATCCCTTGGGAACGACCCTTAAACATCCAGCAATGCCTACTAAACTACATTGCAACACCCTGCAATGACCCTAATATCCCACTAGCCCTAGGGGCGTAGATCGTCGTAGGAATTCGTTGTTCTCGGCCGCTCACTTGGGGTTATCCAAGAACTGCGAGGGGGCCCTCATGAGGGCTCAGCGCAGGGCCCACGAGGGCCCCAAGAGAAACCGAAAAAGGCTCCAAGAAGGGCCCCAGAGCGCCCCAGGAGGGCCCGGGCGCGTCTGGCTCAACAGATTGTGCATGTGACTTGTGTTCTTTGTTTGTTGCCGCGGGGGTCCTGGAATGACCTGAGAAGGCCCCGAGAAGGCTCCAACAAGACCCCGAGTGGTCGAACGCGAGCTCCCACGACACAGTGGGAGCTCGTGTCTCTTGTAATTGACTCCGTGCGGACGAGTGCCATCGCGGAATTTCCCCCAGCGCGGGCGCGGAATCCAATCGCCACCCGAGCAACACATTTGGCCACATTATCGTTCTCAAGTGACCACCTCGGGGCCCACAGGAAGACCGCGCGAGGCCCACGACCAGCCCGGGGACTTCACGTGGCTCGGGGGCCTGCCAAGGGCTTCGTGGAACCCCCAGGGAAGGGAACCCAAGAGCCCATCTGAACAACAAATCGAACTCATTTTAAGTCCTGGGGTGGCCCCCCAAAAGGACCATGGTCAGATTGGCCCATGCCCACGACCCGCCTGGGGCCGCCCCGCGGCCCACGGCGTCGAAAGCCTCTGGGGGGCCCTGGAGGGGCCCATCGAGGGGCCAAGGATGGGGCGGCGGGGGCACGCGAAGCGTCAGGGAATCAAGCAACGACTCGGGTTCGCCCCAGAGAGCGCGAACACGGCCACCAACGGCCCAAGATGGCCCCAAAACAACCCACCGTCTGTTCCGACACAGCCGATGCGGACCCCTGGCAGGGCCCCCTGCCTCAACAAATGCTTACTTCGATGTTCACTGGAGCTCGACCCCGCACTCCCCCCGGGGGTCCGGCGCCTCGGTCTTCAGGTCCCCGCCCCCGCCCACGCACGCTGGCCGCAGCTACTGCCGCGGACTCCGGCTGGGACCTCTGCGCACAGAAGCGACTCAGGCCAACAAGCTGTCCATCTCGGAGTCCACGGCTGAGGCCGCCGCCGACTTCTTGGCCTTCTTCGGTCTCGGGCCCGCGTCCGCAGCCACGGCGTCTGGCACCTCCGCGTCCGCGCTCACGAGAGCGCCACTGGCCTGGAGGGACTCCCGGATGCAGTTGTTGCGAGCCTCGCGCACGGCGTCCTGCTGCTCCCCCGACAGCATCCACTTGAACGTATGGAATGGCTTCAGCGCGCCGGCGAGAAGCTGCCCCGCCTGGAGCGCGCGCTCGAACTCGGCATACAGAGCCTTCATGGCAGCCCGGCCCGTCAGCTTGGACACCTCCTCTCCGTTCTCATCGCGCTCCCTGCAGACGCAGAACTGCTCGATGGCCCCCAGCGCCTTGCGACGGAAGGGCGTCTTCTGGAACGGGGACACGTCGGTCACTTCCTTCCCGTGGTACAGCGCGCCCACCAGCGCCGTGATCTTCCGCAGGTCCTCCTCGGCAATACTGCCGCAGAACAACGTCACCCCGTCGTCTTTGAACTCGGCCAGGTGGGCGAGAACGTGCTTGTAGCCCTTCTGAACGTTCGCCGGAGAGAGCGCGAAGAGGACGGAGTGCTCAAAAGTGTCGCGGGCCTTGCCGCCCTGCTGGGACTGCAGCCATCCTAACTGGAGCACGAATGTCCGATCGTGCACCCTCCACTTCGGCGTCTGGTTCTCGATCACCTTCAGGAGCGACTCTGCGTCCTTCTTCTTGCTCTTCTCCAAGGACGCGTCCACGTGCGAGTTCGCCAACTGGAAACTATTGACCAACCCAGGCTCCATGCTCTTTTCCGGGTGCTCATCCTGTGGCTCCGGCACCGGCTCCAGAGCCTCCGCGACGGGGCATCCAGAGACGGGGGGGAGGGCTATGGAGAGGACGAGAGGATGAAGGGCGAGCAAGGGGGAGCCGGAAGGGGAGGACCCACGCGGGGAGGCAGGAGGATATGGCGAGAGCGGGGCGACGGCGAGCGGCAGAGCGGCCGCCGCGAGGGGGCGGGGCAGGAATTGGATGCGCAAGCGTTGCTCGACGCGTGGGCGCCTCTTCCAAGGAAGTCGCCTGCAGCGCCCCGCACTCCAGACCCCTGTCCTTCAGCCAACCAGCACGCACGAAGGTCCACTCCTGCGAGAAACGAAGCTCGGAGGAACCCAACATGAAAGTATCCCATCACACTGCCTGGGGGCCCGCGCGGGCCGCTCCGACTACCCCCGGACCCCCCGACACCCGCTCAGGACAAGCGAAATCTCCTCATGCGCGGCCTCTGGGCCCGCGCGGGCCCGCGCGAGCCCGCTCGAGGGGCGCCCGCCCGCGACGCAGGGCGCGCATGTGGAAATTCCGCCTTTCCTGAATGAGGCCAGGGGGGGCCGGGGCAATCGGAGGGGTCCGTGAGAGGCAGGAAAACGACGACGAAGACGACAACGATGCCGAGCGGCTCCGGGCACGGAACCTGTCATGTTGGGTTTGTCGGCAGCGACGTTTCCTCCTGCGCAGATGCCACCATGCACTTCACGGGCACGCGGCGGTACGCGACAAGCACCGGCCTCTTCCCGCGTAGCAAGACGTGGACCTGGAGGCGGTCCATCTCCGCCTTCACTCTCTGGTCGGCAGCGTTCATCTTCCTCTGCGTGATGGGCGGCTTGATGCCGTCCAGGACGGCGGTCATCAATTGCTTCAGCCACCCCTCCGCGCCCTTCCGGGCCACGTCGTGGAACAGCGAGCGCCCGAGGTGGGAACTGTTCAGGAGGCGCACGCACGCAGGCAAAACCTTCTCCGGGGACTGCTCCTCGCAACCCGCCGCCGTCAAGGCGTCTGCCTCGTCCATCGCCAGCCTGCAGTGGGGCGCGTAGATCGCCCAGAAGTCAGCGAACGGATTCGATCTCTTGCCGAAGGAGCTGAAGATCACCTGCAGGCAATCGTCCCATACAGTCTGAAGCAACTGGACCTCCTGGGGGAACCGCTTGTCGAGGTCGCACCGGACGATGCACTCCATGAGGGCGGAGATGTACTCTTGCCGCGCTGGCTGCACGAGCGCGTTGTTGCCGGCGACGTCGCGGAGGCACACCACCAGCTCCTTCTGGTTCAGGCCCTCGCACTCGGACATGTACGCCACGAAATCCCCGTTGCTGCGTTTGTCCATGGACGGGTCCTTCGACAGGCGGATGGCGGCGAGCAGATCCGGGGACACCTCGTCCTAGCCGCCGGGCAACGCTCCCGAGCACGGGCGGAGACACCCTCAAAGCGAGGCCCCACCCTGGAACGGCCCCGAGCAGGACAACGGGAGAACACCCCTGTAACCACATCTAGGAGCAGAGGGGCCCCACTCCCGACGGAAGCCCTGGAAGGCCCAAGTGCCCCCGGCCCCCGGCCCCAGGCATCCTCGGGAAAGCGGATGCGAAGGTCGTGCTCCGCAGTACCCGGCGGCGCAAAACGCTTCCTCAAGTCACGCACCTGGTGGTCGTGCACGCGCGCCGCGGCGCCCCGGACGGACCTCAAGGCATCCCACAAGAGAACCCCGTCCACGTCGCTGAGGGTCTTGATCTCGTCCACCTTGCCGAAATCCCTGAAGCGCTCCTCCAGCAGCTTGACGGCGCGCCTGTCCAGCGTGGCTTCTCCGTCTGCGGCCTTCTCCTCCGCCTTCTGACTCTTCACTCCGGTATTTCGGCAAGGCGTCTTCTGGGCCGACCAGCGCGCGATGTCGTCGACGCCGGTGCCCTTCGGCTGGGAGCGCTTCGCCGCGGGCGTTTGCTCGCCCAGGGCCGCCGTCCCACCCCCAGAACCCTCGTCGAGCAACTCCTCGTCTTCGGGCGCACGCTTGCCAGGCGTGCTGCACTGGCCGGCTCCAAACAAAACGTCGTCGTTGCCCGAATCGCCCGCCTCCTCAGGGACCACGAACAGACCACAGCGGCCCAGGCGGTCGCCCATAGAGCGGGCGGCTCCGGAATCATCGAATGCGAACCTCGGTCCACCACGCGAAGCGACCACCACAGCGCCAGGCTTCACGGCGGCCCGCTGGGGAGCCCGTGGCGCCGCCGCCACAGGCACGTCACCGCGGCCCTGGGGCAGCGCTGCGGAGCCGCCAGCTGCGCGGGTCGCCGGCGACTGGGCATCCTGCGGCGCCGGAGGGAATGCCTCGGGGCGCTCTGCGGAGCCCGCGGCCGCGCTCGGCGCCGGCGGGGCGCCCGCCGACAAGAGGGTGCGAAGGGCCCCCTGCTTCTGCCCTGCGGCGGCCGCCTCCTTGATCAGCCTGTTCTGCTTCCTCGTCTCCGCCGCCTTCTTCGCGGCCACCGAGCGCGCCACTGACGCCATGGCGCCCTGGGGCGGCTGTGAAGCACGGGCCGGACAAGGAATCGAGACGCTGCTGGATACCTGAGGCTTGCACAATTCGAGCCCAAATGATTACGGACCGGGACTGCTGCTACCGCGCTTCCGGGTTGGAGCCCCTCGCGGATCGATCCAAAACGAGAATCCTTATCAGAGGATTCATTCGAGAGCTCCGGTTCCCTGAACCCTGGAAACTCTCTTGGAGGCCACTGTGAGCTCGCGTGCTGTAGCTCACCAAGGAACAACGAATCTCCTCCAGTAGCGGGCCCACTAAGGCGCCCACTAAGGGACCCCGCTAAGGGCCCACTAAGGCCCCACTAAGACCCCACTAACGGGCCCACTAAGGCCCCACTAACGGGCCCACTAACGGCCCCACTAAAGCCCCACAGAGGGCCCCACTAACGGGCCCACTAAGGCCCCACTAAGGCGCCCACTAAGGGACCCACTAACGAGCCCACGAACGATTCCTGGTGACATCTTAAGCGGGACTTCGCACTCGACCAGAGCACTCAACTTTAAGCCAACTCGGGATGGCCACAAACCCTGTGACAGTCGTTAGTGGGCCGCTAGTGGGGCGCTAGTGGGGAGTGCAGTGGGGAGTGCAGTGGGGGCCTCACCAGCCCTCTGAATGCTCTGGGGCCCCTGTTGGCCTGAGGGGCCAGGGGAGCAGGAGGAGGCAGGAGGAGCCAGGAGGTCCGCGGAGAGCAGGGGGCGAATGCGGAGGCCCCAGGATCTGCACTCAGAATGTGGCAGTTTCTGGAACTGTGGGAGGCTGGGGGGGGGACCCAAGGGATGGCCATGGCCAGCAGGGCATGCCCGCTCCGTTCTGAGTGCGGAAACGGGTTAGGGATAGTCGTTGCTTTCCGTAGTTAGGGGTTTGCAGGGAGCCAGGAGGAGTTGCGTTTCAGTGTAAGGACGCATTGGGGGAGGGGTATGGTTGATCGTGCCTCGCACCGGTGTGGGTGCAACTGAAGTGCGTATCGAACTCATGTTCACAATGAAGCATCAACACCTGTTCAAAAGTTGTTCCTAACAGACGCAATTCCAACAGACGCAATTTCGCTATATACGTTTCCAGGTGCTGTACAAGTGAGTCGGAAATCACAAGCAGATCGCCCATGAAGTACCCCTTTCGATCCCACAATGTCTGACGATTTCTCAGGCGAAGCACACAATGGCTGCAATGGTAGTGCCAGGCTAATCCCGCTAATGCTCATGCTCCTGCCTCCTCCTGCTTCCTCCTGCCTCCTCCACGTCCTCCTCCTCCTCCGGCCTCCTCCTGGCGAGACCATTGCAGTGCGTATCTTACTTCAGGCTTCAGCTGCACATGTTCGCTTGGATATGACGGTGCAAGCCGACGCGACTGAACTGACAGCGTGGCCCGCAACTGCTAGCGCCAGGCTATGTTCTGAAGGGGGCTGGCGACATGCTCGGGTCGAATCGAAGATAACCCTCTCAGCCTGACATGTGCTGCTCCTGCTTTGCCGGGGGGGCTCGTGCAGGAAGAAGCGCGGACACTTCCCCGGCAAAGGGCAAGCGACGTCTCTGCGCCCGCTCTGCCGCCCAGACACACACGTGGCAAAGGGCAAGACACAACATATAGTAATTTCGACCGTGCCGAGTCGCGTGTCAGCTTGGTGTGCTGCTCACAGCGTGAACCGTACCCTCCCTGAATGCATTGACCTCTGCACCGCGCCTCGTACTGTTGATTTGTCTCACTCCTACGTGCCTGGCTCGGAGATGGTCCATCGAAACGCCCATCGCTCCCCGTCGGAGGTGGCACCAAATACACGACATCGAACATGCAAAGCTGTAGTGCCTGGGAAGCGTGCGAAGCCACATCCTCAACGTAGCTGGAGCACTCTTGGGGCTTCCTTGGCGCCGTCCTGGGGCCGTCTCGGGCTCATCCCAAGGCCGCAGAGGGCCCCGAGGAGGCCCCAAAATGTTTCCAAGAGGGCCCCACGAACGGTCCGGCGGGGCCCGAACGACTCTTCCGCGCCGCGACCCACCCGCAACCCACCCGCGACCCACCCGCGACCCATCGGCCCCACAAACCACCCGCGACCCACCCGCGCCGCGACCCGCCAGCGCCGCGACCCACCCGCGCCGCGAACCACATGCCGGGACGACGACAAGAACCAATACAACAACAACAACAACAACAACAAACATCACCCTCACCGCGGATCCCCACTGCAGCCACGCACCCAGGAACACTGTAAGACCGTTCGGCCCCTCACTCCGAGAAGCCCCACAGCGATTGCAGCCGTCCTGGGGCCTACTGGGGGGGGGCACAAGGGCATTCCACCCTAGGCGACGCCAGAGGTACGCTTGCCACGCAGCGGTGCGTTGTGGTAAAATGGATCCGTGGCACGAAATCTTGCCTGGAGCCGCGTCGGGGTTTTCTTGGAGCGCACTGGGGGCCCTCTTGGGCCCCTCCGAAGGCCCTGTGAGACTTCCAGACAACCAGCCCCCGCGTGTGGAGCTCCAGAGGGCCCCGCTGGGGCCCTCTCAGTGGCCTCTTGGAGCCGTCTTGGGGCCCTTTGGACACCGTCTGGGGGCCTTTTTTGGTTTCCGTCTGGGAGCCCCGTCCAAGCCCCAACAGGGCCCTACAAGGGACCTGGCCGCTGTCAAGGACGAAGGCGGCCGTCTTGACAGCTGGACGGGGCCTCTGGGAGCCCTAACGGACACTTTTTGGAACCTCTGGGGCCCCGTTGGGGCCCCCTTGGGGCCCTCTTGGGGCCCTCTGGAAGCCCCAAGATTTGTCTGGCATATTTTGTGGCTGCTTTCCAAGCTCTGAAACGCATAGAAAATTGCGAGGGTCCCCTCCCGTCGCCGGGCCACCCCCACTATGTGGGTCAAATTTGCTAGTAGTGGGAGGGCAGAGGAGGTACGCAAGCAAATTGGGAGGCCCAATGCAAAGTTGGGGTCGCAAGAAGCAAGGCCCTCTTGGGGCCTTGCTTCAGAAGGGTGGCCCAGCGCGCGGCCGCGCGGCCTAATTCGCGGACGTGTGGGCCCCCGCCGTAGCCCTCGGCAAGCAATGCTATCCGCGAAGCCGCGCCTGCGCAGCAGTGGCGTGTTGTATGCCTGTGAGCTGTCTGGTTGGGTTCCTGTAATCCTCTGAAAGGCCCCTCTGTCTACGTGCGCCCACCCGCGCACGCCGGCCCCCCCTCTCGAGAGCTTTGGGCGCCTCGACCACCCCCGCCCCCCGAGGCCAGCTGGCCCGCGGCGCAACGGCGGAAAAGCCAAAGGCAGGCATTTTTTTTCTGGGCGCCTGGGCCGCGGACCCTGGTCTGCGGGAAGGGCGCCGCGCTGGCGGGCGGGCACGGACGGCGGGCAACGCCGCCGAAGCTGAGGGGGACACACGGCCGACGCACTATGCGAGCCTCCTGGGCGCTACGGCCCGGACCTTCCGCAACTGCAGAACGACGTGTCTGTCGTCGGCCGGCCAAGTGGAGATCTCGTTCGTGAACGCGTCTGTCTCGACGTAGCCCGCTATGTGGTCGGGGGTGAAGCGAAACGCATCGTCCCCTGCCTGGAGGTCTTTGAAATATTGCATCCGCCTGCACCACTCAGCCGCCATCGTCTGGGCCCTAGCCTCCGTGAGGTTCCCGATGTGGAAATCCATGCTCTTCGTTGGAAACCGGTAGTTGACAACAAAGCGCTCAGCTTCCTGGTTCGCAAATGTAGCGCGCACGTAGTCGGCGTCGACCCCGTAGTGCTCCCTGGTAAATTTGCCGCCCCTGAGAGCAACTTTGAAATCCTCGGCCGCGCCCCCAGTCTCCTCCGCCAGAGCCCGCCTGCGGAGCTCCAGGCGGGCGGCGAGGTCCTCCAGCCCCTCCCCGTCCAAGAGAACCCTCGGCTCGGGAAGCGGCGGCGGCGGGCCCGCGGCGCCGCGCGCCTCGCCCCGCGGGAGATCGGCCGCAGGGCGGCGGCCAGCGAAGTCGAAGGTGGGCAAATGACCTTCCAACCAAGGGTGCTCCAATAATAAATTCCTCTTCGCCGCTGCGCCGATCCGCCGCTGCCGCCCCTTCCGCTCTGGTGCTGGCGGCAGGGAGCTCTCGACGGCTTCCCAGCTCAATAAGCGCACCGTGGTGCCGACGCTCCCTGCACTGAGGAAACAAGCGTGCAAGGCCACGCGCATGTCCTCCGAAACAGGGACGTCGCGCTCGGCGGCGTACTCCGGGGGGCAGGGGACGCAGAAATGGTGCTGCATGTGGCGGCCTTGTCGGGCCGAGGCGTCGGCGCCGAACTCTAGGGCACCGTCAACTTTACGGGCCTTCAGGAACGTTGCTTCGTACGTGTCTTTTTTGGCATAAAGAAAAGCGTACGCCATGGAGTCGCACCCGTCGCCGAGAACCAGCAAAGCGTTCGAAAGTATGTCTCCGTTCAGCGCAATAGATCTCAACCACGCGGGCCTGGGCCTCTCGTCCCAATAATCGACGTGCGGCATCCCCCTCAAACGCGCCATCAGCTGGGGGTCGACCGGCCCAGGGTCCTCGAGCGCTGTCGCTCGCAGCTCCCCGATCTTTCTGTCGGACACACCCTCCCACAACCGCTCGGCCAGCGCCAGCGCCCGCGGCCCCAACCTGCAGTTCGAGCTTCTGAACAAGGCCCCGCGCACCGCGGCGTCCGCATCGCGAGCCTCCCGATGGGCGCACAGCTGTTCCTGCAGGTCAGCAACGCAGGCTTGAATGGCAGCCGCTCGTTCGACGGCGCGACTCCTTGCTTCCTCGCGCAAAGCCTGCCTCTCGGCGTGGCCGTGCTTGCCCCACTCCGCGGGCACGACGCATTGCACGATGAAGTGGATGTCCGCCTGGGAGAACGGCTGCCCCGCTGGTGCCATTAACCGACACTCCTCGACGACACGCTGCACCAATACTGAAATTGAGTTGCCCCTCTGCGGGCGCTTCCGCTGCAATCTGGCTATCTGACTCTGAAGTTGCAGCTCGGTTCTGTCGGCGGCCGTAGCGGCAGGCGCGCCGACGAGCTGCGAGACAAGGGAGATGAACGTGTGGCACTGCATCACGTTTGGCCCCAGCCGTCTATGTTGGAGTCGGATCGCGGCAGATATCCCGTGCATCTGCTCAACGCCCACAGTGGCGAAGTGCACCTGGCGGCCCAACTGGTGAGCGTCGTGCAACGTAGCAGTGGATGCTCCGAGCAGGGTGTCCAGCGCGAGCAGCTGCGCAAGCTGCGGGTGGTCGGCACCGCCAGGGGCGCGGAGCTGAGCGAGCGCTACGTCTGGATCTGGCTCAGAAAAAAAACTCCACGGAGGCCTGTGCATCTGGGACCAAGCCATCCGCCACATGTACCCGCCCTGGATGTGGCCAGATCGGCAGCACGCGTGTCGAACAGATTCCGCCGTGTCATCTGGCCCGACAGCGCTGGCCAACCGGTGCCAGGCGTACTCGGGCAACGCGTCCATCCAGAGCATGGCGTCCTCGACCGCTCGCTCGCAGTCGCCGACCCTGTGGCACAATCGGTCATCTTCCATGAGGATCTGCAACGGCGCGTCTGCCACGCGGCCAGCGACGGCAGCCACGACCGCAAATCTCCTGCGGACGCGCAAACACGCGGGCGCCGCTGGACCGACCGCGCAAAGCCAACCCACCCCGCCCGCGCACCGCTGGTGGGGAGGGGCAGGGCGGCGGGTCCAAAGCGGCCCGCGGACGCGGACGCCGCCAGGTCGATCCCTTCCCCGCGGACCGCCTTGGATCCCCCGCCCGCCCCCGCCAGCACTGGCAGGCGGAGTGAGTCAGTTGCGCGATTGGGGCCAGCAACACGCGTGAGAACCAGTCCTGAGATCAGCAGTCAACTTGTCGAAGCCGTTGATGTAATAGCCACTCTCCTCGCCCTTCTCTTGGACTCTGGCAACGAGTCTCGGCAACCCAATGCACCACGCCGCAACCAGGGTCCGCATCGAGGTGCCCACGCACAGCCACCTGGACGTAGAAAATTTCCTAAATCGAAACACGGACATGTACACTGCACGCAGGAGCTGGTACAGATCCGGATGGTCACGCATCTCAGGTGATAGTACCACTTGGCCAGCAACGAAGCGAATATCCATCTGCACCAGAATCTGGAGGAGCTCTCCGTCGACCCCAAGGGTTTCCCAGAAAGCGCTGGTCTCGCAGGCCGGGACCCCCGAGCACTCGAAAGCGATGTTCTCGAACAGGAAACCGAGGTTCGCCACGAGCGCGTCGAAAGAGTTGCGCAAGGACTCGATCGCGTTGTACAGGTCCTCGGCGGCGTAACAAACGAAATAAACACGCTGTGTCCGCAAGCCCGCGCCCTGGTGGTTTCGGGGCACGCGTGGGACAGAGGGACACGCGAAAACCACGCCCGCGAAGCCCCGCGGGTCCCGGACGGCTGCCTCCCAACCCCCGTGTTCCGAGAGGCGGGCGGCTGATTTCTGCGTCCCCCCCAGAAAATCGAGATCGGGAGCGGCGGGCGACGCGGGCCCCGAACCGACTCAAATCTGACGGCCCCGCAAAGGCCGGCCAAAGGGGCGAGGCCCAACTGCCTTTCTTTGCACCGAACTAGCGGTTCCGGCGGGCAATGGGGCCCTCGGGAACATTCGATCCCAGCCTGTCCTTGCACTGCTGCTCGCAATCTGGCAGTACGTGTCTCGTTCCCCAATGAAAGGCATTGTGGCAGCAATGATGCACGCACCATACCACGAACACAAATTCTTGTTGTCTCAAGACCTCCCGGGTGACTTCATCACCAGAGAAGTCCTCGTACCACATATGGTGCCACTGCTGCAGTAATGGATGCAGGGATTTGTAAGGTTTCCCATCCATTTTGTAAGCCGAAATGCAAATCCCGCGGTGTCCAAGCTCTCGCAAACGCGGGAAGAAGTGCATGCAGCAGTTCAAAAGGGTTTCCTTGTCAGTGTGCTGGAGTGGAATCGGGTCACGAAACAAGCACCGCATCTGGAGATCTCCCTGGTCAACTCTGGCAACGTATGCTTTCTGATTGTAAAACTCTTTATGCCGGACGGCTCCTGCCCTGCGAACAGTGGCCCCGCTAGGAAGCTCAGCTCGCATGTGCCGGAACGTGATCAGCGGGGTGCCGTCGCATGCGTAATCGTACAGAACGGGCGCCTCCACGTCCTCCTGGACAAAGTCCTTGCACGAGCTGCGCAAAACCGCCTGCGGGCGACAGGAGCCCAAACAAGAGAGCAGGCAAGCGGAAACTTGTGCAACAAACATGCTGCTCACTCTCCGAATGGGGGGACAAATTTCAAATGCCCCCGCTCACCTTTCCGATCTCTGTAGCGCGCTCCACGCGCCGTTCCGAAAAGCCACTGTCAACAACAGCGGAAGCTGTCCGAAAAGCTTCTATGGTGGCCAACCACGACATGGCGGCGAGGCCCACAAAAAGGGGCCGCGCAGCTTGGGCCTGCCATGCATCACAATATGAACAGGTTTGCACGGACATAATCGCAAATAGGCTCCTGATGCCAGCGCCCTTTTGAGAGACAACTCCACTGTGGCTGGATCCTGAGGGGCCGCGGACTCGTGGAAATCGAACCCACCATACTATCTCTTAGAACTGTCCCAAGACTAAGCGGCACCGCATTCGACCAGCAACATAACCTCCTAGACGCGCCACGGCAGTGCCCACGACCTGCCCCCCAGGATACCCACTATATACGACCGTGTCGGTGCGAGCCACCGTGCAAAGTACGCTAAGTTGATCCTGCCTGGGTCAGCATTGTGCGATCGGGAAGTGCGCCTGCCAGGTGTGCCGCGTGGCCATGTGCGCCACGCGCGCCAGGCTCGCAACCCGCGCCTCGTTTGCCCAACGAATCAGGTCAGCCACGCGCGCCAGAACCGAAAAATGCGCCAAGTGCGCCTGGGGGCGCCCAGTGTGCCAGGCCACCACGCGCGCCAGGTGCACCACGCCTGCCGCGTGCACCAAGTGTGCCAGGTGGTCCAGGTGCGCCTCGCGGGCCAATTGCGCCAAATGCCCAGTGCGCTGAGCGCGTCGCGTGCGCCAGGAAGACCACGTGCGCCAAGTGTGCCAAACAGGCCAAAAACGCAACGGGCACTTGTTGAGCTCCGTGGGCCAACACATAAACGAAACCGAGGAGGAAGAGGAAGATAATTTCACATACTGGGTTTTCGTCTTGTCCCCACGGCTGCGAGCCGGACCACGGAATTTCGAGTCCGATGGGGGCGTGGCTGAGAGATCCGCCGACAAGCATTGCACAGCATAATTTGGAGTCCGACCGGAACGCGGCCGAGAGATCCATCGTCAAGCCTTTCGGCAGGAGCCCTGGAGCCCGACGGGGAAGCGGATGAGAGTCTCGCCACGCAAGAGAAGGTTGTCTCGAACTGCGGCCGTTGGAAAAGAAATCGCAGGGCCAAAGCGCGTGAAATGGTGGGTGCGCAACCTCCATGGGAAATGAGGACGTCGATCTCTGGGGCCGCTGAGGGGAGGGTGGCAAGGACGGGGGGAGGGGGGGGGGAGTGCGCGAGGATGGAAGCAGAACATGAGGAGGCGTTACAAAGAAGAGGAAAAACAAACGAGAGAGAGGGAATGGGGTGGCGGAAGAACGGGAAGAGAAAGGGCGACGCATGAAACGCAAATCTCTCATGCACGCTCCTGCCATATTCGAAACTGTACGAATCAGAGCCCGCTGGTGGATGTCTCTCAACCGCGCCCCCGTTGGACTCGAAATTCTGGGGCGCAACGCTTGCCGGCAGATCTCTCACTCACGCCCCCGTCGGACTCGAAATCTTGCGACCCGGTGTGCCGCGACGACACGTAGTAATTATCTTCTTGATGTGTCTATATTGCCGTCGCTTTGCGAGCACGCCGTCCGCCCCACGAACCAATCGCGGATGGGGTCGAGAACTCCGGGCCGTCACGACTTGCCCCTCTAGCTCCCGTGGCTGTTTCCGGCGCTCCTGCGAAAGCCCTTGGCCCCCAGAGGGCCTGTGTCGCGAGGTGCTTCAAGGTTCAAAGAAAACTGGCGGGATCAGTGATGAGCGGCAAAGGTGCGAATATGCAATTTCCCCACGGACCCGCGCCCCGTTGTCCCCGCGAGCAGCTCGAGGCCAGTTGCAAGATGCAACGGGAGGAGTGGAAAAAGAGGACGGAGGAGAATGGCGAAGTACATAATGATAGATGATATTTTTCACTAGAAGACAGCCGCACGCGAAGCGGCCATGATGTCAAAAGGAATGAAAAACCAACGCGTGGAGACCAGAGCCAGCACAAAACGCGAGGCCCAGCGTGGAATGTAAGCGTCGCGGTACTCGCATGCATCGCCATCTGTGCGATGGTGGCAATGTCAAGCGACAACTACGCCCCTCGCGTGCTGTTCAACGCAGGTAACGCCAGCGCCCCAAACGCAAAGCGAAGGTGGCGCGGCAGATCTCTGCCGCGGCGCCAACGGGGCACGCGACGCCGAAGTGGCGCAAGCGCGCGCTGGGCAAAAGCGGAGCCACTACGCGCAATGCGCCACGCGACCCCGCGCATTCGCAACAAGAGCGCATGCAATGAATTGCCCGTTCTGCTCAAACTCGCCACGGAAGGGCGGCATTTGCGATGCAAAAACGGCCCGCTACGATGATGCGCGCGACCTCGGTTGTCTGGCAAAATCCATACGCGCGACGCGCGCGCGCGCGCGCCTCCGCGCACGTCGCCGCTTTCAAGGCAAGCAAAAATACAGCCCACACGTTCAACAAAATTCAACGCGCTTGCCATCGGGCACGCACTGCCCCCGCCTCGCGCAACCGCAAGGGCCGCGAACCATTCGAACGACGCGCGCGGCCACAGGCTCGCGCGCGCACGCGATTCAGCAACCCCCGTCGACAAAGAGGAGAACAAACACAAATACAAAATGCGACAAAACGACAATGAACAGCAACGATCCACGCTCGCGCCCGGCGCGCGCCGCAAAAACGAACCAACCAAAAAAAAAAAAACACTGAAAAGAGCATGAAAAAACACCATTAGTGGATCCTAGCCTCGGGGAGAGCTGATTAGGGTTCGGGCGCTCGGGTTGAGGTTGTTTGGTCGGGGCGCGATGGTCAGCGCCCCGGAGTAAGCTACCCCTTGCAATGTCTCTCAAACATCAAGACCGGACAATGGTGATTAAGGATGGCGGCGCACAATGGCTGCTTGTTTTGCAATTGCAGGAGGCTCCAGCTTCAAGGCCGGGGCCGCCCCCGCCCCCCTCGAGCCTCGTGGCTGCGGGGGCGGCAGGTGTGGCAAACGCGCGGAATGACGCGCCTCGGGCATGGGTTCTGCGCAGCGTATTCGCAAACATCACCGCGCGGCACTGCTGCTTGCACCGCCTGTCAGCTTGCGCGTTCCCTTGGCAAGCTGCGTTGCTGCTTCGCCGCGCAAACGCAATCAGGCAGCGCAGGGCGTCTGCAGCGGCGTAGTCAGCTCCACTGTCAGATGCTGGCCATGTGCATCGTGCTCATCGGCGGCAGGCGAGCCCTCCTCCAGGCGGAATACCCCCGCGAATGGCGGCGGTGGCACAACGCCCTCGACGGGCGCCAGGGCCGGCGACGAGCTGCCCGGAACGCCCGTTTCAAGCCGCCACTTCTTCGACGACGGCGCCGGCTTGGATGCTGGAGCTGGCTGAGATGCCGCCGCGCATCGCTCCACTTCGGTAGCCGTTCACTCCGCGGCCCCCCCCCGGCGGCTCCGGGCTCGGAATTCCCCGCGCTGCGCAAGGCACCGCGCGCGTTGCGCAAGGCACCGCGTGCTGGAACGACTCCCCGCCTTTCGCGATGACGGATTTCTGGCCGATGCAAGGACGCTGCAACGTGCCCTCGAAGGCGACGAAGTTGTCGGCCATGTCTTCGCGCGCTGGCGCCCGCGAACCATGGGCGCGTCGTTGAGAAAACCTCGGCCATGCCCCGGCCATCGGCGCGGCGGGCCGCGCGGGCGCGGCGCGCGCCGCGCAGGCGCGGAGGAGATAGCCGGAGAGCCAGGAAAACTACCCCCCAAAAAAAAAACGCCGCGATAACACCCGGCCCGTTTCGGACATCCACTGGCCCAGGTCAATTCAGACCCAGGTCGGTCAAGCCTTGCAGGGCCCTGCGCGTTCCCGCGAGATCCTGCGCCCAAGCCCCGGTCAATGTGCCCCTGGCTCTGCAAGATGGCGCAAGTTCCGGCCGTTCTGATTGGCGCTCGCTCGGGCGGCTTTGATTCGACGTTTCGACTCTGAGCCGCTGCCTGTTGGGCCCGCAGATCAGCAAAATCAGCGTGACAAAACTTCACCAAATCCGCCCCCCTGGCAATCATAGTCGCCGCCGAACTGCCCCCCTCCAGCTCGCGCCCCCCCTTGCCCACCTTGCTTTCGACATCCAAAACAACCTCCTTCAACGCATTCCCAATTCCGACCAGCATGTCTCTCATGCGACCCCCACCCCAACAGATCAAAAACAACCATCAAGAGTAAGGGTGGCGACATGCCGTGTATTGCGGCTCGAAGCACCAATTGCTCTGGACTCAAGGTTGGGGCCCCTCTCCCGCCAGCCACTTCGGCCTCGCGGCTGCGATGGGGGGGCGCGGGTGGGGCGGGGGGCCGGGGGGGTGCATGGGGGGGGCAAACGCATGCTGTGACACGCATCGGGCATGTGCTCTGCGCTGCTGCCTGCGCAGGCTGCCTGCCTTCGCCGTCATGGTGGCATGGGGTTGGAGCGTCAGCGATAGGTTTAAGGTGCGCGGTTTTACAATGTTCGGGAGTAATCGGGCGTTGGGGCGAGGGTGAGAAGAAGGGCAATGGCGTTGGGGATCGGGTGTCAGGGCGAGGGCGCGTGTAGCGGTTAGGGTGATAGCCTCAGGGTGGGCGCGTCAGTGAGGGCCCAGGTGGCATGGCCGGGACGTTGGGCGTATCGGGTTACGGCCATGCTGTTAAGGTTCTGGATATGGTGTTGGGTTTCGACTGTTAATATTACGGCGTGGGACTTCGGGAGGTGGTGTGGTGTTAGGGGAAACGCATGACGGCTAGCGTGTTAAGGTCAAGGTGTTAGGCCATTAGGGTTAGGGTGTCAGGGTTGGGGTGTTTGGTTTAAAATGTTAGAACATCAGGGTTAGAGTGTTATGGCATCAGTGTAGGATCAGGGTGTCAGTGCGACAGGGCATTTTGTTAGGGTGCTCGGGTTAGGGCGTTCGGGTTAAAGTGTTAGGATTGGGGTGCTTGGATTGGGGCGTTTGGATTACCGCGATAAGATTCGGGCGTTCGGTGTCGGGCGTTCAGTTTAGGGCTGCCGGGTTGCAGGGTTGTGATGTCTGTTGTTAAGGCGTTAAGGTTAGGGTGATGGGTTGATAACGTTCGGGCTGATGTCAGGGCTAGGTGTGCGGCCTAATGCGTTAGGGTTATGATGTTCGGATCTTACGTTTTGGGTGTTAGGGTTAGGGCTCGGGTGCTAGGATACATGCATCAGGATTTGGGTGTCCGCGGTGGGGTTCCGGTGTTAAGGTTCGGGTACAAGGGCGTGCGTTAGTGATGCGATGTCAGGATTCTGCGCAGGGCGTTCGGATTTGCGTCGGGGTTATCGTGCACGGGGCTGGGCGCCAGGGCACGGGCGTTCGGACCATTGTTCCTTAAGGGAAATCGGGGCGGGCAACGCGATGGAACCTCTGCCTATCCCAGCCTGCCGCGCGATAAGAAAACACGTCGCTCACGTGGGGGCGAACGTTGAATGAACCGCCCTGGGCGGGGCAAACGCACGCTGAAAGCTCACTACGCGGGGTTCAACGTCGTGGCCCCGAGAACCTTTAGCCCCGGACTCGGGCGCGGGGATGATAATTCAAGTCGAACAGAAATTCGAGCGGCTATAAGGTACGACGGCTACAACGAACGCATCGGCGCCTACCCCGGGAGTCCGAACGAGCCGACCTGCGATGGGCAAACCGGCGAACTGTTGCCTGCGACATGAATCAAGCGCGCAGCATACACGCGCACAACGCGCCGAAAGGAGGCGGGAGGGAGGGAGGGGGAGCAGGGGAAGACAGAGAGAATTGAGCAACGACCTGGGCCCATCGCCAGCCGACTCCAGCGAGCCCGGGCGACCTACTGACCACAGGCGCGCTGCCAGGGGGTCGCGCTAAGTGGCGACACGATGCCTTCTACGAAACGGCACTATGAAACAGACCGACGGCAGAGGCGAAGGAGGCTCGAGGGAAGCGGGGGCGGCAAAAGAGGGGGGGAGGGGAGAGAGTAGCAAAAAGCAGCCTTGCTGGCTGTCCAGCGGGCGAGGGGATCGGGCACAACTGCCGCGCAGAGCACGTGATGGGGAAACGAAGAACACAGGGCTGGCGCCTCGGAGACCCGTGCGACAGGCGGTCGCGCACGAGCTGCGGGTGTCGTCAGGCTGGTACTGCTTGTCGATCCAAGACTGGATCTTGGCGGGGGGGGTCTTCTTCTGGACGGGCCCGACGAGTTCCTGGAGCAAGCGGTTCACCAGCTGCTTCTTGTCGCCGCCTAGACGCGAATGCCGCCGCGCGCGCGCGCTGCCAGGCAGATCCGAGCACAGGGGAAACACGAATGGAGCGAACAATCAGAGAGGGATGGGGGAACGGAGCGCAGAGCAGGGAGGCGGGAAGAGAGAGAGACCAGGACGCGCACGCCCTCATACACGAACGAAATTATGCGAGGGAGTCAGGTTGATTGGGTTTAATGTGATAGGGTCAGGGTGTTGGGCTCAGAAGGTTAGGGCGTTCGGGTGTTCAGGTGTTCGGGTCAGGGTGGGCATATTCGGGTGAGGGTGTTAGGGTAAGGGTGTTATGATTGGGAAGTTATGGTGAGGGTGTTAGGGCGTCGCGGTGGTATGACGCCAGGGTTCGGGTGTTTCGGATCGGGTGTTCGGGATACGGTGCTTGGGTCATGAGTTCAGGGTAAGGATGTTGCGGAGGGTGTACGGGTCAGGTTCTTAAGGTCAACGTAAATTGCGTTCGGGTGATAGGGTAAGGGTGTTGGGGATCCGTGACAAGGTTATGGTGTTAGGATTATGGTGTTTGGGTGAGGGGTTTAGGGTTAGGTGCTAGGGTTAAGATGTTATGGTTCGGGTGTCAAGTCAGAGTCTGGGTTAGGGTGTTCGGGTTCGGGTGAAGGTCTCTGGGGCAAGGCGGTAGGGCTGAAATGATGAGGTCATGGTGTCCGGGCTAGGATGTCAAACTTGCAATACAAATAAAAAACGCATAGTACGGAGTCGCGGTAAGGATGCAAGGGCCTTGGAAGGTCATGCTGACGTCTTTCGGCCGGGGCGCGGCCGAGCACCGCAGGATGTAAGGGCACCATAAGACATCCCTAATGGTACCCTAAGGGGCTGGCCAGCGAAACCTGCCAAGGATGGGCCCAAGGGGCAATGCTGGACGGGTAACCTTGGAAAGCCGCTCATCCTTACTATGCGCTTTTACTGTAGGGGCGGGGTGCTAGGGCTGTGAGCTGAGGTTCACGTGTCTGCGTGAGGGTGTTAGGCACGATTTAGGCAGTGTTCCTGCCGCATCCGTGGCGGGCTGGCATCGAGCCAGAGCCATGCCCCGGGTCGCTCAGTGTATATCGGGTCGAGACATCCGAGGCGTATCTCATCAATCCAATTCAAGCTGATCTCATGACTTCCTCAAGAACGACTTCGAAGACCGCACTCAGATATTTCGGAGCTACTGGCCCAGAAACGAAACCGGCTGCAGTACCACACGCAACCCAACCCAACAACAACATAAGCGGCCAACCCACACAACAAACATACGCCAAACAAGCACCGCGTGTTTTTTCAGGTTGGGCAATGATTTTCAAGTGGGCTGGATGTTGTCAAGGTTGCAGTCGCTCCAGCACCGCAACCCGAAACAAATCGCCACAACCCGGGAAATATGCAGCTCCTCCTCCTCCTCCTCCTCCTCCTCCTCCTTCTCTTCATCCACCTCTTTTTCCTCGCTCCCCCTGCTCCTGCTCCTTCTGCCCCTGGTGTTGATCCCCGTCCTGTTTCGTTTTCCCGTTTTCTTGGGGACTAGCGGGGGGACATTACATGCTGGGGGATCGAGGACCTCAGGAAAATGGTTACAACAAGAGCCTAAACGGCCCCCAAACTGCAAACGCGGGGCCAGCAGGTGCTTGAAACGTGCCTTTCCCCCTATCAACGAGCTCCCAGTCCTCCTCCCCCTTCTCCTCCTTCTCCTCCTCCTCCTCCTCCTCCTCCTCGTCCTCCTCCTCCTCCTACATCCTCCTCCTCCTTTACCTCCTCCGCCTCCTCCTCCTTAACCTCCTCCGCCTCCTCCTCCTCCTCCTCCTCCCTCCTCCGCCGCCGCCTCCGTCTCTCCTTACTCTCCCTCTCCCCTCCTCGTGGCCCTGCTCCTCCTCTTCCTACCGCTCCTGTTCATGCTGCTGCCCTGAATGGAAACAATTGGGGGAGCTGGCCCACGGGGGGGAACATGGACTTGGAATCGGCGATGCATCGCCGACAGATCGGCGATAGTGTCTCGACACCGAAGCCGCACGTTTTTCTCGGGCATTGTGGGCACCTGGGCCCCGTTCGGCGATGAGTGGGCGATTGAGAATCCATGCTTCTCCCCTCCCCTGGGCTAGCACCCCCTGCCGTTGTCCCTGATTGCCACCCTTCTAAAGCACGCCAGCTACGCGACACGGCGACAACGGCAAACAACAGCGTCGACCAGCACGACGAAAAAGATGGCCACAACGCAAACCGCGACGAAACGAAAACGACGAGAACTAGCATAGAGAGGCTGGAACAAGTGCGAGCTGGAAATTTCGTGAAATTGGAAGCGGCCACGGCTGGAGAGACTGGCAAAGACTGGAACGCACCCGGAACAACTTGAATGAGGTCGCCAGAGCCGGAAAAGCTGGAGAGAGACTGGACAGGGCTGCTAACAGTGCAAGGGCTGGTCCCAGCCATCATCAAGCACTACAGTCAACCCGGATAGGAAGGATGCGCGATAAGGATGCAAGGGCCTTGGACGCCCATTTCGAAGCGTTTCGAGTGGAGCGCGGCCAACGAAAGTTGCCAAGGATGAACCGAGGAGGCAGGGATGCAAGGGTACCCTTGGGAAGGTTGCCCATCCTTACTATACTGGCTGACTGTACCTGAAGTAGCGCGAAATCAGGAAAAGCCCCTTTGAAGTTCCAAAAGCCCCTGAGTACAAGAGGAGGCGCCAGAGGAACAGACATGGAAGCACCCAAGGAACGGCACCTCCGAACCCGAACTGTTCCTTGCCTCGGCGCCTTCACTGCAACTGCACAACAGCCACGACGAAAACGACGACGGCGACGCGCTGAGCCAGAGGCCAGGAAATGAGATGATGGTAATGATGAGGATGCTAATGAGGATGATGAGAATGCGGATGATGCGAATGGACGAAGAAATAGAAATAAGGCCATAAACATGAACTTTTGGCGCTCCGCGCGGGTTTCTTGGATCTGCGCTGGACCCCCCTCCCTGGCGCGCGGAGCGCACCAGGGACGGCGCCGGAGGCGTCGCCGGGGGGGCCCAGCGCGGATCCAAGAAATCCGCGCGGAGCGCCAAAAGTTTGTTTATGGTTTTTTCTCTTCCGAGCGAATGGATTTTTCACTGCAGCCATTGCATCATGAGTCATGAAAGGAAGATTGGGATCCTCTTGAATCTCACCCGCTGGCTGCACGGAGCCCGTGCAAAGCCAACAGGGTTACATCGTCAAGTGGGCGAGCTACAGCTCAGAACTTTACAAACGAGGTCGACAAGCATTTTCGCAGCCCGTGAGTTCAGCAAATGAGGGCGACAAGCATTTTCGCAGCCCGTGAATTACATCTGAGTGCCTCGCAACTGAGGTCGACGAATATTTCGCAACCTGTGAGTTCAGCTTTCGCCAACGTCGTGCTCTTGTCCACCACAAGAGCTGCCTCTGGCCAATACTACAGTCGGACTCGATTGGACAGGACACGCGAGAGGACACGAGACCCTTCCGAGGGCCACATTGCCACAGGAGTGTAGGAGGCATGGGTCGAGAGACACAGGACACAAGGGTACCCTTGACCCCGCAGGGTCGACCTACTCATCCCGGCCGACTGTACCCATTCCGGCACGGCGAGGTCGTCGCGCCAGCATAGCCGCAGCCTGGCCGTCGCTCGGACATCCATTCCCTGCGTTTTTTTCGGTTTTGTGCGTGGCTTCTTCGCCACATGATCGGGGATGCTCCTCGATGGTCCTCGCTGAGGAAAGATGCACACGTCCGAGCGATGCCAAGCAGCCCCGGTGCCCCTTGCGGCTGCCACCGTCGAGCACACCCTTGTAGCTTCCAGTGGTGTGGGTGCTGTCCCCGAGACGTGGCAGCTGTTGCTCAGAATTGTCTGCTCGTGGGCGATGCTCGGGCGGCCTCGGCGTCGGCGACTTTCGGGCCCTCCCTGCCGCCACCTGGCTCGGCTGATAAGAAGAGTGCCGTAGCCCTCTGTTGGCGAGGTGGGTCCTGGAGGGGCGCCACCCGCCGCGCACAGCTGTGGCATGCGGCTCGGGAGAGGCCGGCAAGCCAAGACGTCACCGTGTAGTTGTCGCCCTGGAGGTCAAACATAGCTCGCCCGAGAATAGTGTTGATGATGCTGATGATGCTGAGATGATGGTGATGATGGTGATTACGACGATGACGATGCTGGTTGGTCGCGATGCTTACGATGAAAATGATGATGGTGATGATGATGGTGGGGATGATGATGCTGGTGATGACCACGATGACGATGCTGGTGGTGGTGATGATATGCTTACTGTGATGATGTTGATGATGATGTTGATGGTGATGATGATGGCGATGGTGGTGATGACGATGATGACGATGCTGGTGGTGGTAATGATAAGTAGGATCATGGTGGTGATGAAGATGAAGATGAAGATGAAGATGAAGATGAAGATGATGATGATGATGATGATGATGGTGATGGTGATGGTGATGGTGATGATGATGGCGACGACGACGATGAGGTTGATTGCGATGATGACGATGACAATGATGACGATGGCAATGTTGTGGTGGTGGTGATTATACAAATCATGATGATGATGATGATGATTATGATGATGATGATTATGATGATCATTATGATGACGATGAGGATGGTGATCAGGATGAGTATGATGCTGATAATACAGTCGATCGTGATTGTAATGATGATGATGCTAGTAATGATGATGATGATGTCAATGATGATGATGATGACGATTATGCTGATGTGATGATGTCGATGGCCATGGTTATGCTGATAAGGATGCTGCTGCTGATGATGATGATGATGATGATGATGATCATGATGGTGCTGCTGAAGATGACGAGCTCGGCCTGCTGCTACGATAAAATGAAACGATTATGTGCCATGATGGAGCCTGATGATGATGTGATGCTGATGAATGGTAGTTTGATCATCAGATATACTGCGCTGTGATGCTGCGGCTGATGCTGCTGCTGATGATGATGTAGATGAAGCTGAACAACGCTGCTGCTGATGGAAGAATGATAGGAGGAGGAGAGGAGAGGAGGGGGAGAGGCGATGCGCCTGTGCCGAGAGGAGGAGGAGGAGGAGTGAGGAAGGAGGAGGAGGAGGAGGAGGAGGAGGAGGATGAGGAGAAGGAGGAGGAGGGGGAGGGCTTGAAATTCTGGCAGGGCATTAGGGACGGGGCCGCTGGGGCTGAAACCAGCAGGCGGGCGCTGGCCAAGGCTGCACAGAGCGGGCGGGCTGGCCCCGGCCGCCTCTCCCAGCCGCCCTGCACGGCAGCCTCGACGACCACGACGAAACCGACGACGACAAACATGACGACCAC
>CAUYUJ010020270.1:0-102500 GCA_963575745.1 Prorocentrum cordatum
TCGATGCAAATCCGCAGGTAGTGTTGCAACAATTGAGTTGCATGTTGTTTTTTTTGGGCATGCCATGTTGAGTCCGTTGTCATTTGGGCTCCAGGGCATTTCGCGCGCATCATTTTGTGCTCACGATTTGCAAGTTGCGTCTTGCATCCATCTGTGACATGCAGCCGCATGGAGCGGATGCTAAGATTCTCAAATGCAAGGACGCAATGGACATTATTGAGAGGAAGTTCGACTCGCCTAAAGCAGAGGTGGTGGATTTGTACGAACAGGTCAAGGCGTTAGCTCGCCAACATGGTATGCTACTGACAGAGAAAATCAACAGTAAGTATATGTACGTGAGCCCATGCAACAGATATGGCGACGGCGTCGTGCCGTGTGACGTCACTGACTTGATCATTAAAATATTGGGAAATTGGTTCAGGCACGAGCATCTGATGATGCCTACGTGTGCCGAGGTGCCCCCAGTGGGCACTGCTGAGTACCTCAAGATCAAAGGGTTTAACGACAAGATAATGGCCGATAGCGCAGGACAGCTGCCGTTCTACGATGATGGTGATGGTAAATATCAGAGTTACACATGCGGTCATACATCGCAAGGTTTGCGATGCATCATACATGGCACGAGCGTGCCCGAGACCAACCCAGAGCGGTTCAGCGACATAAGCCAGGACGGGAAGATATCGTTGCAACGCCTCCAGCAATTCCAGCCAACTTATGCTGATGCGGCTGTAAACGGTCTCACATGGGACATCTTCGAATGGCAGTTTATCGAGGCGTTTCCTTTCGTTCCAGACCTTGTGCAAGAAGCGGGCAACGCAGGGCAGGCCGCTGCCAAGTGCGAGAGCAGGCTGGACATCATGCTCAAGATTGCGCAGTACGCGAAGAGCCTGAAGCAGAAATTAGAGCTGAATCCGAATGAGACGTTCCCAGGGGATAAGGTCAGGCGCCAGGCGGGCAGGGGCGCAGTCTTCAAGCATGAGATAGACCACATGGTGGACTATGTGAAGGAAATGTCAGGCGGACTGGACAATCCAGTGTTTCTTCACGAGCTAAGGGACTTCAACAGGCACCTGGCCAGAGCGACGATAGTAAAGTCAGATGTCGCGGCAGCCGTCGCGACTTGCAAGATCGCGGGGGTGCTATTCAAGCTCGCGTGCATCAAGGCTATGCATGGCCCGAGCGACAAGTATAGGAAGGGCGACGAACAGACGCTACTGAAGCTCTCGGACGTCAATGTGTTGCAGAACGAACGCAAGGCGCAGATCGCGTTACAGGGCGATGAGTTGCTGCAGAAGATTCGCAAGCTTGCGATTGACTTCGAAATCGATCCATCGAGCGCTCGCTGGTCCAACATAGTCGGGCTCGCCGATGTTCGAGTTGCCCACTTCGTCTTCAACAAGCCCGACGAGAGCCGCGGGGTATACAAACAGATCAACGACATCGCAGTTGACGCTTGGAAATCTATGGCTGCCAGCACTGGCAATAACAACGTTCGCTGCCCATGGAAGGCCAAGGCCGTCGCGCATGCACCACAGTGTGCTAGCAGCGTCTCCTCGACAGGTGTCAAGACCTTTGACCAGCGTGGCGAGTGGGTGAACGTGTCCGAAACGTTGGCTGTCAAAGGTTTCAAGGTGGGCGTGACGGTGTACAACCGCCAGGAGGGCGATGAGTCTGTGTATGAGATCAAGTCGACTGATGGGCAGAATGTGAAGATGCAGACGGGAGACGTAGAGCGCACCATAGATGCCGAGGACTTCATGCGAAACAAGTTCGCAATATACGACAACAAGAAAGAGGTAATCGACCAGTTCGACCAGTTCAGCCCATTGAATTGCATGGACTACCACTGGGGGGTCGAGGAAGCTCGGATCAAGATTGCACTCGACGAAGTCTATTCACAACATAGTGCTTGCCTCAAGCATAGCACGGCGATTCATTCGCCAATCAAATATAAAGCGGTGTCAGTGAAGAAGGAGTCCAAGAAGGACGCCATCGGACTTGTTCCGTTGACGACAACCATATCGCTCAAGAAGGCGACGGATGAGATCAATATTGGCAACGTTTGCCTTAGGAAGTATACCGACCCTGCCAAGCACACCGATTACAACGTCGCGTTGATGGCCGCTGGCGGGCCCAGGCTCAAGCGTGAAGAGGGTGGGACTGGCATTGGTGGCCTGAAGCGCGTGCCAGATCAGTACGGGGTGCCTTTCTGGTTGGTCGGCGTGTGCACCGCGAAGGAGAAGCCAAACTTGGCTGTGACATTTGTGACCGCCACGAACGGCATTAAGGTTCCCATCCTCAAAAACACGGTCGAGCTCAGGAGCGGCGACAGGTTGCGCATGTCCGAGGACACAGCAAAGGCGCTTGCAAGGAAAGTTGCATTGTCCGACGCCACGCCCGCCAAGCCCGCCAAGAAAAAGCAAAGACGCAGTGAGCCGCCCATTCGCCGCATTGCCGCGGCATTACGCAGGGCGTTGGCGTCGCCCTCCGTATATGAACGCACCTTGTTGGATGGCGAAGACATACTGAAATGCTTCATCCTGCGACGCGTCATCACACCATCGCATCGCACCATTCTGCGATGCAGCATCGCGCCAGTCTGCGACATCGTCGCAACGCACCATCGCCGTTCTGGCTCAATCGCTGGGGTATCACGCGGCCCACGCTGCCCCGCACGTCTGCATGTCAGTGTCTGTTTCCATGCGCACGGTGATCGAGGGCGGCGGGCTCAAGGAGCCGTGGATACCGCGGAATATTGTCCATAGCGGAGGTATTGCGTTCATCGAGGTATCCCTGATGGACAGGAGGCTCTTCCAGTTCGTCGACATCCAGAACCCAACAAACAGGAACGCCCCATTTGCCCAAAATCATTTCTTCAAAGAGTTGATGGCCCTCCGAAACGCTGCATCGGACATTGCGATATGGGAGTACATGAAATCGCGAGACCCATTGCTGTCGGACCAGTCTGACCAAGACAAACTGATCAAGGCCTACAAGAAGAACATCGACGAGAGTGCTATGCCAGCATACGTTACGGTTCAGTTGCCAGAGGTTGAATTTAATGGCGGCGGCGTGGCCTTGAAGTGCGAGCCGATCGCAGTAAGATGCATATTTTCTGCATCAGCGATTAGCAAGGTACATGTGGAATGTACAGAGAGCGTACTGACTTACATCAGATGAGCTGCGCTGAAAGCAGCAGAGGACGATGGCACCGAGAAACAAAAGAGAGGACTGAGCGGAGTGCCAGGGGTCCGATGCGACAAGCGTCGCAGGGTAGTGTATGTCGTTGTGAAATCCCACAACTCGTCAAGACGCATCTATCAAAAACCAGTGGAATGGAATGACACGTGTATTTTGCACTGCGCCCGCGAACTACGCGACAAAGTGGTCGCGAAGGGCGAGGAGATAGAGGATCGCGAGCCCGATGCCGATCTTCTCCATGGGCTGAATTGTGCCGAGCATGCCGAGGGGGGTGGGCCCGAAGATCAACAGGGCGATGGCGAAGACGACAATGTCGATGCTGCGGGTGATAGCGACGCCCAGGGCTGAGACGCCAGGCGCTGCGTCGGGCACGCACAGCGCGCCCACCCTTTCGACCTCCTATCTATTCTCCCACCGTCGGCCCCGTCGTCCTTCCCACCCGCGGGGGGGGGAGGAGGGGGAGGGGGGGGGGCTCGTCGCCATCGTTTTACACGCCCCCTCGTGCCACTCCTCGCCCGTTCGCATCCTAGATGCGCTCTTCAGGCAGACGCGCCGCCGCCACCCCTCGCCCCTGAATGTTCAACAAGGAGCCATCTGGGAACGACCTCTTATAGAGCGCCAACTCGTCCTGAGGGCCTGCACCTCCTGCTCCAGCCCCTCGACCTTCTGCGCTGCCTCCGTCTGCTGCTGTTGCTGTAGCGCTGCCTCCGTCTGCTGCTGCTGGTGCCGCTGCTCTGCGATCGTGCGCTGCTGCTCCCCCAACTCCGCGAGCAAGTGATCGTGCTGCTGACCGCGCAGCAAGAGATCGCCCTCCACATCGTCCACTCGTGCTAGCAACACTTGTGCAGCATTTACGTGCGCAAACAAAGCCTTCTATCGGCAGGTGGAGGGGCGACGGCGGCGGCGACGACATCGACGACGACGAACTTAAGACGACGACGCCCGCCTCGCGAAGCTGCCGCATCGCGGCGACTATGCCAGGGGTCCCGGGCGCCATCGCAGCGCGGCTCTCGGACGACACCACGGGGGGATGTGCGGGGCCCGATCCGTCCTCGGGGGGGCTACGCGGGGCTCGCGTGTGAGCGCCAGCCGCTACGTACGGGCGCCCCGACCCCATCCCCATTAACCCTGCACCCAACACGGCGATGCGGATGCTCCGCAGAGGCGACGTCGCGGGGTGGCACCGTCGCGGGGCGGGGGACTTGGGGGTGGCCGACTTGGGGGGGGCCAGGAGCAAATGATTGGTATGGGGTTCGAATGGGAATGGGGTCGGGGGCACATTGTGCGTGATCTATGGGGGGCATGCAGTTTACTTCGCATGCCATATATGCGAGCTCGTAGTTGGGCGTGCTGCTTATGGGGATACAGCCATCGCCATGGGTGTGAAAACCATCATCGTTGCACATGCGTTCAGCAACATGTGCTTGTGACGCAACTGTGCATGATTCTCATTATGGTGACAATCGCATCTGCCACATCGTCGGCCGCACAATTGCCACTGTCATTACCACCGATACACACCGACTCGAACGTACATGTCATGTAAGAGACGTTAGCGTCAGCATCACAAATCACATTATGCGTATGCAAACTATTTCGCCACAGCCGTTGTGTTGTTATGTGCGCGCGACGCCGTGAGTTATTCATGTGGGTGTTGGACTAGCTTCGGTTATGGCGAGATAATGTTTGGTATTTGTAATATCGTAGTTTGATGTCGAACGGCACAGTAGTGTAGAGCTTCGTAGGTTAAGGATTTCGGCTTTCGGGTGAGTACAGTACTGCAAGCTTTGTGTGGTCTGTATATGTGTAGAGTGCATCTAAGATGCACGAGGAACTATAAAGATCCGCGTCTCTCTCTCTCTCTCTCTCTCTCTCTCTCTCTCTCTTGCCGACGCCGTTGTGGCCCATGTGTTCAGCCACGCCCGCGGCGCGCGGGCCGTGGGTTCACGGCGCGGGGCCCGCACCTCCACAGGGTGCTCGCCCCCCCCCGCCGCGCGGGGCCCCCGACGCCCGCCGCGGCCTCGCCCTGCAGATGAGCGGCGGTGGCGACGACGCCACCGAGGTGGCAATGTTGCTCGCAGCGGCGAGCGAGATCCAGCAGCGACGGGAGAAGGTGGCGGGGGAGAAGCCGTCGCGGCTGCAGCCGACGTCCAAGAAGCGGCCGACCGCGCCGCGGACGGCTCCGCCAGAGCACGTCTTGGCGGCCGCCATGGCCTCCGCCGAGAAGAAGCGCAAGGCGATGTGCTGGTCGGCACAGGCTCGCGTGCAGACGCGGCGCGGCTCGGTGGCGGACTCGCTGCTCGAGAAGCTCAACCTCGCGCCGCCCATGCACCCGACGACGAACTCGATGAAGCACCTTCTCGAGTTCGAGGTCGACGAGCCCGAGGGTGGTGGCGACGACGCCGCGGGCGGCGGCGACGCGGTCGACGAGGGCGACGGCGACTACGAGGGCGCCATGGCGGATGAGTGCGAAGGTGGCGACGCTGAGGGCGGTGGCTACGACGACAGCGCTGGCGAGAGCTACACCGCCGATGGCGACGCCGAGGACTACGGCTACTACAGCAGTTGCCGTAAAAGCCGCCACTACTACGACTACGACGACAGCAGCGAGGGCGTTGGCGGCAAAGACAGCTACTACACCAAGGACGGCAACGACGGCCACACCAAGGACGGCTACTACGGCGGCCACAACAAGGACGGCTACTACTACGGCCACAACAAGGACGGCTGCTACGGCGGCCACACCAAGGACGGCTACTACGGCAAGGACGGCTGGTGGGCCAAGGACGGCTACTACGGCCGTGAGAAGGGCGACGGCTACTATGGCCGCAAGGGCGACGGCTACTATGGCCACGAGAAGGGTGACGGCTACTATGGCCACAAGGGCGACGGCTACTAAGGCCACGAGAAGGGCGACGGCTACTATGGCCACGAGACGGGCGACGGCTACTACAGCCACGTGAAGGGCGACGACTACTACGGCCACAAAGGCGACGGCTACAACGGCCAGGAGTGGCGTGGCCGCGACAAGGGCGACGGCTACTACGGCCACGAAGGCGACGGCTACAGCGGCCACGTGAAGGGCGACGGCTACAGCGGCCACGTGAAGGGCGACGGCTACTACAGCCACGAGAAGGGCGACGGCTACGACAGAAAAAACAATAAAAAAACGAAAAAAAAGAGAAGTGCAAGAAACGTAACAAAACTATCAAAACTCATAAAATAAAACTCATATAGCAAAAAATTAAAAAATAACAAATAACAACCATGACAACAAAAAAAAAAGACAAAACAGCATCTAAAAAGACTAAAAAACAAAAAAACAAACATACAAACATTCAAATCCACAAATACAAAATAAAACAGTACAAATCAAACAATATAGTAACATTTGCAATATAAAAAAAAAAAAAAACCATTATAAACCACAATCACTACAACCAATACAACGCAAGACCAAAACCAAACCTCCAAACACAAAATAATCCAAAAACAAATACCAAAATCTACAACTAACGAACTACAACTAGCCTGATCCCACCACCCCGACAAGGCGACGCCTACTAACGGCGGCCACAAGAAGGACGGCTACGGCGGCCACAAGAAGGACGGCTGCGGCGGCCACGTGAAGGGCGACGGCAAGGACGGGGGCGGGGGCGACGGCCCCCGCCCCCGCGGGGGCAAGCACATCCGCCTCGCCAAAGCACTGGCCGTGCGGGAGCACCTGCAGGGCTTGCACGACCTGTCCGAGCAGGACCAGAAGTACGCGGCCTGGAGCCGCCGCACGCAGCCGCAGGTGTGGCTGAAGGCGGTCGCCGACTACGCTGCGGCGACCGCAGCGGGTTCAAGCTCCGTGTGATCACGGGGCACACGTCGGCGACCACCGTGTCGTCGTCGTGGTCGTGGTCGTCGTCGTCGTCGTCGTCGTCGTCGTCGTCAGCGTTGTCGTCGTCGTCGTCGTCGCGTGGTCGGCGAGGTGTGCCCCGTCGGAAGGGGTTGAGGCTCCCACGGCGGCGACTCAGCACAGGAGTTGCCGCCGAAGCTGCGGGGGTGCGCAGCAGCTGAGGGCTGCCACGAATACGGATTAAGAATCGTCGCGGAGGGTACCGCTGTCAAACGACACGGGTGTCGTCTTTGAGAATCTCAAAGACGACAACGTGTCGCCTTTGAGAATCTCAACGGCGACACGCGTGTCGTCTTTGAGAATCTCAAAGACGACAACATCTCTGTTAGATTTAATATTACCAACGTGTCGTCTTTGAGAATCTCAAAGACGACGCGCGTGTCGTCTGACAGTGGTACCCTCTGCGACGCTTCTCGGTCCACCTTCAGAGGTGTTCATCGCATCGGTCGTGAGGCCTTTGGACGATCGCTGAGCGACGCGTCGCTCCCGCTCAGCGTGATCGATCCGCTTCCCTGAGCACTTTTCGGAGGCTCACGATCGACGGCGAAACGATCGACCTCCCCCCCTCCTTCCTCTCATCCCTTCCTCCTCCTATTCCTTCTCCTCCTCCTCATCC
This sequence comes from Prorocentrum cordatum, assembly GCA_963575745.1. Lineage (NCBI taxonomy): Eukaryota > Dinophyceae > Prorocentrales > Prorocentraceae > Prorocentrum > Prorocentrum cordatum. Next base: position 7,722 of record CAUYUJ010020270.1, read on the forward strand.
TTTGCCTCCCCCTCCCCCTCCTCCTTCTCCTGCTTCCTCCTCATCCGCCTCCGCCTCCTCCAGTTCCATCCTCCTCCTCGTCCCCCTCAGCATCCTGAGGTGTCCTGAGGTGTCCTGAGGTGTCCCGAGGTGTCCTGAGGTCTCCTGGGGTTGTCAGCTCAGAGATGCCCTGAGGTGTCCTGAGGCGCCCTGGTGTTGTCATCTCAGAGGTGTCCTGAGGTGTCCTGAGGTATCCTGAGGTGTCCTGAGGCGTTGCATTCGCCGTCGTCGTCGTCGGCGTCCGCCGTCGTCGTCGCCGTCGTCGTCGTCGCCGTCGTCGTCGTCGTCATCCCGCATCGTCGTCGTCGCCGCCGCAGTCGTCGTCGTCGTCCGCCGCCTTCGTCGCCGCCGACGTCGTCGCCGTCGCCGTTGTCGCCGTCGTCGTCGTCGCCGTCGTCGTCGCCGTCGTCCTGCATCGTGGTCGTCGCCGCCGCAGTCGTCGTCGTCGTCCGCCGCCTTCGTCGCCGCCGACGTCGTCGCCGTCGCCGCCGTCGCCGCCGCCGCCGTCGCCGCCGTCGTCGTCGCCGTCGCCGCCGCCGCCGCCGCCGTCGCCGTCGCCGCCGTCGCCGTCGCCGCCGTTGCCCTCATCATCCGCATCGGCTGCGCCGTCTCACCGCCGCCCATCATCCCCGCAATCGCGACCCTCATGGTCCTCGCGAAGGTTCGCGACGCGGCCCTGGCCCTCGCGAATGTTCGCGATCGTGGCGGCCTGGCTCGCGATAGTGGCGGCCTGGCTCTCGATCGTGGCCTTCTGAGCTTCGATCGTGGCGTCGTTGCTCTGAATCTGCTCATGCCATTTGATGTAGTCATCGCGCTGCTTCAGGGCACGATCAACCACGGAGACGATCACACGGCGATGATCATCAGCCGACTCGAGCTGCTGGTTCATATCAGCAACCATGCGGTCCGCCGTATCCTCGACGGGGCCGCTCCGCCACGATCCACCACCAGCATAAGCCGATGACGAGCCGTCACCAATTGACGCCAATTCGGGCGGGGAGGTCGACGGTGGGCGGGCTGGGCTGATAACCGTTCTGCACCAACATATACGGAGGATGGCGGGGAGGATGAGGACGAGGATACCAATGATGGCGAGGACGGGGGCGGTGGAGATCACGCTGCTCAGACAGCGATCGCACATCGTCGACGGATGCGATCATCGTCGCAGCGTTCTGGCACAGATCGCGCCCGTCTCTCTTCTCTATAGCCACAATGCCGCGCATGCATGAAGATATCAAAGCACTCCGAGCCCTGCATCGCCATGAGGATATACTGTTTAGGAACCAGCAGCTTGACACCGCCATCAAGCACAAGGCCAACAGCCTCAAGAAGGCGAAGCAGATGGACCGCAAGGCGACCTTGTCGCCGCGCCGCGCGCTGTCGGGACATGCTTGCATATGCATGCAGATATGATATTGTTGTTTGGTGCGGTGTATGTACACTAGAAGAGCGGCGTGATATGATAGTTCTGGGCTAGGTTGTGGGGTGTGTCTGATGTTGTCGGCGTGATCCCGCCTGGTTGTGCGTCTCACGGCGGGCGTGGTGACGCCTATCGCCACACCTATTTCCCCCCCCCCCCCCCCTCCCCCACCATCCGACATGCCCCGCCCGTTCGGTGCGAGGTGATGCAGTGCTTCAAGGCGTACGAGAAGGCCAAGAAAAAGGCCGAGGACGCCGAGTACGCTTGGCTGCAAGCGTGTGAGCACGCCGTGGACTTGCATGGGCAGCACGATCGGGCAAGGAAGCTGGTAATCGACACAGGGGGCTTGTACAGAGCACGGGGGCGCAAGGCCTTAGGCTTCGGCGCGTGAGTGCGTGGATACGCAATTAGGTCCGAGTGTGTAAACACCGTTTCCCAAGAGTTGTGCCTGTCGCGGGGAGGGCGGGCGCTTCGCGCCATGCGCTAAGAAAACAATGCCTGGATCGAGCTCGTCGGGGCAGCGTTGCAACCATTGCAAATCTGGGGTCAATTGTTAGGGGGGAGTGGGGGATGTGTGGCTTATCGGCTCAGTTGCAATAGGTTTTGCACAAGTTATCGTTTCAGTTGTGGAGGGGCAATGGGCAAGTCCCGCAAGACGATCGCGATGGATGCCCAGGCTCGCCAGGACTGGAAGGAGGACAAACATGTCAGGCTGACCAACGCTAACATCACCAAGGTAGCATGCAAGGCCGAGTTTTTGTGTGCATCGAAGAAGGTGGCCCCGTGTGTGAAAACACGTTAAACACTCATTGCAATGACATTAGCCGCCGCACTAGAAATTGCAATTGCATTTGAATTTGGTGGCATTGAATGCCTGTGCCTTGTATATGCGTGTTTTTGTTTTAGCGCACGATTCCCAGGTTCTCGAGAAGTTCAAGAAGTTCGAGGCCACCAAGAAGAAGATGGAGGAGGCCAAGAGCGAGTGGATGGAGTCGATCGGTGATCGCATCGATGCCCACGCTGAGTGGGAGAACGCGTGCGAGCAGCACGCGAGCATCAAATCAGAGCGCATGCCGCGCTGATGGGGCCGTGTCGGGCGAGGCCTCGCAAGTGCGATGATGTGTTCAGATTCGCAATGGTCCACGTCAAATGATCAGTGGTCACGCCAATCATGCCTTACATCTGATTAGCATGCCGAGCAAGGGGGTGGACCCATCCAAGTCAGTGTTTGTCAAGCTGCGCCCAGCCGTGGCGACGACGATGGCTGACCCCCCCCCGCCCCCCGAGAGGACTACCACCCCCCCGAGAGGACTACCAACCCTCGCGCTGTTGGTTTGTTCGACACCCCTGTTGACCGTTGCCTCATCGCCAAGCGTGCACGCGTCATCGTCGTGGGCTCCGTAACCAGTTTGGCTCAAACATTTTTGCGAACTTACATATCGCTTTCTGCTGCGTAGCAGCAATGACGTCGATACGTGATGTGCTGGCCGAACTCAATCATATGATTGATTGGCATCATACCCAAGTCGGCTGCGGACTCGACGCAAAGACATGCGCCGACAACCAGATGCAGTCGCTGTTGTCGAGAGTGCGATCCTTCGGAACGATCAGCACTGACGACGCTGCGCTCTTGGTGGGCACAATTCGGGACAATGCGCTCCCAGACTGGTCCCCTGATCAGATTGCAGAAATCTGCACGGCGGTAGGGCAGAAGACGGGTGTGCTGACCAGCACCGCAGATAAGAAGTGGCAGAAGGTAACTGCATTCTCGCGCTTCCTCTCGGCGTCTGAGGCGACCAAGTTAAAGAGCGGCGACATGTCGCAGAAGGCGATGATCGCCATGGTGTGCAAGAGGGCCCATGCGATCGGCATGTACACTCTGTCCGAGGGGAGCAAGGGTCAACTCGCAGCGGTGGTATCGTCCCAACTCACTGGCGTTACCAACGACATGTGGTACGACATCCTGGTGCAGGTCAAGCTGAAGCTGGCTACCATGAAGGCACGAGACTGGAAACACAGAACTATATGGGAATACGATTCTCCAGACTCCTTCGCGAGCGAATCGTGGTACTATACCGCGTACCCCGAGGGAGACCCGCCACGCGGGCAGGACTGGTACATCGACGAGCCCGACTTCGTGCGACTGAGCAGTCGCTTGATGAAGGGCGGCAAGCAAGCGGCCAAGCAAGTGCGGGACGACCGCCCCGCCCCGCCGCCGCCGACCGCCCCGCCTCCCGCCATTTGCGACTTCGGCGCCTACCAATCCATGTACGGGACGATGAACGCGTACCATATGTACGCTCATCCAGGAATGGTGCCTCCGCCAGGGATGGTGCCTGGCCAATCGTCACACTCTTGGTCGCCTCCGCCAGGGGTGATGCCGAAGCCCAAAGCGCCACCGCAAGATGCGCCCTCACCACAGGAGGCGCCCCCGCCTGCGGCCCCACCAGCCGCGGGAGGAATGCCCGCCCCGCTCGGCGACTTATCTGATGAGGAGGCAGCGCTTCGCAAGACAATGCGCAAGCGTAAGGAGGCCGTGGCCCTGAGTAAACGTCCAGCAGCTGCTGGGGGCGATGCCGATGGCGTCGAGGGCGCCGACGACGATGGCGACGAACTCGCCGACGAGGAGGGGGGCCCGCCGAAGAAGGTCATGAAGGGCGCCCCGCCGAAGAAGGCCATGAAGGTGGTCATGCGGAGGCCCTCGGCGAAGCCGAGGCCCACGGCGAAGCCGAAGCCGCTGCCCAAGGCCCCGCTGACGGGGGCCCCGAAGATCGAGTACCGCGCGGGGTATATACTCACGCAGCCAGACAAGTCCCAGTACAGGGCTGTCCTGGGGCGGTCCGACAGGCGCATCCGCTGGGACACGGGCAGCACGCGCCAGGAGGCTTTCACCAAGGCGATGAAGTTCATAGACGAGCGCTCGTAGCCGCTTGTCTGCTCTGCTCATCGCCGATCGCGACTTCTCGCGATGTGTTTCGCTGTGCTATAACGCTTATGTGCATTGTTCATGTATGCCTGCATGGTGCAATGTAAAATGCAAGTCGTTGTTCCATCGTATGCGAGGGGCACCCGTCGCACAATCCTCTGTTGCGATTGCAGATATCGCATTCATGCTACCATCACTCAGTAGCAGTTTTGGCTCAAGCCATGTCGGCGGGGCCACTCAAGCGTCGCAAGACAGACGCCGAAGCACTGATTGAGCTACACAGAGGCCCATATGTATCTGAGCGGAGTCTTACATACATTCTCAAGTACGTACGAGATAATGGTATACCAGGTAACATTTCGCGTTATGCGCAGTACAGCGCAAGGCAGAAATTAATCGGTGCCGAATCGAACCAGTACGGTGACGTGCTTGTCGGCATTGATATGCCATTGAACAGCGGTAAGAGCTTCAAGAACTGGGCGTGCGCCCCTGGCCCGTACTTGTACTCGACGGCGAAACGGAGTAAGGGGTTCAGAGATCTGTTGCGCCGCCAGCTCGCCAAGCACCCGTGCTCCCTAGCATCCCCATGGCGCATCTGCTTATATTTCGACGGTATCTCACCGCGTGACCCGTTGGCCAAGGGCAAAGACCACCGAGGGGTGGATGCTGTATACTGGTCGTTTCTAGAGTTCGATGAGTTTTTGCAGGACGAAGACGCATGGCTCGTGCTCAGCACCGCTCGGGTTTCCAAAGTGAGGGACATGCCTGGAGGGATCGGGCAGTCGGTTGCAATGACGTGCAACGAGCTCATGTTCAATACGTCTGGCGGGGTGAACTTTCGTACGACTGGAGTTATCTTGGACGTGTCAGAAGCAGGGGATGCCACAAGGCACGCGACTATAATCGCGAGGTTGGGCTGCACTGTGGGCGACGAAGAAGCCCTCCGTGAATTCCACATGAACAAAGGGCACGCGGGCACCAAACCGTGTGCCATCTGCAGGAACGTGCTCAACCAGAAGTTCGACTATGCGTCGCACGACACGTCTGGTACATTTATATCGGACGCATGCCTCGACAGAAGCAAACGCGTCGTCAACACAGACGCGCAGATCGTTGCTATCTTGGAAAGGCTACGCCCCGACTGGGAGAGGCACGACCGCGGTGAGATTAGCGACAACAAGTGGAAGGAGATCACGCAGCTAAAGGGTTGGAACTTTCATCCGACGCACGTTGCCTTGGACGCCAACCTCGCCTACGGTGTCATGTCGCTCCTCTGCTTCGATTGGATGCACATCTATAGCGTCAATGGCATCGTAGCTAAAGAAGTGAAAGCTTTCACTGAGAACAAGGCGGTTTGCAAACTCTGCAGCGCCGAAGATCTCAACGACTATCTTTCAAACTGGACATGGCCCCACAAGTTTCATGCCGCCAATGCCGTGTTCGCACAGGGCGAACTACAAGCAAACGCATCGCAAGAGCTGTCTATGATTCCCGTGCTGGCGCACTTCATCAGGCAAGTCATTGCCAAGCTGCCTGATGCAGGCACCATCTCGGGTCATATTGCAAGTTTACTTGCACTGTGCGATGCCATTGATATGGTTATTCTCTCGTCCAGGGGCCTCGCGACTGCACGTGAGCTGGATGTCGCCGTGATGAAGCATTTGGAGCTACACACGCGCACATACGGGACTAAATATTGGGTTTACAAACACCATATGGCAACTCATCTTGCCGACATGTACTTCAAATTCGGACCCTTGAACTGCTTCGTCCACGAGCGGAAGCACAAAGTTTGCAAGAAGTTTGCAAAGGACCATCTGTGCATGAGGACCCCCGAGAAGTCATTGATGATGCAGCTCACGGCGCAGCACAGTTACGACATGGAGCACTTCAGCATCTCAACGACGCTGGTCGACCCCGTAGCCGCCACCAAGAAGCTCATGGGCGTCTTGAAGGAGTTGCGTCCGCAAACGCAATCGGCATCATCGAGCCTCACGGCGTGGACCAAGTACGGGCCGATCCATAGAGGAGACATATGCTTGCTGGGACGTGCTGCAGGACATGCAGCCGTGCAGGTCTGGTTCCATGTAGATTGTGACACAGAGACTGCGCCCTCAGGGCCTCTATGCTTAGTCTTGGAATTGCAGACTCGGCACGTGCACAGCGCAGATTACTATTCTAGGTACTCCATAGACGAAGATAATAATCCCGTGCTCATTCCTTTGGACTCGCTGAGGCACCCTGTGATTAACAGGCGTCTCGGCGATGCAATCACTTGCATTTGGCCAGTTGAGTATCGCAAATTGGAATGCTGACGCGTTTGCGATGTAGAAGTATACATCTTCACATCAATGAGTACATCTTCAAAACATCCCGCAAGAAACACAACATCGAAATTGAAACAACATTGAACGCCCCAAAATCAAGTATATGTTAGCCGAAAAACTATCATGTTATCCGAAATAAATCAACATGCTAACTTTTATAATGAGTTATAACTAAGTTATAACTCCGCCTAACAGTTACTAACTTCAAATGCCTTCAGGCAACAAGCACACCCAGACCATCCGGAATGCCCCGGCCAACCAGACCGACCTTGACTACCTCGACCACCTGGGTCGTACCATTTCGGCCACCCGGACCGCCAGGGACACCACCTGGACCACGCCGACCAACTGGACCAGCAGGACCAACGGCTCACCCAGATCATCTGCGCCAGCCCGACCACACCAACCAGCCACCCGGACCATTCGGACCAACCATGGACCGATCGGACCGACCGGACTCCAGGAATTGAGCGGACTGACCGGAGGTCCCCCAGTATACCCAAACCAACTGGACCACCCAGACCACCACGACCACCAGGACCACCCGCACAAACCGGACAAACAAGACCAAGCGGACCAACCGGACCACCAAGACCACCCGGAGCAACCGGAGCAACCGGACCACCCGGACCAGCCGGAGCGACCACCGGGGCCTGGACCCACCGGACTTACCGGACCAACCGGACCAACCGGACCACCCCGACCGACTGGACCAACCAGTCCACCCGGACCACCTGGACCAACCTCGGCAACCGGACCACCTGGACCACCCTCACCAACCGGACCAACCGGACCACACGTGTGACACCGGACCAACCGGACCGACCGGACCACCCGGACCAACCGGCCCACCCGGACCAACCGGATCACCCGGACCATTTGGACCAACCGGACTACCCGGACCTTCCGGACCAACAGGACCACCCGGACCACCCGGACCACCCGGACCACCCGGACCGCCCAGGGACCACCCGGACCAACCGGACCACCCGGACCACCTGGACCACCCAGACCACCCGGACCAGCCGGACAACCCGGACCAGCCGGACTGTCCGCGGACCACCCAGACCACCCGGACCAGCCGGACCAATCTGACCACCTGGACCACCCGGACCACCCGGACCATCCGGACCCCGGACGTGGAGGCGACAATAGTCGCGCCGCCGGGGCACAGCGCCTCGCACAATTGTTCAGGCGCCGCCAGCCCAGCTTCGCCCCCGCGCTTCGGCCGCCATCCTGCCAGGTGGCGGCCCCGGCGGAGGCCGCGGGCGCACTGCAGCGCTCTCACCACTGCCTGCGGGCGGAGGGCCAGGAGGAGGACCTGGCCTCGGGCGGTCCTGCCTTCCACCATGCGCCGCCAAGGCCCCGTCGGCAGGGGGGCGCGTCGGCGGCGCTGCTTCAACTTCGCTGTTGCGCTTGCACCGCCCGAAAGAGAACCCTTCGAACGCCGGCATGCCCCTCTGTATCCTCGCCTCGTTGATGGCCCTGAGCGCAGCCACAGCGCACGGCGGTGAGCGACCCACGGGCGCGCCGCCTGGTTATTACATCGCTGCTGCGCGGTGAAAGTTGAGGCCGGCTGAAATCGGCGTCGACGTCTGCCACATGCTTCCAGTGAAGCACATCCTGTGATTTGAGAAACACGGCAAGATTGACATAAAAGGCAAGTGGCTGGCGCCGCAAATCGCCCACCCGAAGCCAATGGGCGAATATGGACGCGTCTGACATCTCCCCGCGCGTCTCCGCGCTGCGAGGCTCGCGCGGGACATGATGCGACGCGCGTGCCCCCGCGCCACCCGACCGAAGCAGTCAGCAGCACTCAGCGAGCCCTTGCGAGCGAGGCCCACTGCTGAGGGGCGTAGAAGCGGTTGCCCAACGTTAGCTCAACGTAAGTCGCGTCCAAGTGGCGCACCAGGCCATAATCTTCACGCGATGGCGGATCTGCGATATTCGCAGCCGAAGGCACCCGATGGACCCACACGGATGCCGAGATTTCGGCAGCCAGCGCCCACGCCCCGTGCACGGGGCAGGCGTGGTCAAAATGGCAGGCGGAGCCTCGCGCCACCGCCTGCTCTGCGCCGCGGCTGTCGGAAAAAATTCTAGCGCCGCGTTCGACAAGATGCCTGAAAGACGACATGGCGACAGCGATGGCCAGTAGCTCCAGGCCCATAATCTGATTGTCGCCACGCTGCCCGAACAGCCGCAACACCGCGGCGTCCGGCGCCCAATCTGTGCACCACACGCGGTCGCGCGCGAACAGCGCGGCCGCCGCGCGCGGCGGGGCGCCCCGCGCATCGGCAAACAAATGCGTCGCGCCCAGCGGGCGGGCTTTCCACTCCGCCACTTCGTGGACACCGGCATCCAACACTTCGCGTCACCACTCTAACGCCATGCGCAGCGGAGTCTTGACGCGAGAGCCGCAGCCGCGCTGCTGCGCGAACAGCGGTCGCAGGCAGTCGCTTAAGCAGCGATTGGCTGGCCCAGGAAAGCGCACCGGCCAGCTTTGACGCCGCGCCCGGCTCGAGTTTTCCTGATTCAAGCGCGCGAGTGATCGTGCAAGCCCACTTGCGCGCCTTGTCCTCCGACGGGGCGCAATGGGTGCCCGCGCCGGAGAAAGCGAAGCGAACCCCAAGAACGACAAGCCCGCCCCCCCACTCGAGCTTGCCGCTGGCAGCGCTGCCGGGCCCGTGGATGGCACGCGCCATCCGCGCGAAAACTTCCATGGCATGCGCCGCTGATTCTGCTGCTTCAGGGGCAAAGTAATCGTCGACAAACCGCCCCGCTGGGATCCGCAACAGGCGCCGCGCAGCGTGCCGAAGGGAAGCGGCAACTCGGCCCCGCCCGTACTGGGGCAAGCGGGATGCGCCTGCACGCGGCATCTAAATCCGCTTTCCACAGGGCCGGCGCAACGCCGTGCGCTTCAAAGAAGGCGCGGCACGCCGCAATCACACGATCGACCCCGCCAACGACAAGTTTCTCCCCAGGCAGCGCCGCTTCCGCAATGCCGGCGCGGGTGCCGCCATCGACGGGCCTGATTCTGACGCCCCAATCAGGCTTGCACTGCGCTACGGGAAATCTCGGCAGCAAGCGCGGGTCGTCTCCAATGACTTGCGCAATCTCGGCAGCAGTCGCCGACGGCGGGAGAGAAATCGGCCGCGACGTCCGCCCTAGGCTAGCGTCCTCGCGCGCCTTCTCTAGGAGCGCGCTCGCCCCCTCGGACACGCGCGTCGACTTCGACATATTTTGATTATGCGCCGCCGCGCCCGAACGCAGCGCGGCAGCGTCCGGGCGTTCCCTCCCTTGCACGCGCCACGGGAATGCCATTTCCCGTCGACGGCAGCGCCCCAATGATTGGCGCACCCTCCGCGAAGCAACGCACAGCGCCTGTATCTCCGCATTCCGACCGCGCAGCGAGCGCACGGAACAGCGGAATGTTGACTTCGCGACTTATCTGCCCGAATTGCGGCGGCGCCTGCCTGCGCCATTCCTCCGCCTCGCCGCTGTCTTCAAACGATCGGCCACGGCGTTCAATCTCGCGGATCCAGCCGCCCCTCGCGCGCGCAGCATCGCTGGGGCCGGTCGCCGCAGACCACGTCAAGATGTCGCGGATTTCTCCATCGGCAACAGGGGGAGCCGGCCGCGCGCGGGCAGATCCCAACGCGCCGCGCGTGAATTCGAATTTCGGCACATCTTCGGCTGCATCCGCCAAGGACGCCTCATGCAGCAATGGCGCAAAAGATGCCTGCGCCACCCCTTGTGCATTGTCAGCGCGGTCTGGGGGCTCGCATCGCCCCCCGGCGTTCACGTCGCGCGCGGCAGCGCTCACTCGCTGGGCAGCTGGCTCCTCCATCGCGCACTGCACTGGCCCAAGGCCTGGCGGGCAATGCGAGCGCGGTCGACAGGCGCGGCCCCCCCCCCGCGATGCCAAACTCGCCTCGCGAGCGCTGGCCACGCTTCTCGGGCGCCTTTGGTGCCGCCGAGTTGCCGCGCTTGCCCCTGCGGCCCCCTTTGCTGGACCACTCGCTCTTTCTCGCACTGGTTCCTGGCGCGCCAGCTCCCGCGGTTGACCCAGCCGCCGCGGTGCCCGCTCGCGGCAGACCCCGCAGTTGGGTACTTGTCGCCCCGGCGGTCGCTCGCCCGGCCCCCCTTGCTTCCGCGGCCGCTCCCCGCTGGGGGCCCTTGACGAGGTGCCGACGCCTTCGCTTGCTTTCACTCCGCCGCGTCGCACGCGGCTAAGGCCACGCGCAACAAGCCTTCGCCTCACGTTTGCGCAGCGCGGTTTACTCACAAAGCAAAGCGGAGGCCGGGTCGAGCGCAAAGACGCACCCGCGTCGCGGAACCTCTAAGGTCGGGCGTCCCGCCCTGGATCTCTCTGCCCACGAGCGGCGCGCCACCACGTCAAAGTACAACGCCAAGTGCGGCCGCTTGTTGAGCGAATTCGCTCGCGCGGCTACCTGCGGCGCGCCGGCGCGGGACCACGCCGCCGCGCACTTCGGGCAAAAGACACCTGCAGCACGTGCTGCTTATGACACCACGGCGACATGAAGCTCGGCTGGTCGTCCAGGATCGCTGCCGCAGCCGCGTGCGCATCAAAGGCCGCGTGCCACTGGTTGAATGGTAGCAGCCCTTTCTGGACCCCAGCGTCCGAGGGATCCGCCTCCGCCCCCGGCGCTTTGCCCGGGGCCCAGCGCGGCAGGAAAGCCTTGCACGCGCGCCAACGTGTCGCGCCGCGCGGACGCGCGCAGATCGATCTCGCCTTGAGGTCCGGCAACGCATACGGATGGGCCACGCCCTCGCGCCGGAGCTTCGCTGCCTGGGCCTCCAGCGCGTCGACCGCCGCGGAAGACGGCCAGAAGGCCGGCGGCAAATCGCGAAGGGACGCTTGACGCACCGACGCCCGGCGACGCACGCGAGACCCTGGAACCTCCCGCCTGGTGAATGGCGGGCCCAATCGCCACGTGCTTGGCGGTCGGTTCGCGCGTGGAACGCAGCGCTTCTTCGAGGCGGGACATATCCCCCGCCGCTGTCGCAAGCTGCACCAGGCCAGGGTCTTTCTGCTCGCGAGCCGCCCGGACCAATGCCTCGACGCATCCCGCCTGCCAGACCGCGTCGGCAGGCCAGCAGACACCGCGCGTCGAGCGCTCACTTTTCCAGCCGAGTCGAGGCCCCCCAATGAATTCGGATCCACTTCGAGCAGGTGCGCCCAGTGAGTCACGTCATTCTGCTTCAGCGACTCTGCCAAATTCCTGTAGAATTCACCCCCTCGCGGGGCCTCGGATTCAACTTCGGCCATCCAAGCAGGAAAGGAGCAAGAGGCCATGATGGCCACGCAACTTCGAAACCGAACTTCTCCGCGGATCAGCTGCGCACTGCGCGGACGACGCGGGCGGAACGCGTTACTTCCATTACTTCGCGGATTTGCGGCCACCAATGAGCCGAGGACGCGCGCAACGCGCGCGCAGAGGGGCACGAACGAGAGACCGCGCACGGGCGTGCCACACACGGGCAGAAGTGCCACATGCGGGCGGACGTGCTACACACGGGCGAGATGCCACACACGGGCGTGCCACATCTGGGCAGAGGTGCTACACACGGACGAGATGCCGCACGCGGGCGTGCCACACACGGGCAGAAGTGCCACATGCAGGCGGAGGAGCCACACACGGGCGAGACGTCACGCACGGGTGTGCCACATACAAGCAGAGATGCCACACACGGGCGAGATGCCACACACGGGCGTGCCACACACGGGCAAAAGTGCCGCATGCGGGCGGAGGTGCCACACACGGGCGTGTCACATACGGGCAGAGGTGCCATGCACGGGCGAGATGCCACACACGGGCGAAGTGCCACACACGGCCGGAAGTGCCACATACGGGAGGCGGTGCCAGATACGGGCGAGATGCCACACACGGACGTGCCACGCACGGGCGGAGGTGCCGTACACGGGCGAGATGCCACACGGGTGTGCCACACACGGGCAGAAGTGCCACATACGGGCGAGATGCCACACACGGGCGAGATGCCACACACGGGCGTGCCACACACGGGCAGAAGTGCCACACACGGGCCATCCAAACACCACACGCGTACGAAAATGCGATCGCGGATGAACCGAGGACACATGCCACACACGTGCAAAGAGCCGCACCAGGCATTGCACGTCAAATGGACAAGCGCGCGACGGCGCCCGCACGCACGGCCACGGTGGACTGCCAAAAGCCGCACAGCAGGTGCCTCTCGCCGAGCATGGCGGGACACCCCCCACCAGCCGTGCGTGCGCGACGCCCCTCCTAACCCTGGGCGGCGCACACGCCCCCTCGCGCGCTCGCCCAGGCAAGCAGGGCGGCCTGCGCGACGCCTCGCGCCCATCGCCTGGGCAAGCGTCGCCCCGCGCCGCTGCGCGTCGCGCGGCGCCCCTTCCCGTTCGCCCAGGCATGGGGGCCGGGGTGGGGGGCGCCCGCCCCGCGCTTTCGTGACCGCGATTCAACGTTGCACGATGACCGCCCGCAAGGTTCAGTTTGAAAAAGAAGCGCCCTCCATCCGTGAAAAGACTGCAAACCGTTATGCTAATTTGAGCGGCGTTAAGTCGAGGGCCACATGTTGAAAAGGAGCCGGCCTCCACCAGTAAGCTTGCTGCGAGCTTGTAAGACACATTCTCGTGGCGTTAAGGCAAGAACCACATTTGGAAAACAGCCCGCCTTCCATCCGTGAAATTGCTGCAAACTTCAAGTTCCCAGATTATACATGGTGAGGAAATCTCAGGTGAAACGCCCAGCCCGCCTTACCGACATGTCTGGGGATGCGACATGGACGAGTTCCTCATAAGGAACAGGATGGAGGAGGAGGAGGAGGGGGGAGAAGAGGAGGAGGAAGAGGTGGATGGGGGAGGGGGAGGAGGAGGAGGAGGGGAGGAGGGGTAGGTGGTGGAGGAGGAGGAGGAGGAAGAACAGGAAGGGGAGGGACAAGAGGGGGGGGGGAGGAGGAGGAGGAGGAGAGGAGGAGGAGGAGGAGGAGGAGGAGGAGGAGGAGGAGGAGGAGGAGGAGGAGGAGGACGAGAGCCCTGCTCTCCATTCCTCTCCGCCCCTCTCTCGCCGCCGCTGTGGTCAGGCACGCGCCGCGCGTTTCGCGCGCCTGCGACCACAAGACCCGCGTTTCCCCCCCCCGCCTCCCGCGCGGACGCGCGGGCGGCCCGCCTCCCGGAGCGACGAGCGGAACGGGCCCAGAGCCGTTCGCGTCGAGGAGGGATTGCTCTGTGCATCGCTCTTGGCACCAGGCTCAGCCCACTGGGAAGTGGGGGAGGGCCAGCGTGTGGGGCGGATCACCCTTCCTGGGTGGGCGAGCTCCGCCCTGAGGCCTTCGGCGCGCCATCCTGGTTGGGCCGCGTCTGTGCCACCCAGTTTTGCCACGAGCCAGCCAGGAGGGGGGGCGGGGAGAGGGCCCGAGAGGGGGGAAGGCGAGCGAGGAGCGGATCGGGTCGGAGGTTCGGGTCGGACGAGAGGGAGGGTAGGACATCTGACGACGACGGCCCATGAGGTCCTGGCATCGCAATTCTGTCACAGCGGGCGATTTTGCCTTCTTTCGGGCCCCAGCATCCTCACGAATTGATTTGGGTTGAAAAATAAAGCAGAAAGACGGGATCCAGTGCTCAGGTCGTTTCCACGATGTTGCAGTGTTGCTGGCAACGTCGGATCGCAAGGATGACCGCCACCACCACCATCACGCGCGCTCGACCGCGAGGAGGGACTCGGCAGGAACCGGACGGGGCTAGAACGAGGTAAATCCGTTCCAGAGCGATCCGGAACGCTCTCAGAGCGTTCCGGAACGCTCTGAGAAGGCCGCGGCGCCCAAGATATCCTCCAGAGCCGCCAGATCTGAGAGATTTTCGATTCATCCTCACCCGATGTTATCCTAGTTTCGCCTTGACGAAGTAAAGGGGTCCTGAGAGAAATGGGTCCTGGACCCAGGGGCTGTTCCCCGAGGGGGCAGTTTCTCATGCCAGGTCGTTCTCCAGCGGTCCTGGGTCCCTAGGAGGGCCCTGTCAGCGCGAAGACGGCAGAAAGCCTCCAGGACCCGTGTGCTCGATCGGGGGAGGCGAGGTCCAGATGGAGCAAGCCCCGACGGAGACCAAGCACTCCGTATGGACTTACTCCGGATTGACTCAGTATCTCCTGACCTGAGGGCCCGCCTGCTTCATGGCGAGGGCTGGTAGATCTGGGGACTCAGACACCGAAAGAAAAAGCGAGGGCTACAGATGTCTGGGGAGGGGCACAGAAAGAGCAGCGCAGACATCAGGACAGGGTCCTCTCAGGACACCTTCTCTTCATGGCTTAAGTGCCATGGCGAATCAAGGCCCTAGCGGGGATCCCATCAGCCAGTGCTCAACGAGTACCGCTCGGACCTGATGGCACCAGCACTTTCATATTCTTTTTATGCTGAGCGTTTGTTCCATGTCGCGTCGAACGCAAAGAGTCGTCAGTCACTCCCCTCCCCTGCGCGCCCATCAGCCCCGGCCGGCGGCCCACCTCGTTCACCTCTCGCCGGGCTGGGCCTGCAGCCACCCATGGCGGCGGCCGCCCCCGCCATGGGCTCGGCGGAACCGCTCGAAGTGGAGGGGAACCGCGGGGTCTCAGCACCGGCGGTGCTGGCGGCGTCGGCGGCGCTGACGGCGGCGGCGGCCCTGGAGCGGCGGCGACGCTCGGCGGCGGGGTCACGGCGGCGGCGCTGTGGCGACGGCGGCGGAGTAATCGACTGGCGGCGGAGTAATCGACGGCGGCGACGGCGGCGCTGTGGCGACGGCGGCAACACTGTCGGCGGCGGGTGCGCTGGCGGCAGCGGCGCTCGCGGAGGCGACGGCGCTGGCAGCGGCGACGGCGTCGACGTCGAGGTGGCCCCCGCTCGTCGACCCACAGCCGCCATGGAGGAAACCGGTTCTGGTGGGGAAGGGGTCCTGGACCCCAGGGGCTTTCCCCCAGGAAGGGGGAAGGAGGGCAGGGAGCAGGATGACGATGATGAGGAACGGGAGGAGGAGGAGGAGGAAAAGGTACGGGCACCAGTTCATCATCCTGGTTTGTTTCCCAGCCATCTTGTGGTGTTGGGTAATCGTATCGAATAGACAGCGCCCCGCGTCCTCGTTTCTTCCCGCTGCCCCCTCCCTCCCCTCCCTGCCTCTGCCCTCAGCACGCCATGATCGTCATCAGACTCATCAACATCATCATCATCATCATCATCATCATCATCATCATCATCATCATCATCATCATTATTATCATTATCAGTATCATTATCATTATCAGTATCAGTATCATTACCATTACCGTCATCGTCATCATTATCAGCATCAGCCTCATCTTCGTCATCATTGCAATTAGCATCATCAGCAGCAAATGCAGCATCGGCTTCGGTATCGGCATCAACATCTTCATCATCATCATCCTCATCACCATCTTCATCAGCATCATCGGCATACTCAGCATCATCACCTGCATCCGCAGCATCAACATAATCGTCACCATTATCATCATCATTCGCAGCATCGCCATCATCATCATCATCATCATCACCATCATCATCATCATCATCATCATCAGTTGTGTTATACACCCCCGGGCCCAGTTATGATTCACAGCGTCGTCGCAGTGTTGGCTCAAGAAAAACCGCGCGTCCGCCCGCCCCTCGGCCAGCTTGCCCCCCGCCTAGTAGTTGGTAGCTGGCTCGAAGCTTAACGGACACCCTACCACACCCATTACACTATGGCATGGAGAGGCGCATCTCCCTCATCATTTTCACCGAAGGTAAACCTGAGCAAGAGGCTTCAACAATAAGATGATGAGGAAGGAGGATTACGAGACGAACGCGATTTTGCCGATCCACATGGCCAAGGACAAGCCCGTATCAACAAAACGGACAACTTACGGGCTATCGACCGAAAGTTCTGTTTTCGACCAAAGTGATTCTACCTGATGGGGGAACGATGTTCCCTTCACCCGAAGACGATGTACGCCCCCAGAGAAAGATCGCGCCATGAAATGAGTGTGGATGTTCCTGAACTCGATTCCGCCGACGACGTTGGGGGATCGAGCCAACGTCCGACGTGCCTCGTCCTGGTGCTCCGAGACCGCAGAACGAGACCACCATTCGACAGGGCCAAGACGGAGATGAATGTACAGACTTCGTTCCGCTCGACAACCGCGCGGGCGCTTCTGGGCACCTCTCGAGTGACGACCGCGGCGTGGAGGCCAGATCATCGGACAGGAATTTGTCGCGAAGGTCTACGCCCAAGCCGATTGCCCTCCATGGGGACCAGGAGCCGTCTGTCGAGGGGTTCGAAGTCTATGACCGTATGTCTCCCGTCCCGTTGGGTGACCTACAGTAACGTTGCGAGCAGGTGCCGCCCATGCGTGGCGAAGATGCAGCGATTCCATCCGATGGTTCTCTGGAACGGCACTTGGATGACATCATAGATGTGGAGTCCGTGGACGTCCCCGTGCGGTGGGTGAGCAAACAGAGACGAGAAGCTACTTGCCTCTCGACTATCCGCCTCGGGAAGCGAAGCAGGTCTGGCGATATCCCGGAGCAAGACTCTATTTTCGTTCCGGGGGGGATGCCCGGCAGCAGCGCCCCCGGGTCCTCAGGCGGATTTTGGCGGTTGAGTCCCTCTGACCGGCGCACCCGCTCTCACCCAGGGCCCCGAGGCCGCGGTCTGAGGTATCCGATTTGCCCAACCCTATCGGGAAGGTCGAGCACCTTCAGCATGCGGATCAATGCCAAGTGGCCAACTATGGACACAAGTGTGCTGAAGTGCCAGTGTCGCGGTGCCCCGGCCGATTGGGTAAGTGTAAGAAGCCCGTTTGCTTCGGATGTTCCAACAGTTGCGATCCCTGCAACCTCGACTTCTTGTGCCCGACGCGCGCGGCCCCCGGCTCGCATCCTCACAATTGCGCCGGACTACGAGTCAATGAGTGTTGCGAGGCCGAGGAAAGGAAGGGGTTCGAGATCATGGAGGTCAGAGAGCGAGATCTGGCTGAAATGCGTGAGCAGCTGAGGCAATAGGAACTGCAACAACGGGCAGCCGCTGCCTATCAACTGGGGCGAGGCCCGGGGGCCGCGGCGAATGCCGCGCGCACCCTGGGAGAGCGCCACGAGGCGGCGACGGCCTAACAGGCATGTGCCGCCACGGAGGAAATGCGGGAGCTCGAAATCATTGTCGCCTCAGCCCGACGGGCGACGACGACGCGGGCCGCCATGGAGTTGCAGGCAGCAGAGAATCGGAATACGCAGCAGAGGATCGGAATACGCAGTTGTCGGCCGAGGCCGCCGCTGCCATGCAGCAGGCCGATGCGAACCGACGCGTCGCGCGTGAGAGCCATGCTCGATCTGAGGCCGAGACGCTACGCGCTCGCGAGGGTGTTCGTCGCAAACTTGGCCAACATCAGATACAGTGGCATCCCGAGGGGGCGTCTCCGGCAATTATTCTGGGCACTGGCTCTGCGATCCAGGAGAGTACGGCGGCTGCATCTACTGCCCTGCCGTTGGCGCCGACCGCGCCTGGGCGACCGGCCGCGGATGCGGGCCCAGGCCAGAATCCCCGCGCGGGAGCTCCGCGGTGCGCCCTGCGCTCCAAGGTGGAGAAGCACGACTGCCGTCTCTGCGACAAAGGCGTTCGTGGCGATCATGCTGCATGGGGCGGCAAGACGCGCGCGCGCGCTGCCATGGAAAGGGCTCGGCAGCCGAGGAGAACGAGGGCGAGGACAGGCCCCGGGGAAAGATATTAATATTAATTTTTAACACAAAAAAAGCGATGCGAGCAACGTCGGGCCAGGGAGAATCTCCGGGAACACGGCGCCGCTGCGTCTATGCCGAGGGCCCCATCCTCGTGACCGCATGCTTCGGCTTAGTCGCGCCCGGAGCTGCGCCCCGGGGAGCGATGGTCGGCGGGCCGAGGGCGCCGAGTTGAAGAGGCTTCTTGCGTTCGAGGAAGCTGCGAAGGCTGAACATGGGGCTCATGGGAAGGCTCGAGCAGGCGACGTAGCGAGAAGAGGGGGGCGCCAGGGCGCATGCTGAACGCCGGGTGAGCGCCCGGGAGATGCGCGAGGCAAGGGCTGAAGCGGCTGCCAGCGCGGGAATATCAGAGTCGGGGGCACGTCAACGCAGCCACCTCCTTCCCAGGATGGATGCGCGCCTCCTGCGCCGGGGGGGGGGGGTCACCGACGATCTTCGGGGAGAAAGATAATACTAGCGAGTCGACACCCCCGCGGAAGGCGCCAGTGCCCGGGCGCCCTGGCTCGGACCTCTCTTGGCGACGGAGGCGAGGATGAGACGACGGATATTCGACGCCCGATGGAGACGGGGAAAACGATCCAGATCGTCGGCGCCGACGCGGCGGAGGACCGCCTGGAGGCGGCTCGCCCGGCGCCGGCTGCGGCGGCGATGCCCCCCCGACCCCGTCGACGGGCGTCGCCCCGGCCACGCTGGGGCGGTGCTGCTAAGACGGGGAAGATCGTATCGGGGGCGATTCCTGATGCTGCTAACTGCCAGCGATGGAGGTGCGATGTCGTCTGGGCGGCGGCCTCGGTCTCGCCGAATTCTGAAGACGCCGTTAGCTGAGTGCTGTCGACGTGAAGAATGTTGATGCCAGGGGGTTGAGAGACCCGGGCATCTTTTTTCCGGCTTGACCCGATGATAACAGTAGTTGGTTTCATGTCGATGGTTAACAAGATCGTCAAATACAGACAGTTACCGTCACAGTTACGCCATCTCGCGAGCCATATCGAACGCTCAGATATTACCTAGCAGACCGCCTGGAGCACGATGGTCGCGATGCGCTCCGCATCGTTGCCGCGCGCGTGACCGCCGGGCAGAAGCACTGTCAAGTGTGCACGTGCGCGGGTCTCATGGAAATCAATACCCGCGGCTTTGGTAAGGAGGCGGATCCCTACCTGTTCCATTTCTGCGATGAATGGGTGGGGACATTCAACGAAATGAAGGAATTGGACGCCTCCCTTCGCCCCGCATACAGGAACGCTTCTATCGCCAAATGCAGACATGACCTTGCATGCAGTTCACCCTTGTCATCTACGAGCATTGCGGCGATCATTGCGGGACTGGCATAAAGACCTACGGATGGCTGTCGTCGAGGGCCAACGACTCCACGCGCAAAGAAAGAAGGCGTAGTAACCGAGGATGGTAGCGGGAAACATTATACCCTCGAGGCCTTCCTGCGGGGGGCGACGAGGACGAAGGGGGGGGGGGGGGGCGGAGTAGTCATCAAAACCCGCGCATGAAGGGCGGCCGCCTCAAGATGTCGGTGCCGTGAAACAAGTTTCTCAATGGCAAGTGCCCGCATGCCCGACGCAGCGCCAGTGCCAGCGCCCGAAAGAAGTGGAGGCCCTGCCGCCCCGGCCCAAGCGGATCCTGCCCAGCCATGCAAAGACGGCGAAAAGAGCGAAGGAAATAAGAATGAGAGTAAGGACAAGGAGAAAGGGGAGAGGAAAAGGCTAAGAACGGCGACCGCGGCGGGAGCCAAGAGCATCAGTCCGATCGCTCTTCGGGCGGCGGCAAGGGCCGCGATCGGTCGCAGAGTCGCGCCTCCAGCGTTAGTTTCGAGAAGAATGGCTTGCGCCGGGCATTTAGTCGTGGAGCTCGCACCTTGTCTCCCGAGAAATGCCCTCGCGATCGCCGCCAGGCCGCGCCTGTGGAGACGCTCTCTGTCGCGACAAGTTCGCGGCCAGCATGGGCGGGATCGGCAAGTCCCCCCCCCCCCCCCTACATGCGCAGCAAGGAACAGATGTCGGCGGCGGCGCAGAAATTGAAGAAGATAGCCGCGCCTGCACAGGGCAGCGACAAGGATCAGGCGAAGGGGAAGGGCCAGACAGAGGAGACGCGACAATGCTGGAGACCTGGCCGGACAAACTTGCCAGTTTGGCAGGGGCCGTTGGGGCAGGGACAACGCTCCCGGACATCCGCGATCAGAGTGGCCGGCGCGCGGCGACGTTGTCATTGGGGTCGGCCTGGGCGGGGCTGTAGTCGATTGCGGCTGCCTCGCCTTGAGAATTGGAGTTCCCCAGTTTGCCGCCCCCCCAATTGTCCGCGCTGGATCGGGAGTCCAAGCGCCGCCATCAGGTCGGATATCGGCCCTCGGACGATGCTCTGACGAGGACGGAAAGAGCGCGGACGTCCGCGCGCATGGACGTGGGCACGTTCGCTTGGCCGCACCAGCAAAGACGCAATGCGGGACCAGTGGTCACTTGCATGTGAAATCGCAGATGCGTTTCCAGGCGGGCGGATTCGCGTCGCTTCCGGAACAGCCCTTTGAATTTTGCAGGACTTGGAAGCCTAGTAGAAGCGCTATCAACGCGATTGCCCGAGCGAGAGCGTGCCCCGGTCAATGGACGGCGCGCGGCACGCATGGGCCCGAGCGCACCTCAACTAGTCATTTGGACTCTCCGGCCGAAGAGGAAGGTAACCTTGTCGGTGCCAAGTACACGGGGGGATCCCTTTCGAGTTTGGTGAAGGCGCCAAGGGCACGAAGGTGCCCTCAGTGGGCTGCGAAGCGCGCGCGAAGGGTGAATATCCAGGTGCAGCAGGCATTTGACGAGGCTATGGCGCTGGAGCGGGAAGTGGGCTGGCTGGGGGCAGCAGTCCGACGGCGAGCTGAGCGACGCCAGTGGTGAGCGCGACGCCAGCCTTGTAGTTGCTGTGTCTGCTGGGAAACGGCGTGAGGCCACGAGGGATAAGAAGTCGGGCGCCGTTCGTCTTGGATCCATGAGGTCCATCGTCGATGCGCGCTTCGGCTCAAACCTGATCCCCGTCAAGTACTTGCACGAAGCAGGGATGGTTGTCAGGATCTCTCCGCTGACCCTTCCCGTCGCCCTGAACGTTGCGGGCGGTCAGTCGAGGGCTCTCGGCGCCGTCAAGGTCGCCAGCGACGAGCTGAGTAAAGGGGCGATGGGAGCGACTGTCATGCCAGAAACCCCGAGCGTGGTTTCAGTGGGCGAGCTCTGCATGGGCCCCAGCTGCAGTTTTCATTGGGCAACCGGCAGGGCGCCGCACCCACTGCCGACGCAGGTAAGAAGTTTTGAACTTATAATGGAGGGCAGGATTCCCTACCTTACCATGAATGGCAGAGGGGCCTCGGGTCAAGTAGGCGAGGCAGCTCCTGCCAGCCCACCCAGGCATGGGCGGTGGGCGCGCGTGGAGATCGGCGCGAGGTCTGGCTCGGATGACCCTGGGGCGCCGGGCGGCCCCCCGCTCCAGGCGCTCAGGCGCCGCGGAACCTCTGAGTTGCACTCGCGGAAGGTGATGGCAGAAGACTCCTACTCGAACGGCAAGCTGGATATCCGATCGGACGGCGCCTTAGGATTTCTGGCCACGGACAGCGCATTGGCGCCGCAGTCTGATACGCTCACCAACTTATCTTGAGCCCCATGAAGCGGCAAAGCTAGGGTGGACCAGTGCGGACACAAGTTTTTTCAGCAGTGGCGAAGCGTCCCGGCGCGCCTATAGCCCTACCAAACAATGTTCTTGGAACATGTACGGCTGGGGCAGTATTGTTTTAACGCATCGGGTTCAAGTTCTAATAACACTGTTTGTTATTAGAACATTTTGGAGTTCTACGAACATTTCGTGGTATGACTATAGGAATGCCGGGACGGTCGGTCCCTGCTCAAAGTTTTGTTAGCAGCAATATCACGAAGGCGGGCCAGATCGCGGGCTGGGCTATGCCCTGTCGCGCGACGGCAATGCCTGCACCGGGAGAGGAAGAAGTTGTCGACGCGGCCCCGGACCGGGAGCCGTGGAAATAATCGACGGTCTTGGCGATGAACCAATTGAAGATGCAAATCGGTTTTCTAGTGAACCTAGGGGCGCCCGCCCAGAAGCTAGAATGCATTTACTCGGACGCGGCCCCTGAGCTGAAGAGGGATTGCAAGTCATTGAACGTGCATTTCTGAGCGCGTCCATGACCGTCCATGACTCCACGCAGCGCGCGAACAAGAAGCATAACTCAGTCGCTGAGAGGGCCGGCGCCACCGTTCAGGACGTGGCGAGGGGCCCTCCTCGCGAATGTGGGGCTGCCAGTCCCGTACTGGGCACGTGCTGCAGCTTACTTTTGATTGTGTGATCATGCGCAGGAGAATCGCGCGGATGGTTCTGCGTGGAAAAAGAATATGGCTGATCATAGAACGGGTCCATGGCGCCGTTCGGCTCTGCCGCGAGGCACCCCCTGCCCTCGGAGTTTCGCGCCGAGCAGCCCGTGGCGGGCCCTCGGGCTTGAGCGGGGATCTACTTGGGATATGTCCACCATGTGGGGGGGCGGGTAGGCCCCGACCATCGCCGCGTGCCTCTGGAACAGCTTGGCGGACTTAACTTCAAGACAGGAATGAAGAAAGACGGGCGAAGGTCAATTTTAGAAAGATCGGAGCGCATGTGCATGGGCCGACGTCGGCGTCGAGGCGGCGTTGAAACGAGCCTAGGCGGCGCGGCGGATAAAGTGCCCCTGGGAGTTGCCGCCCGCTTCCCGCTGCGAAAGGCTTGCGAC
Source organism: Prorocentrum cordatum (assembly GCA_963575745.1). Lineage (NCBI taxonomy): Eukaryota > Dinophyceae > Prorocentrales > Prorocentraceae > Prorocentrum > Prorocentrum cordatum. The sequence goes on from CAUYUJ010020270.1 coordinate 30,968, forward strand.
ATTGCCTCTATGACGGCGCCGTCGGTCGACTTGGGGGATATGTTTTCGGGGGGGGGGGGGGGGGGGGGCGTTCCCGAAGGCGAACAAAAGAGGCCCAGGGGCGGCGGCCGGTTCGGGCGGCGGGGCCCGCATCGTCGAGCGGATCAGCTGAGGGCAAGGCTGCGGCCGAGGCACCTCCGCCTCCTGCCCGCGACGCGACGAGGGGGCAGGAGAGGCGGCCGTGGAAGTAGTAGGGGGGGGCCGACGGACGATGAAGGTTCTTCTGGGCCCCGCCCTGTTCCGCCGCCGCCCGCGGGTGCCGAGCGGAATCCTGTTCACTTTTTTGGCGCTATGGGGGGCTCGTTGGCGGAGAGAGAAGTTACGCTTGCAAGACGGTGGAATGTTCTCGCGGCCCGAGAAAGGGGCGAACCGAAGCTGGGGCGAACCGCCCAGAATTTACAGACAGGTGAATCCTGCGAGCGCAACGTCGACACTGTTGGCAAGACGCGCGAAGAGCTAAGCCGGCCTCTGCCGCTGGCGGGGGGGGGGCCAAGGAGACGCACATGCGCGCGGCATTTCATTGCGACCCGCGGCACGGGGCCCCAGATACCGCGGCGAGGGAATACCCCGGGCACGGGAAGGCTTGGCTAAACAGAGCGCAGAAAGATTTCACGCATCCAGGCGTTGACCCAGCTCGGCGGCGGAAGATGGGGGGCCCCACTAGGGCACAGGCGATGGCCGAGTTCAAAGCAGAGGGAAAAGGGGTTCCATGGGCTCGAAGATCCAGGCACGAACACCGACTTGCTTCAAGAAGTCGGCATCAATATGCCGCGACCCCCGGTCAAGTGCGCGATGTCAGCCGTGGGCGAAGAGCTCCCGTCGCCGGTTGCGTCGCGCGGTTATGCCTACGGCGCGTCGGAAGAAAATTTGGAAAAAATGGTCGTGATGGAGTGATTGGGGTGGGCGACGCCTTCGACATCGACTCTGGCGCTACGACTGCAGGGAATGCCGCGGGCTTGACTTGCGCGGCGTCCGCCGGAAGGCGCGGGTCTCCTCGCGCGCCTTTGAGGTTTCGAGACGTTGGCAGTTATCGGCGCCAGGAGAAGGGACCAGGGCGCGGCCGCGTTATAATTTGTTCACATACAACTGCCATCGATGTGATGACTCAAATCCATTCGCCGCCCCACCGAAGTGGGTTGCGGATATGTCCAGCGCTGCCCGCGTGTCCAGGCCGGGCGCGTAGGCCGAGGCCGCAAACAGTGAGGGGGCTACCGCAGGGCTGGAGAAGGAACGGTGCCGTTTGCGCGAAATTAGCACGTGGGACGAGAGCGAGGCAATGGAGCTAAGCCAAGTACGAAATCATACGGGAGAAAGGACCTCAGATATCGGCAGGCTCCTTGCTATCCTTGCCAAGACAGGAAGTTCGATGGGGCGCGTTGTATTTGATGGTTCTGACGTCATCGATCGAGATAAGAATGCGGAAGTAAGTATACAAGTCTCGTCTTGGCCGGCAACCGCGCGCGCGAGCGAGGCCTCCGACACTTGGCCTCTTCCCAGGGCATGATATACAACAGGCTGGTGCACGCCGGGCGCATGCTCAGTCATTTTTGGGATGAACACCGACTTGGGTGAGACTACCTAGGGAGTCGTGGCCCGAGAGTTGGGCAGGTAGGCGTGACCCAGCGCGCCCTCTGCGACTAGCGTTATATGGTCATCCAGACGGCGGAGGATACTGGGAGAAACACTGCGAGACCCGCGTATTGTCAGAACCGTTCCCGTTGTGGCGTAGCTGCCATTACCACCCGGAGTGGGTGCTCATCTTGGTAGTGAACGCAGACGATTTTTTAAGTAGGCCGGGCATGCTGTCAACTTGTTGAAACGATGGGACCTCGCATTGAGTCTTTCTGAGATTGCACCTAAGAGCATCGATATGGACCCGCCTGCCCCGGTCGCGCGGTATTTAGGCTGCGGGCATGGACTCGGGAAGATGGATTGACTGGCGCGGCGATGATCTTGCGGCGCTGGACATTCCGCCTCCCAAGGCTAAGAAGGCAGAGGACGCGGCAGCCGCGAATTCCAGTTTCTATGATCCCGTTTCGGCAAAGGCTGCAGGGGCGACCCTGGTGCATACTGACCGATCTTACCCTGTTCCGCCTGGACAAAGCGCATGGGGGCGACGCGATGCCAACGCGAAACACTTCAGGCCATCATTGCCGTCGGGACCAGATCGGAGGTCAGTAGCGCGGCGGGTTACGATCGATTACGACACCTGGGAAGTTTTAGAGGACCTAACAAATCTTCAGGGCGTCAACCGGGACAGGATCTGTGCTGACATTCCCGGGGGTACTGTGTATCCCAGGGGAATAGCAAAGCTGCTGTGTTACCGCTCCGCCGGCGACGATGTTAGCTGTCTGGGGGGGGGGGGGGGGCGCGCGATCGGCTGCCCGGTATCGACGCGCTAAGCAGGGCCCGAGGACAGATGATCTCATGCCGGACCGGCTGAAATGACGGAAGACCATGTCAGTGATACCGAAGATAAAGAATCCAGGGAGCCCCGCGTACCGGGGTCGAAAAGAAGATGCAGGTTCTGGAGCATGAAAACAAAGAGTTCTTCAGGTCGCGCGTTAAGCTTTACGCGGAGCTGACGGACACAGATCCCGAGACATCCGCTGGCTGGTACTCCTTGCGGCCCTGAGTTGACTAGCTTGGAGGACGGGCAGGGTGGTCCCCGTGGAGAGGGGTTCATCTGGCCGGGTATGCCATAGCGGAATGTTTGGTGGTCGACGCTAAATTGGGTCCGGAGGAGAAAGTACCGGCGGTGGGTGGACGACCAATGGTCGACGACAGGTCTTCGAATTTTCGACTTCTTGCCCCATCGGGGGCGCTGCGGCCGATAGCCGCGAAGGTACTTATGGAGATTCTCTATGGCGCGAGAATGGCCAGATACGACTTGCTTAGGGCAACGTGCACTCTGGCATTGCGTTACCAGATGGACCGAACAGCAAGACATATAACTCTTCCGTCTCGCATGCTATATCAAGGCGACTCTACGCTACCCCGACACAGCGGCTCTACAGAGCTGCAAGTCAAGGAGACAGACTGCCACATCGCACAGTACTCTCGAGGCAGAGATTGCGTCGGCAGATGAAGCGGTTCGAGGGGAACTCCGGCCCGCGCTGCCCCTGTGGGAACCGCTGCTGGAAAGGTCCCCATGAGGCCGAGCTTATGGAGGACAACCAAGCAGTTGTGAAAGTCTGCAATGCCGGAGGATCGTCGAAGCTGATGCATCTGCCGCGGACGAATTGCATTGATGCCGTTGTGGTGGCGGAACAACTTGCGAGAGGTATCATCGACCTGGCTGATTGCCCGACTCAGGATCAAGCCGCGGACGCTGGTTCAAAGAGGTTTGAACGGCCACTTTCGTGGGCCACAGTGATATGCCTTATTCAGGTGGTCGCGCCGACTTCCTGGTCGGCGAGCAGCTGCGAAAGTTACGTGGAATCCCTCTCTGACGGTGAGAGCGCCCTATGTTTGATGCCCGGGGGACCTTTAAGCCGAAACTGCGGTCCAAGTCGCCAGTCGTCAACGGTGGGGACATCGCCGGGAAGAGGGCCGCGAAGAAGCCCAGGCGCTCGAACAAAGTGCGGCCCAAGATTGACGCCGAGCCTCGTGAGCAGACGGATGCTGCGGGAGAATGCGACGGCGTTGCTACTGATGACACTTCCGATGCATTCACGTACCCGAGGGGGCTCTGGTTGGAATTTGGTTGCGGGCGAAATAGCAGATTGGGTGGGCATGAGAACAGCCAGATCAAAAGTGTACAGTGGCACGTTTGACAGAGGAACATGACATGACTAAGGAAGCAGGATTCGCATTTGCCGCATGGAAGATCGATGATTATTGCGGTACTCAAATTGCGCTGTGGGGCTCGAATCCTTGTGCTCTTGTACTGGAGGCCCACCTTGGGAATGCGCGCGCGGAGTTATGTATTATCGAAACGGCGACGAGGAGGCATTCACAATATTTCGGGGTCACAGGACGACGTTTCGGATGTTGATCTGCGCATTTCAGGCTTGCGGAGAAGGTAATACAGCAAACTTGTATCGTATGTGTGGCATGGCCGACGCCTTGTTTTTTTATTGGCGTGGTCCTCAAGCACGTGGATACTTCATAACAAAAACGGCACGAATCGGGTAAAACTTCGCGGGTGCGCTCATGGCCTGACGACTTACGACTACGCAGGGACAAAATATAAAGAAGGTTCCGAGCATCGCGACACATTCTGCCATCGTTGTTGATGGGAGTGTTCGGACACGTGATGGAACGCGCCGGCATGTTGAAGCGCGTGGCAGGGATTGTACTACTGTCGATGGTTACGCGGGCGAGTTTGCCAGAAGTGTACACGAGCTAGTCGCATGTGCCGCCGCTGCCGGGCACGCTGCTGCCGCCTCCATCGCACGGGCCTCTCCTGGCCCGCGCGCGCCAGGTTGCGGCGACGAATCCGTAGACAGCAACCAGCCATGTTGATCAATATTTGATAGAAAGAAGTAGGAACACATATTTTGCAACATGGAAAAATAGAAAGTAGTAGGTTTAAGAAGTTTAAGCAGTTTCAGCGTTGTTTCAAGTAGGAAATAGTTTCCCCAGCGAAGACATAACATTTCAATGCCGATTTTCGGGTTGACCAGGACGCGCGCTGCGAATGTGTCGCGCCGCAATGCATGAGGTTCGCAGGCGCGGGGCCGCGCTGCGCGAAACATGCGCGCGGCGTCGGGGGCCATAATTCAGGGTCGCAGCGCCGGCGTCTTCTGGTAGTCTACAGGGCGCCCCGCGGATTCTATGGCGCGCGGCGCTTTCTGCCGGTTGCGGCTTTTTGATCGGGGCCGAGCAAGTGGCGGGGCCCCGCCCGCCAGGCCAGCGCGCAGTTAACATGGGTGCATATGGGGCCATGCGCGGGGGCGGGGGAATTATTTCGCCGATTTAGAAACCAATTTCGGGGCGCGCCCCAGGCCCGCCGGGGGGCGCGCCGGTCGCGCGCGCCCCCGCCGCCCGCGACCTTCGCCGGGGTGTTCCGTGGCACCGAGATGCAGCGGCGCCGCGGCGCCGGGCGCGGCGCGCGCGCGACGCCACGGAGCCGCAGACTACGGATTCCTCCACCCCGTGGCAAGACAACGCCAATGACTGGCGGTCATCGCGGACGCAGAGCTCGGACAGAGGGTGCGTGGAAGAGAACGAGTGGGGAAAGCGACGATGTCGCTGGACCCCCATCGAGATCAACGATTGCGGCTCAACCGCGTCCGCTTGGAATGGTTGGGTCGCTGTGAGACAAGGGCGCGATGCACCTGCGTCGCGCGCGCGGCGAGCCGGTCTGTGGCCGGACTGCCTGGCGCCGTAGGCTCCGACGCCTTGATGAACAATCTGGGGCGATGCCTAAAACAGGTTCGTCCGCCCGCGCAAGTGGAGCTCGCCAGGCTGGCCGCGACGGGAGTTGTTTTGGACCCCCCCTCGCAGGCCCATTGATGATTCGCAGCGTCGTCGCAGCTGCTGCGAGTTAAGCGCGCGCGTCCGCCCGCCCCTCGGCCGGCCGGCCCCCCGCCCAGCAGTTCGTAGCTCGCTCGGACTTCAACGGACATCCGCACTCGTGACACCATGGCATGGAGGGGCGCATGTCCCACATCACTTTCAACGAAGGTAATCCTGAGCAAGAAGCTTCAACCGTAATATGATGAGGAGTAAGGGTTACGACGCGAATGCCGTCGCACCTTGCCTACCATCATGGCCACTGATAAACCCGTAACAACAAAGAGCTCGGAAACCACGTCATCGGCATCATCCGTATTATGATCATGATGTTCATTTGAATCATCACAACCATCATCAGCATCACCATCGTCATCACCACCACCATCATCATCACCAGCGCCGTCACCGTCATCATCGTCACCACCACCAGCATCACCATCAGAAGCGTCATCAGCATCATCATATTCATCCTCATCATCGCCGTTGTCTTCGTTAACATCACCATCATCATCACCACCACCACTACCACCCTCTACCACCACCACCACCACCACCACCACCACCACCACCACCACCACCACCACCACCACCACCACCACCACCACCACCACCCCTCACACGCTTCGTGACCCCATTGGGAACTCCGCCGAAGGCCCCAATGGCTGCGTCCGCAAGGCGTCGCCACGCCCCGTTCGCAAGGCGTCGCCACGCCCATTTTCGGCACACCTGTCCCCCATAGAAGCTCCGCTGAAGGTCCCAGTGGCTGCGTTCGCATGGCGTTGCCGCGCCCACTTTTGGCACACCCATCACACGCCCCGTGGCCCAGCTCCGTTGAAGTCCCCCGAGGCTGCTTCGCATGGCGTCGCCGCGCCCATTTAGCACACCCCTGAAACGGTTCGCGCCGTTACACAGATCCACCGAGGGCTCCAGAGGTTGGGCTCGCATGACAGTGCTTCCCAATTTTGGCAGCCTAAATCCTTTCGTGGCCCCCCGGGGAGCTCCACCAACTGCGCCGGTGCCAGCGCCCGCGTGGCGGCACTTCCCCATTGTGGCATACCGCTCACACGTTCTTGGGTCCCACAGGGAGCCCCCCTTCCTTCGCCCCACCTGCCTTGCGGTATTCACGCCTGCAGATGGTTGGGTCCCTCGGAAGGATCACGCGTATGGTCCCAGGCCCTGTGTGGGGGGCCCCGACGACTCGAAACACGGCGAATCAGATCCAGAAGCGTCCGCTTCCAGTGCAGCCTCTTCCCTGCTGGCACGGGGACCACGACAGCCGAAAACGCCGGCGGCGCGACGGGGGCAGGAAACCCCCAGAGGCGCCGCGGAACCCGGTCGGAAGCGGCCGGGGGCCCAGCTGGCCCGCGCGCGCGCGCGGGGAGCGCGCCGCCCCCGTGGGCGCATTGTCGGCCAGGCGGCGGGGCCACGTCGCGTTTCCAGGATCGAACGACGTCGCCGCCGCCGATGGTGCCGCCGCCGCCAGCACCGCCGCCACAGCGCCGTCGCCGCCGACAACTCAGAGACGACGACAGGGGCGAACAGCTCAAGGGGAATCAATGGTTCACGTCTTCAGCGAGGCTCCCCAGCGAACGCGTGTGATGCCCGCCCTTGGCTATTCACCCCTGTCGCCGCCGCCGAACAACGCCGTCGTCGTCGCCGCCACCGCCTGGGCGCACGAGGCCCACGTAGCGCTCGAGGATCGAGTTTACAGGCCGAAGTTTGTGGAATGTTTCCCGCTTTGGGTGGCCTGCAATGCATTGAGATGCGGAGTCCTATTGGGGCCGTCTTGGACGTGTTGAGGACCGTGTTGGGCCCTTCTTGGGCCATCTGGTTGCCCTCTTGAGGGCCTCTCGGGCCGTCTTGGGGCGATTTGGGGGGCCTCTGGGGACGGCTTGGACTGCCGGCAGCCCGCTCTCATGAAATTAAAGATTATGATAACATCTTTCCTGATCAATTTTGGCTCGAAGCACGTCGGTTCAAGCCACACTCAGTGGCAGCTGTAATTGGCGCTTTTTGTCTTGTGCGCCGTCTTCGGAGTTCGGCTTCCTGAACGTCTCCATCGGACTTGTGCTTTGCCTCGCTATTGGCGTGCAGATGCACTTCGATAAGATGCCGAGCCTGACCGAACCGTCTCTCGTTGTTATTGGCAAGTTGTCGGTTTGCTTATCGGGACCATTGCGAGTCTGACAGAGGAAAAAGCGCAAGGCTGAGGGGGAGACGCGCAAGGTTAAGAAGGAGAAGCGCAAGGCTGAGGAGGCCTTGCGCCGCACAGTGGGCGAAGCTCGGCACAAAAAGGGCGAAGCGCAAACAGAAGATCAGCACACGAATGAAGAAAAAGAGATGCAGCAGTGGGCTTCCTCAGCTGCGCCCCTCTTGTTGGGATGCGGCTGAAACGGTCCATGTAGCTGCTGAGGTCAAGCCTGTAACTTTCTTTGATGGGCTTGGCACTCTTGGACTCGACATCGCGTTGATTGGATTTGCCAGCGCTGCATCCAATGCGAGCAAGGCTGCTGCGAACTGCATGAAAGCCGCAAGCGATGCGGGCAGGGCCGTTCAAGCAGGCACGAAGGGCGTGCAGTTTGTGAAAGCAGCAAGGGCAGCGCATCGACTCACTGCGGCAGCCACTCATGAACAACATATTGCGGCCATCATCAATTTGACGCGCAATGAACATGATATCGCTGTTGCAGTTGCTGCAGTCGCTGAAGCATTCCATGATGCATGATCAGTTGTCAACTTGAATTCATTAGAGCGGCCGCGCACTTCGAAACACGAGATTCCCAACATAGCCTCGAACAAAACGTGATGTCGGCACCTTGGGGCTCTCCTCGGGGGCCTTCTTGCGTTCTCTTGGGGCTTCTCGGGGGCATCTTGGGCCGTCTGGATGTCACTTCTGACGCTTTGGAGCGATCATTGGGCGACTCGGGACTCTCTTGGACCGTCTTGGGGGCCTCTCGGGGCCCTCTTGTCCCGTTTTGGGGCCCTCTTGCCTCCAGAAACTTCTAGCGGGAACACGCGAGAAGACTCGGGACTCGGGGTTGCGGGCGCCTCGAAGAGTATTGCCATACTCCGTACAGAGAACTCTGAGGGACCTGAGGACATCATATTGCACTTCGTGCCTCGGGGCGCAGTGGCGGATTTGGAATCAGGGCCGAACACGCCTTCGGCAATAACTCCCAAGCGAAACGTGCATTGCGTTTACATTTCGGACCGACCTCTTTGGTTTCGAACGCACGTCGAAGCTTCCATGCATCAGTTTGCGCGAGGGGGTCCTCACAAAACAATACAAGTCTAAGCCAGTGAATTTAGTGTCCAAGCCTACAATACAGTGCAAGCATGCAAGCATCGCAAAACAAGTCTAATTCAGTGTACACGCCCATAGTTGCCCGTCTCCACCGCTGGCGCTGTATTTTTCAGTTCTCAATCACACTATGCCAGGCGCCGCTTCCCTGACAGAGCGACCAGCGGTCGCACCACGCGTGCCCGCATCTCGGAACAATATCATGCGGTGCACATTTGCACAGTCAGACTGGAAGTCTCAGCGCTTCGATGAAAGTGTACTGAACTAGGTTTGGCTACTGAACCCTGGTGCCTGCCACGCGTAATTGTGCAACTACGTGTAACTACGCGTAAACAAGTGTTGCGGAGCGCGCCCTCAAGGTGTGTGTTGCGACGCTCATTGCCGGCCCAGTCTGAACGATCGTCCACCCCTCCAGCAAGGCCCCAGACGAGGACAATGCAAGGCCCCAAACGACGCGGCGCCACACGACGACGATGCTCCGAAGGTTCTCGGCGGCGTCAAGATGACACCCGATTTCTGTTCGGTTGCCGTCGGTGGATTTCGGAGGCACCTGGCTTCGGATGATGAAAAGCCGCTCCAAGGAGCTCTCCGGACGCTCTGGAGCATCGAAGCGCTGGATACATTTTCCGGGTTCCGCGCAGATTCCTTCGTCCCAGTTCGAATATGTAATCATCTTGTTTTCGCCTCGAGGGAGGAAGGAGAAGGCTGTACGCAGTGTGGTCCGTTCGGCCGCGTCGCAGTTGGCTCGGTCGGTTGCTGTGTCGTTGCTGTGCCGCTGTGCCCTTCTGGGTCTCTTCTGGCAGATTCGGTTTCGGCCAGTTTCGAGTTCGCTGTCGGTTTCTGGCCAGCTTCCCGTGGTGCTGTCGGCGTGGAGGGGGACCGCAGGCCCCGCCCCCCCTGCCCCTCGCCACCTCCATCATTTCGCCTCGCCTCCCCCTCGCCTCCCCCCCTCGACCCAGGCGGCCCCACCCCCTTCGCCTCCCCCTGAGGCCTGCCCCGATTCGCTTCGCCGCCCTCCCGCTCCGCTCCGCTCCCCTCCCCCGCCCATCCCGACGCTTCTGTGGTCCCGCCATGCCCACCCCCCCCACATCCATCCACCTCGCCTCCCCGCCAATCCTGAGAGGAAAGGAGTCATGGCTGATTTGGACGGCATCGGAGTATGATACCTCCCCATGTTTTCGGTCCGCATGACGCGTCCTTGGCAGTGGATGTCCCCCCCCCGCCACCCTGTCCGCGGCACCACCCTGGCGCAAGGTCCACGATTACGCAGGCGCCCCCAGCGCGCGCTGCAGGAGGGGGGAAGGGATCAAGGAGCGAGGACTGACGGTCAAGGATCAACGTTTTTCTATTTTTGGGCTTGTTGGATGTTTCTTGGTGGCTTCTCGCTGCCTCGGAGGGGTCCCGTTTTGGAATTTCTTGTGAGATGTAACCTTTGGAGCGATCCCTGTGCCAGTTGTCGTTAGAGGAGGAGAAGAGGGAGGAAGGGAGGTGAGCAGGAAGATGGGGGAGGGTGGGAGAGGGAGGCAGCTTGGGAGTGGCAGGAGATTCTAGAGGATGGAGGCGGGTTTTGGTCGGTTCTAGGGGGTTCTGGAGGCAAGGGGGCGGTGGGAGATGAAGCAGGGCGAGGAGGGGGAGCGACGGGAGTGATGGAGGGGATGGCAAGGAGGACGAGGGGGCAGAGAAGGAGGGGGCGTAGAAGGAGTAGGTAGCGAGGAGAGGGAGGATGGCGATGACGACGACGACGACGATGACGACGACGACGACGACGACGACGAGGAGGACGACGACGAGGAGGAGGAGGAGAGGGGAGGAGGAATGGGGGCAGGCGGATGTCAAGAATGATATACTGGAGTGGAGATGAAAGGATGAGAAAGGCGAACAGGAGGAGGGCGGACAGGCAGGAGGGGGAGCATGTGGCGCGACGCGGCGCGACGATCCTGGCTTATCAGCATCGGGCTGACGGACACATGAGGAGGGACAGCAGCACGATGATGAGGCGGAGGAGGGGGGAGGGAGAGGAGGAGAAGGAGGAGGAGAAGGAGGAGGAGGAGGAGATCGAGCGGGAGGAGGAGAAGAAGGAGGAGGGGGAGGAGGAGAACGAGGTGGACGAGGAGAACGAGGAGAACGAGGAGGGCAGGGAGGATGCGTGGCGGGCGGGGGCGGCACTCCGCTGCGGTGCGCGACGCTCCTCGCTCCCTCATCCGCTTGCCTTGCCCCCTCCGACGAAAGGAGTTTCTGGGCTCTGTCGACCCTTTTATGAATACGTCCTCTGTGTCACATCCCAAGGTACTCGCCTCCGCGCCGCGGGCATCCGTTTTAAGCGTGTGCATCAGCGTCAAGTGGTCTCATGGCAAACGTGGCAAAAGCGGGGCTCTGGCACGATGTCGGAGTCAGGGCGCAACAGTTGCATTGACTCGTGTTCTGGCGCGACGTTGGAGTTCAAGGAATGGTGTTCTGGCACAGTTCTGGATTTTCAAACAGTTGGCTTCCAACTGGGCACTTCCCTCAGTGAACATGAATCCTTACTGGTGCCTACGAGAGGGAGCTCGGAGGGAGGGTTTATTGCAATATCGTTGATCAGTCGTGTTTTACGCTGGCCCTCCTCCTCCTCCTCCTCCTCCTCCTCATCCTGGCATTATCAGGCATCCGACGTCACGATGTGTTCCACAACTTAGCCTTGTAGCGGTCTGGACGGGGGTTCCATCTTGGGCCGTTTGTTCTTTCGTTCCCGGGGCTTGGTGAAGGCCCTTGGTCAGTTGCTTGCAGCAAGTTGTGGAGCCGTGCCAGCTCGGCATTCTGGTTGGAGATTGATCGGGGTGCGCACAGGAAGCTGTAACGTGCGACACATCGTGTTCTCAGTTTTGGGGGACGTACCATGTGATGTGCTCTTCCGCCTCGTGTCGTGATGTCTCTCCTCGTGTTCGTCGTCGTCTTCCTCCCTTCCTCTGCTTCCCTCCTCTTGCGAGACCTCCTGGGGGTTCCTTGGGCCGTCGTGGTGCGCTCTTGGGCACCTTTTGGAACCCTCCTTGGAAAACCTCTCTGGGCCGTCTTGGGGTCCTTCTGGGGCCCCGAGGGGTCGTATTGGAGGTCTCTTAGGACGTCCTGCGGCCTCCTTGGGCCTTCTTGGAGGCATCTTGGGCCATCTTGAAATCCTAGTGGGCCATCTTGAGGCCCTCAGGGCCGTATTGGGGCAATATTTCGTGCCTCTCGGGCCGTCTCGGGCTAACGGAAGTCCGAAAAGGCGAGAACCCGAGAATCATTCAACAATCAAAGCAAAAGCAATGGTTGAGACACCTTTGTGGCGGTTCTCCTGGAACTCTTTTGGGCTGGCCCTGGGCTGTCTCGAGGCCATCTTGAGCCATCTGGGGGGCACCTTGGGACATCTTGGTGGCCTGCATTCGCCGTCGGGGGAGCCTCGGGAGGGGGACGGTACACGCAGCCAGGCATTCCGCGAGTTCTTTATTCAGAAGGCCACAAGGTTACACGAGCCCTACCGGGCAGCATTTGGCATTCTGCCACGACTCCGCGTGCAAGGGGGCGCGGCAGCGGATACATTGGTTCAGTGTTTGGTTACGTTGGTGCCTGCGGCAAATTCCGCCCCGGCGCCGCCGGCCAGTAGGCTCGGGATGGAGGGGCGGTGTACGCCACGAGGTGCTGCGAAGAGGGGATGGCGTTAAACGACTTCTCGGCGACGCGGCCATGGGGGAAGGCGGATGGGGCGGGCCCAGAAGGCCCAGAAGGCCTCGGGCCTTCCGACAAGCTTTCTATGCTTTCTCCGGAGCCCCGCCGCCTTCTGAAAAGGTCTGTCCACTCCCACTTCCCCCTCGGCGCTCCGCCGATTAGACAAACCATGCCAGACAGCACTTGGCATTCTAACACGCTCAAATCGTGAAGGCACGGCTGCGGATCGCTTTTCAGTGTTTAATGTGTTATGTCTTGCGTTTCACTGCCTTACTTGTTTGAGATTTCTCCTTCCTCTTCTTCTTCTTCTTCTTCTTCTTCTCCCGGGACGTCATCTTGTCGACTCCACCTTAGCCCGACCTCCCGCCACCCACGTGGACAACGTCAGGAAGCGCAGGCTGTTCACCTCCACGCCGACGGTTCTCAACAACAACAACATCATGTTGACTGTTCCTCTTTATCCTCATCTTACGCTTGTCCGGCTTCTCTTGCGAGATGTTCTTAGGGAAGGCCGAGGTGGAGGTGCCGGCTTGGCGCTTGCAGCGTTTGGGAACATGGAGCGTTCAGGGGCTCCGAGCTCAGTTCGGTGTGAAGCATAACGACTTGTTTAATATGATGTCTGTGCCTGCAGGAAACACATGTTACTGGAGCCGATTATTTTACTCAAGATGGGTATCCAGTATCCCCCCACAAGGTATCAACGCGGAAACAAGATCTTGGGCAGGTGTAGGTTTCATCGCATCTCCGTGGATGCGATCAGCGATTGTTGTTTTCAAGGCGAATGGCGATCGTCTTGCGACATTGCGCTTGAAGCCGCATGGCGGTATACTCGCTCTTCCTTCTATGCACGCTCCGCACAACGGGGTGAATTTCGACACGAGGCAGACGTTCTACTATTAGCTTGAAAATCTCGTTCGTCCATCCACGGAACACTCGGCGACACATATTATCGGGGATGTCAACGCTCGGCTACGCTACGTCAAAGCAGGGGAGGAGGATGTCATCGTAATTTGGAGACGGCAAAGGAGCGGATGCGACGTGGCATTGAACAGGCAATTCCTCATGAAGTCTTGCATCGAATGCGACCTCACGATTGCCAGCAGATTCTTGGACCACCCGGACCCATCCAATTCATCACACCGTGATCTTGGCGTCCTTCCGATGGCAGACATATCCGATTCGAAGGTCCTTCATATTTTCATGGTCTGTGTCACCTCAGAAGTATGCCCAGGAAGAACCATTAAACAGCAAGCACCGCTTCCTTACAACAGTTCCTATTTCAATCAAGTTTCAAACGCGGAAGTAAACGCATCACGACAAAGGGTCGTTGAATGATTTTGGTGCAACGTGCGCATTCCTCAGAGCGTTCACCAACGCTGCCCGTGCAGAATTTCAAGACATGTTCGCTCGACGATGTTGCAAATGACAATGAACCAGCCTTTCAACAAGCAGCGTGCACTCTATTGGAGAAATCGGCCTTGGACAAGTCAGCGTGCGCTCGACTTCGTTGAAAAGCGGAGGGCTCATCGACAACCCGATAATTTTGAATCCGACCAAGAATTGAATGAGATGATCAGCGGTGTTGGCATGTACTTCCGTTAGCAATGGTTTGGAACACATGTTGGCAGAGGTGGTTCGGACGCAGCGCGATCCGTACGCAAACCCAGAGGTGCAAACCACAGTACCATCAAAACGCCAGATGGAACGCTGTCATATCCAGCAGAGAACGCGCAAGCCTCATGGCGTACCATGTCGAGATACCGCAGTGTCAATGCGACGTCCAGAATTACAGCCAGAAGCTCAAACTCCAAATAACCATACTCAACCTGTGCGCACATACGATTCTACGACGGAAGAGCTGCACAAGGTACACGTGTTGCAAACGCCCAAGTTTGGAAAGTTGGTTGGCGCCGACGAGATTCCAAAATTTGTTGGGGAATCGCTGATGTACGATAGCGACGCAACTTGCGTCCGATTGATATTATGCATGCAATGTTGGGCTACGGGCTACGGAGGGGACCCCACAATCGTGGAGAACAGCGAAAGTAGTACGTGCTGACAAAAGTGAAGATTCAGCCATTCCCGAGAACTATCGCTGAAGTTCTTTGTTGTCGGTTTGGGCAGCACTCGTACACCAATGGCTATTGGGCGGGGGGGGTGAAAAACGCACGCGCAACTTACAATATGATTGGGCATGGCACCGCGCACGTTTTCCTGCTTGTGGGGCGCGTGTTCGATGCCGCGCACATAAATACTTGTAGTGGGCGTATGGTCTTGATGTTGGATTGGGCAACCGATTTCGGCATAACCAAACTGGTTGCCATGCGCAAAGCATTAGAACTATTCCTGTCATTTAATGACGTCGGCGGCAGGATTTGGTCAAGAGATCTTGTTCGCTCCTGCACTATCGTGGGCTATGCGGAAAACTTTCTGGAAGGAGCCCGAAATACTTGACTGCGCAGGGATGCCCGTTGTCGTTCTACTTGTTCATTGGAGTCCAGACGATCATGATGCATGACCGTGTCGGTTCATTATGTATTGGGCCCGGGTTTGGCCATGCGGTTTCCCAAGACATGTTGTATGCCGACGATGCATTCGTCGACCACGACATCAAATTTTCACGCTATCTGAACCGCAACCGTTAAACAAGGGCGCAACCACGGGTTGGAGTTCCCTTGGGGCAAAACGATTCAGCTACAGATCTCGACATTCACAGAAAGTACAGAACGAGATGGTAGTGCCATGAAGACTGCGAGACGCAGTGTACTTGGGAGGTTTGGTGGCGTGCGACGGTGCAGTTACAACTGGGATGCCCAGGAAAGTGGGTGAAGGAGCCGGAGCCTTCAAGCAGCTTTGCAAGTTGCGGTTCTGGATGAAAGCAACAATACATGATCTACGACAGAGAGGCCGTGACCAAACTTCTCTACGTCTTAGGGTTTGCGATTGCTGCTCAAGGCTGACCTGTCTCGTTTGGACGCTTTGCGTTACAAGAGGCGGAAGCGCACTATTGGCATACATTCGGCATGGTATCTAGAGTGAGTAACGCGAACGTTTGTCTGACATGTTCAGCGGTGCCGTTGATGAAGACGCTTCTTTCTAGCAGCGTGAAGTTGAACAAAAAGATAGATAAGCTTGGCGCGCGCTTACTTGTAAAACGTGTGTTTGCTTGCGCAAACGAGTCTCAGAGGCTGGCCTGCGCACCGCGAGAGAGCCGACCCCGTCAGCAATGCGCAAAGCTTTTTCAACAGCTGACCCAACAGTTTCAGATTGCATTCTCAACGTCCCCTTTTCTCCATCATTCCTCCTCCCCCGCCCTTCCTCCTCCCGTTCTACTCAGAACTCGCATTCTCCATGGGCTGCCAATCTTACCACTCATTGTGCCCCCGCGTCCCTTTGGAGGCTTGGGTGTGTGGTGGTGGCTGAAAATGCGTGTCTCATCTTCCCCCTCCCCGTACCGCCAGAACCAGGTTGCCCGCGGCTGGCTGTCAAGTGCTACTGTCGCGTCCCATTCTCATGCAACAGTATCGCCCAACCCGCATAATACGGATGCTGTGTGAATGGGCGACATCGTGGAGTGCCCTTGGGGAAATCACGCCGCCCTCGGAGACCCACCCCTTCGATGTATTATTCAACCTGACTTCGTCCCCCCGGAAAGGAAAATACATAAGTTATAGCTCCGAAAGTGTATGGCTATGCCGCGTCACCATCAATTGTCGGTGTTCCGCGCGGGTTTTTTTTGATCGGCGCCAGGTCGTTCGATTTGGCGGCGCCTCCGGCGCCGCCCTTGGCACGCTCCGCGTTCCAGGAAAGGGGGTCCAGCGGCGATTTATGAAGTCCGCGCGGAATTCCGAAGGTTTGTGTTTATGCAGGTGTTATGTGTCTCTCGTCCTAAACATTCCCCACCCTCCTTCCCCGCGCAGTTGATAACGTCGAGCCATTCCCCCGGCGAAGACGACGACGACCTCGTCCAGGCAGCCGCCGCCCCGCGTTCTTGCTGCAGCCTCTTTTTATCCACAGGCTCTCAAGGGTGTGGGCGTCCTGCAGAATTGGACGTTGTCCTCCCATGGTTTGGGACTGTCCGAAAGGGGTGTGGATTCGAGCAAGCTTTCACTGAAGTTGGCACGAGCTTTAAGCCGAAGAAGAAGAAAAATCTTCATCAAAAGTCACGTTCGAAGGTCCGCGCGGATTTCATGGATCGGACCTGGGACCCCTGGCGGTGCCGCCAGCGCCGCTTGTTCGGGGGGACCAGCGCCGATCCAAAACACCCGCGCGGACCTCCGAACGCTCATGTTTATGTATGCAGCTGGTTGTTCCTCTAATGGCTTTTATGTTGGATGTTGATCACTCCCACTTGTCAATGTGTCGCGCTTTCAATTCTTCGTCTACTTGAGATTTGTGCTGGGGTAAGGTCTGCGATTTCAGGTTTCGACTTCGATCTGTTCCATGCTGCCGAGACCGTGGCAAAGTGCAACGCTCCAAAGTGTCCTCAGAGCGATGGGTAAGTGCATCCTTGGGCGCCGCTCATGCTTCTCCCCCAGTGGCATGAGCGCGGATATCCCAGCTGAGGCGATGCTGAGTGGGCAGGCGAGGGAGACTTTGCTTGGCCAGTTGCGCCATCGCGCACATCCGCCATCCGCGGTGTAGGTTGGGGTCCGTAGTGGGGCTTGCGGCTGGGCCGTTGCGGAGGAGGGTGCGGGGGGCATCGATTCCCGTTTGAACACGACGGTTCCCGCAAGATGATGGACCCCCTGACCCCTTCTGTTGGGTCGGATGCAAGAGGGGGAATAGGGAGACGAGTTGCTACGAAACCTGCCGCGTGCAGCTGGTTTCGGCTCCGCCGCTGAGAGCGCCCATCTGGAGGCTGGATCCAGCCTTCAAGAGCGGTCTGAGAACGGCCCAGGATGAAACACCGGACTTGATGAAGGAGTGCAAGTGACGATCGTCGTTTGCACCCCTTCAGCAAGTCCGGTTGGTTGGAGATCGTGTGGTTGGAGATCGTCGACGTGTGGTTGGAGATCGTGTGGTTGGAGATCGGTGTTTGCGCCCCTTTAGCACGAGTGTTTGGAGATCGTCGACGATCTCTAACCGCAACATGGACGTCAGCGTTAAGCCCCTTCTGGCCTGCGGGCCGCAGCCCCTGACCCGGGCCGAGGGGGCACTACGTCTCTGCTGGCCGATCCTAGCTGTCTCCGCTTTGCCAGGGCGGCGGGCGCGGCGCGTGAAAGGCCACAAAGCGTGCAGAGAGGAGGAAAAGGAGGGGGAGGAGGAGGAGGAGGAGGAGGAGGAGGAGGAGGAGGAGGAGGAGGAGACGAAGCGACAGGGTAGAGAACAGGGTGGCGACACGCAGAAGGGGTCGAGAGGTCCAGAGTCCCAAGCATCGTGACATTTGGAGCGCCAGATGCATGGGTCCGACCCGAGCTTTGGAGTCCATCTCCGCTGCCAGACGGCACGCGGGCCGTCAGGAAGACCATCCAGTCATGGTTTCTGGATGGCCTCGGTCTCATGGTGAAGAGGAGGAAAGGGAGTCCGACAGCGCCAGCCACTGCTTTGTCTTCGCTTCTCGGCAACGCTGGGTGTTCAAAGTTTTTCCTGTGCCGTGTTGTGTCGCACGCGTCCAGAGCATGCTGGATGGTTTGTCGGTGGGGCTGTGTAGGAGGAGGAGGAGGAGGAGGAGGAGGAGGAGGAGGAGGAGGAGGAGGAGGGGGAGGGGGAGGAGGAAGCGGCGAGCGAAGTATGAGTGAGGTAGGAGCGGAGCCCGAGTGTCGTGAAGAAGGCGAGGGAGTGAGGAGGAGGAGGAGGAGGAGGAGGAGGCATCTATGCCCATCGGTCGTTGGAAGTAGGTATTCATTCATTCCCAGGTCCCAATCTAGTGTTGGCGCCTTCCAATTTCAAGTGTCGACCAATTCTCCCCCAGGCCTCCTCTTCAGGGGCGGTTGGAAACCCAATCAGCTTTCAACGCCTGTCCGCTTCATGTCTCTGCCCATCTATTCCGACCCATGGGTAGTGTTGTCCGAGTGGTGCGGAAGATGAGCGGAAGAGAGGGCCACGGGCCCTCCTCCTCCCTCTCCTCCTTCCTGGACCCCGACACGTCTGCGCAGATCCTGCCCCTGGAGGCAATCCTGGCAAACCTTGCATCCCTTCTCGATGTTTTGCGCTACCGGGGACTGGCGCTCGGCAGCGCGCCCCAGAGGGAAGGCAGGGGGGACGGGCCCAGTCGGAAAGCTCAGGGGGCCTCCGGCCTTGCATCACGCCTCGGCACGCCGCCGAGCGAAGGAGCGAAGTGGGGGCGTGGACACGGCTCGGGCATCTGGAGGCCCCTCCCCTGGCGGGCAGAGCGGGGGGGCGGCAGCGGAGGCATGGATCGAGCGTCGATCGCCGACTCTTCCTCCTCCGACCCTGGCAGGGGCCAGGTCGCGGTGACCCCAGATAGCTTGCTTCTCAGCCGCGCCCAGCCGCGGCGACTGTGACTGACAGTGGCAGCGGCGACCTCGACGGTGACGACATCCGGTCAAAGTAGGTCCCAGGACGCTCGGGGATCGACCCTGGTCAGTCTTACGAGCCGCGTCCAGCCTCGGCGACGAGACGCTGAGGCCAGAATTAAACATATCTTTGGAACCGATGTCACAGTACCTCAGGAGGCTTTGGATAGGGATGGTATTCTCGGACCCCTTGGGGGGGACTCAAACATTTCCATGTCCTTTGCCTCCCCAGGTCCTGGGACATCGATTCTCCAGCAGGTTCATGCATATACGGTAGGTTCCGGTCGTGTCGATGAGGCTGCGACTCTGTCGCGGTCCGCTCGGCGTCCAGAACAGAGGCCGGGGTCGTCAGGATACGAACCTGGGGTAAGTTCATGTTTCGGAGGGAAGCCTTGGACATGCTCCAAAGACTTCCGAAGCGGCGGCGGCGACGACCCCGACCGCCGCCGACAGGAGGGGAAGCGCACCTCGCAGGGGTCCGCCCTGCCGCCGCCGCCGCCCTCGCCCCTCCCCAGACACCTGGCGCTCCGATGTCCTTGGTGCGTGGGCCCCCAGACCTCTCCTTGGGGACGTCCAAGAGTCCAAGAGGGAGGTGAGGACGAGGTATATGTGTTTGTGTCTGTGTTTGTGTCTGTGTCTGTGTATGTGAGTTTTGCAAACGCAAAATGCCCGTGTGCAGGAGCTCCGAACCCAACCCTCGAGGAGGCGTCAGTTTTTTTTTTCAGGCGTGTGCATACCTTCCCTCGATCTGTCCTTACCGTTCACCAATCCAGTTTCCTGTTCTGTTCAGGACACGCCGTGCCCGTTCGGCAGTTCGGGCTGCAATGGCCTCGGGGCGGGCTCAGCGCCGACGTCGACGCTGGCGCGCCCAGCCGGGTTGACGAACCCACATACACCTCGCGGCGAAGGGCATCAACACCACCGAGCCGATCGTCTACGTCTCCAAACGCCCTGGCCAGCGCCGTTCCGAGGGCATCAACAACACCGATGCCTATGTCTCCAGCCGCACCGGCCAGCGCTGCTTCGTGGGCATCAATTCCCGCGAGCAGACCGTCCACGACTCCAGCTGCCCCGGCGAGTGTTGCTTCGAGGACACGCCGTTCCAGCAAGGCAACGTGGGTTGCGATGGCTTCGACGTGTGGCCGACGCCGGCGCGCCTGGTCCAGGTTGCCGTGTCCACCACCACTGACAAGGGCAAACTGGTGGAGGGCATTCAGACCGCTCAGCCGTTCGTCTACGTCTCCAGCTGCCTTGGTCAGTGCTCCGAGGGTATCAATGCCGCCGAGCCGGCCGTCTGCGTCTGCAGCTGCCCTGCCCAGTGATGCTGGTTCGAGGGCACGCCTTGCCGCTACTGCGACGTGGGCTTTGGCCTCAGCTCGTGCTCAGCGCCGGCGCAGACGCCCGTGCGCATGGTTCAATTCGGTGAGCCCACCAAAACCGATGTGAGCAAAGTGGTGGATGACATCAACACCTCCAAGCCTTTCGCCTACCTGTCCAGCTGCCCCAGCCAGTGCTGCTTCGGGGGCATCAACCCCGCTGTGCCCATGGTTACGATTCCAGCTGTCCCGGCCAGTGCTGTTCCGAGGGCGCGCCGTGATGGTAATCAACGCGTGCTGCTGGGCAGCCCGCAGCATGATCACCAGGGTCAGCCCATCCCCGCCGTGCGGGTGCAGTTCGCCGTCAGCAGCGCATTCTGGCATCAGCATAGTCCGGGTTCGCTCGTTGCAATGTCGCACCTCCGAATGACGGCGAGCATTGAATTCCTCGGGCGCCCGTGGTGGCGAAAGTGGCTGGTCTGCAAGTGATGGAGCGCCACCCCAGGCTTGGCTCAAGCACGGTCACGTTGCTTCCCGCACGCGTGTGTTTGCGAGTAGCGTCGGCTTCTCCTTTTGCAGACTGCCGATTCGTTGCTTTTGGCGACATTGTGCATCTTGTCGTTTTGCACCGTTTGAATGTTTATTTCGACTGTCTGACTCACAGTGCTTCTCGGTGATCTGCCGTGACGGAAGTGGCTGCTCTGCGAGAGTTTGAGCGCCGGCCCAGGCTTGGCCCAGTCAGGTTGTTCCCGCGCGCTTGCATGGATTCCGGCAAGGTCGCTTCAGTTTTTATGTTTAGTTGCGCAGGCTAATAGTCCTCTGCATTTTGAAAAATTCAGACCGCGGTTCATTGCACGAGTTGGCTTGTTGCATGTCGGACGCTCGAGATGCGTTGGATTTGCCTGCTGCGTATATATATATATACACATATATACATATATATATATATATATATATATAGCGCGTCCTCGTCGCCGCCCCCACATGCCCTCGCCTTCTTTCACATCGGCCGCATTGCCCCCCCCCCCCCCCCCCCCCCCCCCCCCCCCCCGCTGCACCTGGCCGGGCCTTGAGCTGCCGCCTGGGGGGCCGGGCGCGGCGAGCGCGCGAGAGGGCGGGGCCGCG
This sequence comes from Prorocentrum cordatum, assembly GCA_963575745.1. Taxonomy (NCBI): domain Eukaryota; class Dinophyceae; order Prorocentrales; family Prorocentraceae; genus Prorocentrum; species Prorocentrum cordatum. Next base: position 52,372 of record CAUYUJ010020270.1, read on the forward strand.
CCTCCCGCGGCCAGTTATCCCGCCGGCCGCGGGGCCGCTCGGCTCCAGCCAGGCCCCCCCGCCGGGGGGTCGGGCCGCGCGCGCTGCGGCGCCGCGGGCAGGGCGGCGCCCCAACTTTGCCACTTTCCATCTTGCCTCCCCCCCGGCGGCAGGGCGGGCTGCAACTTGTTGCGCTGCCGGCGGGGCGGCGCCCCCGCTCCGCCACGCCCGATCGAGCCCCCGTGCCGACGGGGCAGGTTGCAATAGCGCCGCCGGCAGGGCGGCGCCCCAATTCTGCCGTTCGGGGCAGTCCGCCCGCCCCCCTCCCCGGTCTTCCCAGTTCTGCATTGCCCGTCGTCGTCGCCCCCCCCGCCCCTTCCCGCCGCGCTCCCCGGAGATATTCCGCGGCCATTTTAGCCCGTGACTGCCGCGGGCGCCAGGCGGGCTGCAGCGCCGAGGCCCCCTTCCTCCCGGCCGGGGGGGGGGGGCGGCTTCGCTGCGGCCGCGGCGGCAGGGGCGCGCGCGACTGCCGCCTTTGGAGGCGGCCGCCCCCGCGCGCGCGCTCGCCGCGGAGCTGCGCGGCGCGACGGCGGCGAGGCGGGGGGCCCGCCGCGGGGCGCTGGAGGCCCGCCGCGCGACGCTGGGGGCCCGCCGCACGGCGCCGGGGGCACGGCCAGGTCGCGCCGGGACCGCGCGGAGCTGGGCGCCGCGCTGCCGAGCTCGCTGCGCGAGCGCGCGGCCCGCCTTGCGCCGGGGCGGGCAGCGCGGGGCGAACGCTTGCCCGGCCTCGGAAAACAAGAGGGCGCCGCGGTGTTGGGCAGCGGCCTCTGTCTCATCGTCGCGGGGGTTGATGGCGCGCCCGCGGGCGCCCATGGCGATCGGCCCTGCCCCGGGCCTTTGCCGCGACGGGGGGGCCCTCTGGGCTGCGCGCGGCGGCCCCTTCCTGCTTCGCGCCCACCGCGTGCAGGGGGGGGGGGGGGAGGGGCGCCCCTTGGCGCGCGGCGCCCCCGCGGCGCCGTTGCCTTCAGCGCCTGCGACGCGGGGCGGGGCCCGCGAGAGGCAGTGGGGCGCGCAGAGGCCATCGAGCTGGGCGCAGGCAAGGTCGCGGGCGTGCCGACGGCGCGGCACGTCGAGGACCTCCCCCACGACGCGAAGGCGGAAACGCCTGGAGGACCGCGCGGACCGCGGAGGGGCCGATGCTGGAGCACGTGGCGAGGCAGCATTGGCATCGCCGTGGCAGGTGGGCGACGTCGAGGCGCATGGGAGCCCCCCGTCGAGACGCTGCAGCCCGCCTACAGTCAGTGCTTCGAGAATGGGGGGGAGCCTGACCTGCGCCAGGCCGCGCAGGACGAGGCGGAGGCCTTGCGTGCAGCGGCGGGGCGCGCGCCGCGCGCGCCCTGGCCGCGCGGCCCCGCGCGGCAGTTGGGCGCGGCCCCCGAGGGCCGCAGGAGAGGCCGCCGGGCGAACGCTCCTGGCCGGCGAAGGACGCGCCGAGAGCGGGCAAGGCGGCCGCGGGCGCGGCCCGGGCGACGGGTGACGCGGCGGTCCGCTGGAGCGCGGTGCCGGCTGACAATCTGGCAGACGAGCGAGCCGATGAGCGCGCCGACGCGCGGCGGGGCGTCGCGGAGTTCTCGCGCGAGCTCGGGGCGGAGTGCGACGACCTTCAGGTCCAGATCGTCTGCTCGGACGACGTGCTGCGCGGCCTGCTGCAGGGCCTCGGCGACAGGGGGCGGGGCGCAGGAGGTCAGTTCGATCCGCTGTTCGCCCGAAGACGGCCCCCTCAGCGTCGCGCGATTGTGCCCGCGGGCCCAGGCAGCGCGAAGCTCGCTGCGCGAAGGTTTTTTTTTTTTTTTTTTTTTTTTTCCCGCGGGCAACCTGTTTGCGCCTCTGCCTTGGCGCGCGCGCCGAGCGCTTGCGCGGGAAGGCGCGCCCCATCGGGCAACCTCGCTGCGCCGCTGCTGGGCGCGAGCGCCGCGCGCCTGCGCGGAACGGGGGCCGCGGCATGAGGCCCGTCGCGCGGATGACTTCGCGCGGCCTCGGAGACCGTGCGTTGCGTGCCCAGTCGCGCATTGGGCTCTCGCGGAGGCGCGCCTCGCGGTGCCCGCGGCGACGTTTCGCCACGCATCGCTTGTCGATGATGTGGGCTGTTCGACCCATGCGGCGGCCACCTTTCATCTGCGCGTCGAAAGTCTCTCCAGATGTGAGGCGTCGCCAGCGAGCTCTCTTCGCCCCCCTTTCCACGGGGGGTAATCCGCCTCACCCCACTGGCTGTAAGACCGCCCTTACTTCCCCCCCTCCAGCGGGGGGCAGTCCGCTACCTTCGCTCTCCCGCCCTCCTCATTCTTCTCCTGTCGTCGTCGCCCCCTCTCCGCGCCCGAGGCGCGGCTTCCGCGCGCGGTGCCCGCCGGGCTTGCCTTCGGCCGCCCTGTGGCCTCTCCATTATCGCCCCTGTCGTTGCCCCTCCCCCGTCGGTCAGCCAGTGTCCTTCGTGTCCTTCCTCGGCTGTCCGTCCACTGTCGTCCGTCGTCCCTCACTCATCCCTCTCCTTACTTGGCCCCACCTTCTCCCTTGTCGTGCTGGCCCCTGGTCGTCCTTGTTGTTGCTGGACTCGGCATTGCGATCGCGTGCGTGCTTTGACGGCTCCTCCGGCCCAGCTGCTGCTTGACTCATTTCGCCAGGGGCCGATTGTTTTGCTCGCGCTCACGCGGCGCGCGTGGGTTGACAGCATAGTGATTCGTTTGCCCGCTGACGACCGGAAAGTGTGTGTGTGTGTGTGTGACTGTTGGGTTTGCGAGAGTGTGTGTGTGTGTGTGTGTGTTTGGTGTTGTGTGTTTGGTGTTGTGTATGTTGTGTATGTTGTGTGTTGTGCGTGTTGCGTGCGTGTTGTGCGTGGGCCTGGGTATCATGGTCAGGGCCATGAAATCATCCAGATATCATGGCGTTTCTTATCATGTCCCCCGTCCGCACATGTTTCGGGCCGTGACCGCGAAGCCATTGTTTGACGCCTGGACGCCTCCGAAAGCTGGCGCGGCGATTGTTGTGTCGATGCGTGGTCCCACATGACTGATTTTCGTCATGATGAACGGAAATGGGTCCTGTTGGAAGCGGGTCTTGCATGTCTTCCGTCGTCTGTTCGGTTTCTCCGTTGTTTTCCACGGGCCCAGGGACTGCCAACACACATTCAGTATTCGGGATGAAGAGTGACTGCCAACACACATTCAGTATTCGGGATGAAGAGTTGCCCCGCGGGGAAGGCCCTTTGTCAGGGACCCGCTTCCTTCAGGACTATTTCCTTCCATTGCCAAGTTTTTTTGTTGATATTAGCGTCGTTTTGTTGACGGTCCCGCGAGGCTACGCGGAAGGATCGCTGGAGTGACCAATTCGATGCGAGCCCGCAAAGGGTCCCCCTTGTACTGCCTTGCGCGAGTGGTGGATATGTTCCTCCGCGGCCTCTTGAAGCCGCGCACGAAAAGGTCGCCCACTCTTGCCTAAGGTGCCTAGGGTCACTTTTGACGCTCGTCAGTTTGAGACCGTGCGGCCCAGCAGCGGCCGTTGTCGGTTTTGGACGACATTTATTGTTGGGCATCGTACTCGTGTTTCCTTCCCCACTTCGGGCGTCCGAAAGGAAGGTTTCGCGGAACTTCAGAGCTCCCCCTCCTCTGCATTTTCGTTTTTTCGTTTGGCCAACAAGCAGAGCCGCAGCAAACGGTTTCCTCCTCCTCCTCCTCCTCCTCCTCCTCCTCCTGTATGTTGTCTGCCTTATCTCGGAGACTGGAGCATATACATTACCAGTGGCGGGCGGCGTTTCAATCCCAGGATTGTTTGAGGGTCGGGGACGACGTCGGGGGTGGTGTAACATTTTTCCCCGTTTTCCCGTTGAAACAACGAAGACTGTGTACACCAGGGTCCCGTATACACCAGGATCCGCTCTCCAACGCAAATTTCAATGCAGGGCCAGAAAAATACATCGGTGTATAGAGTTCGATTACTTATTATCATCTTCTCTGTTCCCCTCCCCCCTTCCCCTCTCGTCTTCCTCCTTTGTTCCGCCTCCTCATCATCTCGTCCTCATCCCTCCTCCTCCTTCTTTCTTCCGCCTCCTCATCGCTTCCTCCCCCTCCAACTCCTCCTCCTCCTCCTCCTCCCTCCTATGTTCCTCCCTCCTGTCTCCTCTTGCTTCTCTCCTTGCTCTCTTTTCTTTTTTATCCTTCTCCTCATCCTCCAGGCCGACGCCATGGGATGCGGTGCGGACGGCGTCTTCTTGATCGAGGATGCATGTTCGATGACAGAGGTTCGAGTTTTCTGATTTTAGTTGGGCCCTCTTTGGACCGTCAGGAGGCCTTTCGCTTTAGTCGCTCGTTTTGGAGACCTTATGTGTTCGACTCTACTTCCGTTCTTTCTCGAGTCAGGTAGCACTCAATTTCGATTGAGGTCGATGGACGTTCGACGCAGTATCGTCGCATGAGTGGAGAGAGTGGCTCCAGTCCAGGAAGGTCCCCAGGACGAGCATCTAACTCCTGCCCCTTGAAATTCTGTTCTGAACCCACCCCAGGGCAGGTCTCGCGGGGCATCTTTGTATCCCCCATCTTGGACCTGCATCGTCATGGAAATATCGCGATGGCCCTTTTGTGTCATAATGTTGGGCGTCCGCAGGCCGCAGGTTTGTCTGGACAGGGCGTCCACAGTTTTTTCTGGACATCCTCAATCGGCCCAGGACGCAAAACCTGCACGGGGGCCCAGAGTGCTGGGGGCAGGCTCGCGAAACAGGTGGGCACTTTCGTTTCTGACTAGCCCTCCTTGGCCGTCATGGGAGCCTGATGGCAGGGGCGGCTTGACCGACCCTTGGCAAACTTACCCGTTCTGTGATTACCCCCTCGCCTTGCTCCGAGACGTGGGCAGGCCACCCGAGAGTAGCTTCGAGGGTGAACGGTTAGTCACGGACGGGGCTTGTCACGGAAAGGTTCGGTTTTGTCGCGCCCGATACGAGATTACGCAACATAGATTTCACCATATGTGTTGCACCATTTTGATTGTGCAGCGTCGATCGATAGTAAAACATTTTAGGGGTCCACTGCGGTTGCCATTGGTTTTGGAGTGCGTAACGGCCGTCATCTGCCCCCTGGGCAACGGTAAGGATCGTACGAACACGGGGTGGGGCGGGGGTTGGACCACACATTTCAGTTGGTGCTCGCGCGCATACCATGGCGATCGCAGCCCACCCCGCTACCCAGACATCATACCAATGATCCTGGCGAACGGACCCAGTCAAACGCAATTGACAGTGCCGCGTTATGGGCACCGCTTTCGGTGGAGCCCCCATATAGGGGCCGATCAACGTGTGAGGGGTGTGCTCACATGGGCGGGTGACCTCATGTGGGCCGGGGCCGTCGGTGGAGCCCAACATGTGGCCACGAAGCGTGTGTAGGGGTTGGCCGAAGTGGGCGGAGGACCGCACGTGTACCCTGCCACTGAGGCCTTCAGTGGACCTACCAATGGCGCAACGAAACGTGTGACGGGCCGCGTGTGGACCTTGCCACTGGCGCCTTGGGTGGAACTCTCTATGGGCCACAGAACGTGTGAGGGATGTGCCCATATTGGCGGCATGGGCCACGGAACGTGTGAGGGGTGTGCCCACATGGGCGGGGAACCGCATGTGGACCTTGCCTTTGGGGCTTTCGGTGGAGCTCCCCATGGGACCACAAAACGTAAGAGGGTGTGCCGAAGTGGGCGTGGACTAGCATGCGTTTGTCACTGGGGCCTTCGGTGGAGTCCTCTCTCTGGGGCCACGAAGCGTGTGAAGAGTGTGCCGAAACGGGCGGGGAACCGCACTCGAACCCTGCTATTGGGGCCGTCGGCGGAGTTCCCCTTGCGGCCGCGAAACTTGTGAGCGATAATGGGGGTGGGAACCGCGTTTGAATTGTGCCACTGGGGCCCTCGGTGGGGCTCCCTGTGGAGCCACGAAACGTGTGAGAGGTGTGCCGACATGGGCGGGGAACCGCATGCGAATTTTGCCGTTGAAGCCTTCGGTGGAGCTCCTGATGGGCGGGGAAACACATATGGACTTTTCCATTGAGGCCTTCGGTGGAGCTCCCTATAGGACCACTAAACGTGTGAGGGGTGTGCCGACATGGATACGCATTTGGACTTTGCCATTGGGGCTTTCGGTGGAGCTCCCGATGGGACCACGAAACGTGTGAGGGGTTCGCCGAGCAGTTTGGCGTTCGGAGGGCAGAGACAGTGATGGGAGAAAGAGGATGAGGAGAGGAGAAGACACAGGAACTCTCTCTTTGAAAGGAAGACCCAACACCACAGGATAGTTGGGAACAAACATTATCGACTGGTGTCTCCTGCAGATTCCTGGCCTGGGCTCTCAAGGAGCGTCTTGCCTCTGGGCCCTGGGCCGTCCTGGAGCCTTCCGGAGCTGAGCTGGAACGCAAGTGGTCGGCTCGTTTTTTTCTCCCAGGTGAGATGATTCGTTCGGTTATGCACGGACTTTCGATGCTTTGTGAATTTTCCTGGCGTGCGGCTCAGGTCGTGCGTGCACTATCCATGGCAGCGTCTGGTGCCACTAGGAGGAGGAGGAAGAGGAGGAGGAGGAGGAGGAAAAGGAAAATGAGGAGGAGGCGGAGGGATGGGAAGAGACAATAGGAGTGAGAAGAGGAGCGTTGGGGTAAGGATGGTGCAGCCTTCTCGTCTGCGAGTCTTTCCTTATCTCCAGATGGAAATGCACACGCTAATGGTATGATGCGTTACGCGATACGATATTTTCTTGCCAGGGGCTTGACATGATGCTCGGTGCGAAACCATGAGCTTGAGCGTAGTGGTCAAACGGAGACGAAGGCATTCGAACTGTTTGACGGTCTGACCATGGGATTGCGTGATCTTTATGCACCGCGCACAGGTTGGAGCGCAGACTGTCGGCAACCGAGATGCTGGCCGAGGTGGCTCCATGCACCAGTCCAGATAGACAGCAGAGCTACACAGTGGTTATCATGTTCTCCTCCCCAGGCATGCTCACGTCGTAAAGACATCACGACGGAAGGTGTTGGCCGTTCTCGGCCTTTGGGGGCCCTTGCAGGGACCAGGGACCGTCAAACAACGACTCGGGGTGAAAAAGTGGCCCTGGGGAAAGGGCCAGGACAACCCGGGACTTCGTATTGGCAGCAAACAAAACATCACAGGTTTGGGTCCAGCCCTCCCCTTGTCCGATCCTTGTTTGCTCATCTTTATCTCTCTCCCTTGGTGCCCGTGCTCTTCCCTGTCCTTCCCACCCCGTCTCCTCCCTCCGGCAATTCTTGCGTCTCTGCCAACTCGTCGCTCATCTGTCGTCCGTCGTTTTCGTCGCCGTGTCCCGTCGTCTCTCTGACCTCTGCCGCTGGGCTCCTCTTGGGCTGGTTTAAAGCTGCATCCCCCAGCTCCCAGCACCGCTGCTGCTGCTGCTGAACGCTTCCTCTCCATCTGCTGGCCCACCTCCCTCTCGATGCCCCCGCTCGTTGTTGTTTGTCCTCTCCTGTCCACCCTCTGTCATGGGCAACGTTCGGGGGAGACACGTTCAGGGGGAGATCTATCGATCCCCAGTCGCCCATTGATCGTCGATAAGGACCCAACAGCCCAACCCGCCCAGGAACGTGCGGGTTCGCTGTCGGGGGCCTATCACCGATCTATTGGCGATGTATCGCCAATTCCAGGTCGATGTTTCTCCAAGTGAGCTGGTCCGCCCCTATCGTTTGCCCCTCGCTCTGCCCCAGTCCTCGAAGGCGAAACCGCTGCATAGCATAGGCGTTCAGAGCTTCGCGCGGATCGCTTGGCTCGGCGCTGGGTCCCCCTGGCGGCGCCCACTGCCGTTGCCCCCCCTGTCTCGCGAACCCCGATCGTTGTCGTCTGTCCTCGCCTGTTCCCACTGTGCCTTTGTCCTCGAAGACGAAACAAGGGCATAGCATACATCGGCGGCGAGCCAGGGGGGAAGGGAGAAACAGAACAAGGTGTTCTGAAAAGGCGGCGGGGCTTCTCAGAAGCCAGCCGGCCTTCTGAGAAGTTGCCTTTATCTTCGGGCAAGGCTTAGAACACTTGTCAGAAGGCTGGGGGACTTCCGAACCTCTGACGCCTAGCCTTCTGAGAAGGCCCGCCCCTTCTCGTTTCCCCCCCTCGCCCGCCGCCGACCCTCGTCCTTGTCTAGCATAAACGTTCGGGGCTTCGCGCGGATTTCTTAGATCGGCTCTGGACCCCCCTAGCGGCGCTTCCAGCGCCGATCCAAGATACCCGTCCAGAGCTCTGACAATTTAACGTTGATGCAATTATCCGAACAGAAATGTATCCATAATCCACCGCCTCGGGAATCGATATTCGGGGACCCCAGCAGTCGGCGGCCGTGGATGTATTCAGGCCACTTTGGGGCCAACATAGATCTATACACCAGGCGCTGGGGTTCTCATATACCACTAGGGCGAACCGATGATCAAAGGCAAGGTGTTCAAAGAACAATTGTTTGACCACCAAGGAGCAGGAGCAGGACACACCTAGGCTACACCAAGCACCACCCTAGCGAACACGCCGATTACAAGTGCGAAGACGTGGATATCAATATTGTGCGGTCCAAGAAGATGGCCGTCTTGGGAGACCAAAAAACGTGGCACAGAAAAGAAGGGATTTTGACCACCACAGCGGCAGCAACAAACATGGAAAAACAGGTGCAGGATTCTATCCAGACGTGGAAGGACAAGATCAACGCGGACCCGCCCACGGACAGCGACCTGTGACAAGGATGGCCGCCAGGCGCGCGAATCCAGCGTGCCCACCACAAGCAGCAGCGACTCCACCCGACCAGCAGCAACTACCTACCATCGCCCAGCACCGACCAGCAACACCAACACACGCAGCACCGACCAACGCCGACCAGCAACCACCGCAACCAGCGCCGACCCCACCCGACCAGCGCGCTCCACCGAACAACGCCGACCAGCAGCACCGCTACAAGCGGCAACGACTCCAACCGACCAGCAGCAACCACCCACGATCGACCAACACCGACCAGCAGCACCAACCCCAACCGACCAGCAACTCCCAGCGCCGCCCGCCGCCGACCAGCACCGACCAGCAGCGCCACCGCAAGCGTCGCCGACCCCAACCGACCAACGCGCTCCACCGGCCAACGCCGACCACCCACCAGCAGCACCGCCAGCAGCACCGACCCCAACCGACCAACACCGCCAGACAGTACTCGCCACCGACCAACGCCGACCGGCAGCATCACCAGAAGCAACAGCGATTCCAACCGACCAGCAGCAACCGCCACCCACCACTGACAACCACCGACCAACAGCACCATCGCAATCAGCACCGCCCCCACCGACCAACTCAAGCAGCTCCATCGGTCATGACGGTCATTCATGAAAACGCTTGGTCACTGACGGCGGGACGGACGATCGAATCCAAGAGCTCATCGCAGACCTTGACGGTGCACAGTGGGATTTCGTGTTCATCAATCAGACGTGGAAAACGACGGCGACGGAGCTATGGGCAACCACAAAGGGGTGCATTTTCGCTGGATCTGGCAACGACCAAACGTGCCATGGAGTTGCAATTCTCGCGCAGAAGCGTCGGGGCAAGCAAGTAAAGAAATGTCCAGCACTTTCGCCGAGACAAGCCACAATTCGGCGCACAGGGGCCCGACGCCAACACCAAGACCCCATTGGAAAAGAAAAATCATTGCCTCCGTTGACTGCCGTCGCCCGTGTCTTCGGGCTCGCGTGTCCCGCGCAGATGAATGCCAGCTCTGGAAGCATGGGAGCAAGGCGGGCCGTTTCTATTTCCCCTGGTGGGCGCGAGAATTTCCACGGGCCGCGCGGGGCCCGTGGGCCGCGCGAACCCAGCCGGCCCGATGAGCCCGTCAAGTCCCACAAAGGTGTCTTGGGCCGCGCGTGCGCCGCAGCGCGCATGGGCCCAATGCGCCGCGTTGGCCTAGCGCGCCACGCGGGCCCCATGTGCCCCCTGACTCGTCAGGGCCCCATGTGCCCCCTGACGCGAATCCCGCGGGCCATGGGGGCCCCATGGGCCTTGGGGGCGCCATGAGCCCCATGTGGCGCTTTTCTATCACGCAGGCCCCATGGCCTGCACATTCGCAGAGCAACGCGAGCCACCTCGAGCTTTCCATGCTCTTTTGTCGCTCAGCCCCCATGGGGAAAGGGCTCCCAAGTTTTCCAGTGGCGTCTTGGTGCTGGCGCAGGCGCTTCGTTCCCTGCAACATCAAAAAGCCGACGCCAGCACCGGGGCCCTTTTCTGAAACGGCGGCCCCATGGGCGAGCTGAACCCTTTCGACGAATTCGGAAGTTTGCCAGGTGCTGCGGGCCTGGGTCAAGAGGGGGCCGCGGTCGTTGACCCCGGACGCGCAGGGCGGCCGCCGCCCCCTTTCGCGGGGGGTAGGCGGCTCGGAATCGTCGGGCGCTGGCTTCGGGCAAATAGGGTTCGGGGATGCGACGCGGGCGGGCAGTGGGCGGGCGCGCGGGGGGGGCGGGGGGCGCGCGAGGGGGGCGAGCGGGCGGGGGGGGCGCGGAGGGGGGCAGCGGCGGGGGGAGCGAGGCTTCGGTCATGGAAGATGCCGCATCCTTCGGTTCTCCCTCCTCTCCCGAGAGCGCCCGCCCTCCCCGGCCGCCAGCCGCGTCCTCGGGCCAGGGCGGGGTCGCGCGGGTCCAAAACAGACGTCAAACTTTCGCGGAAGAAATATTTTCTCGGCGTTAGTGTTGGTTTTCTGTTCTCCCAACAATGCAATTGCAGAGGGGGCGGCTGAAATTGCAATTGGCGCTGGCGCATTTCCCGCATTTTGGTCGCAGCGACCCGCATGGCCAGCGCATGTGCGACGCCATCCACGAGATCCACGGAGCGAGCAGCAACGCGCGACGTCACATCATCCTCGCCAGCGGCTTCAACGCGCAGGTCGGGGCACCCACCAGACAGCGACAACGACGACGACGTCCGCGTCACCTTAAGATGCGTTGGCCGCCGCAGTTATGGGGGGCGGAAACTCAAGAGGCACCTGGTTACGAAGGTGGGCAGCATAGGCAAGGCATGTAACCGAGAGCACATTCTGCAAGCCGGCGCACGAGCAGAAAAGTACACCCGCGGCGACAACGAGGAGCAGCTCGATTACATGTTGTTTAGCCGCAATTTCGACATTGCACGAGCGCTGCGGCCAATGGCACGTCCGATCTGGGATCCGACCACAAGGCTGTCCTCGCCGATCTGAAGATACCAGAATCCACGGAAACGAAACGATCACGGCGCGACGACAAACGACGACATCATTCACCGCCATGCAAGCCGACCGACAGGACAAATCACCAACGCTAGCGTCCTACCACGAGCACCAGCGTCCACGACTGCACTCAAAGGAGTTACCATCCGACCCGCAAGCACTGAGCGACCACATACAAAACGTTCTCATCGAGGCCGTCGTTGCCAGCACTGCCAGTGAGCGACTAGGAGACCGCCCGCCTGACAGGGAGAAGAGCGATTGCATTCCCTTCTAGAGCGGCGCCGCCAGACGCCAGAAAACGTCCATTGAAATCGCAAGCAGTTGGGCAAACCTACGCAGCAGGTGGTCCGCGCGCAGAAGCGGAGGAAACGACAAACTCATATAAGTTACGCATTCGACCAGCTTAGAGACTTGCAGAGCGCCACGCGCATCCAAACACGCAGACAGCGGACCCCCATCGCGCGCGTGACAGACAAAGACGGCGCCAAAGGCGCGACAAGACAAGACATTGCCGACGTGTTCGCAGAATTATACAAGCACATGTACGACCCGACGGCAGAGACGACGCAGCCGGAGCGACCTGACGACGACCTCCCACCACTCACAAGAACAGAGTTGGGCGAGGCGATCAGAGGGGTCCGCTATGGCAAAGCCGTCTACACCAATGGCCCCCGCGTAGAGATGCTGAAAGAAGGCGCGGATGGTTCAAAGAAGCTCTGCCGCGCATCTACGCGACGCTCCTGCCATCCAACGCCCCGCTACTTGCCGGCCGGAAGGGCGCGCATGTCGCGGCCGTTTCACAGCTAAGAGAATTCGCGCTTCCTCAAAACTACCGCCCTATGTGCACGATTCCGTTGCTTTACAAGCGCTTCAGCAGAGTACTCTACCACGACTCCAACCAGCATTCGACCCTCGACAGGCAACTGATCAGGCAGGCGCCAGACCAGGAGATTCGATCATTGACCACTTTTTCGCATTTCACATTATTCGAGTGCGCGCGCGCGGTTGGAGCCAGCACTTGCGGGTTGCAGCGCTCGGCTTTACAGGGCTTACAACGTGGTCGAACGCGAAAGCAGATGAGCGGCACTCAAGGCGCAAGGTGTCCAGCCAGGATACATTTCTCTATTCCAGCAGCTGCGCGAGGGACAGGCGGCCACAGTCGAGACGGACGTAACCAGCCGGCCCTCCAGCCGTTGACGGAGCGCGAAGCAAGGGAGCCCGCCCCGTTCCTTTCTCTGGAACGTTATTCGACAACACATTTTCGAGCCGCGGATCGCCGAATTGCAAAAAGAAGGGCAGGGGCGTTCAGTTGGGGCCCGCCACCGCCGCCGCACTCACCAACGTTCGCTTCGCCGACGACGTGCCCCTGACCCGGCAGGCTCTTCCGCGCCTCGCCGCGATGCTCGGATATATCGCGCGCGCAGCACGGGCGCGCGGATTCCAAAAACAAGATGCCGAGCAACCGGGCGAGACGGGCCGGCAGGGCGAGCTCGCGCACGGCGCGCGTTGGCGGCATTGACATAGACATCTTGCCACGCGATGGCAGCATCAAATGCTTCGGTCAATTCATCAGCTTCTACGACGCGATGGAGACAGAGACCCGCCACCGCACGAGAGCCGCATTGACATCATTCACCTTGCGCAAACAAGAGTTGACCAGTAAGCATTAACCGTTGGCGCACATGCTTCGATTGTTCTATAGCACGGTGACGCCGACGGCGCTGCGCGGCACGCAACACAGCAAGAGGCGAGAGCAACGACAACGGACGACAACGAGAACACGCTAGAGCACTCGGTTGAGTACATTCAGCGAGCAACACGGCGTGCAGAGCAGGTCATGCAGCACCAAGTCGCAAATTGGGAGACGATTCGCAGACAGAGGTCGTGGCGCATTTCGTCGAGGGTTGCTAACCATGACTCCACCACCAGGTGGGCGCGGCGCGCGCCCCACTGGCAACCGGGAGAGAATGCACGCCAAAGCGGACAGCAACAGCAAGGTGGCCAGCGCGAACGTTGGGAGGACGACGTCGTCAAGTTCTTCCAGCATACCAACCCCGACCAGCAACCAGCATCCAACGCCCACGCCGACCACAAAAGGCCAACTGAACGACTGCACGTGGATTCGCACGGCTCAAGACATCTTCACCTGGTCGGCACTCGAACGGATATACGTACACCCGACGTAAGATCACATTCATGTTTGCGTGTAGTCCATACGTACAGGTTTCAGTAGGCCACGGCCTCCCCCACCAGGTCTTGAGTAGACCCGGACAGCTGCCCGCAGTGGTTCGTGCGTTCGTTGTTCGTAATATATTAGCGACGGGATCCGGGGACCACGCGTCTACGGGCCCGAAGACGAGCCCAGCGAGACCAACGTAGTTCGAAAGCTTCCACTACAGTCCGAGAGGGTCCCGAGACGGCTCAGGAGCGTCCCGAAGCGCGCCAAGATGGCTTGAATACAAATCAGGTGGCACCTAAGACGCCCCAGAACAGTTCCAAGATGCCCTCCAAGAGTCTCCAAGATGGCCCCAAGAGGCGAATCACGTACGCAGATTGTCTCCAGGTCATTGAAGGCTGTTTTGCGCTCCCACCCTGATACGCTTCTGACCACTCGAAACGGCCCAGAAGGCGCCCCCGATCGCGTCACGACGGGGTCTCCAAGTGGGCGCCAAGAAGGCCCAAACATATTCCAGACACCCCCCGTCACCGCACGGCCTCCGCACCGTTTAGGAACCCTCAAGTTGTTTGCGCGTCCTGCCTGTCGCGGCGGGTGCCATCTTCGTGCCCGGCGTGCGGGCTGCCTTCGGCGGAGACTGCTGTTGTGCCCTCCTCGGGCGCCCCTTGCAGCGCAGTGAGTCCCAACGACACTGCGAGCGTAGTCGTGCTGGCGCAGTGGTGGCGGCCAGGTTCGAGGATCGAGGTGTGCGGACCGAGGGGTTCGCGTAAGTTCTTGGGGGGTCCAGGGGGGGGTGCTCGTCGCCACGGCTGAATTCCCTTTGAAGTTTTGGTCAGAACTGCGCCTGCGCCCCCATTTGGGGCACCCGATCTTCAGACGTCCATGCGTAGCGGCAAAATTGCGTTTCGGGTTCTGCGGTTTCGGGCCCTGGAGCCATCACAAGACCCGCGGCGACGAAACGTGCGGCGCAAGGGCAGGGATCGAGAAGTCCAGGAGTTCGTTTCTGGAGGAAAAACAACGTTGGAGGTAACGGGGTGATGCACTGAGGCACAATTCGCAGAGCGATTGTGTGGGGGGTCGTCCTCGTGCGCTTGCTCCCCTCTCATGCGTCTCCCCTCCCGCATGCTAATCCTTCTCATGTTACCCCTCCCCCTCGCTTTGGCTGGCTGGCTGCCGCTCTGCCCTTGCATTTCACGTCCCCCTCGGCTCGCCTGCGCCGGGCCGCGTGAGCCTGACAGGCATGGTCACTTAAAGTGTGTGCTGAAGTGCGGTGTTGAGGCAATATGAAAATATGTTGTTTCGAGCGACCCCCTCCCAATAATGCGAAGCGGGATACCCAGGGAGCGCCAGCACACTTCAGGCTTGACGGACGCGATGTGTGAACCAGGTCCGGAGTATGTCTCTGTACATAGAACAGCCCCAAACTTGTTGTGTGGCGCTCCTCTCACGCCTTTCCCATCATCATCATCTCACCCTCCATGGCTCCTCTACGGCCGCTCTCCCGCGGGGCTGGCCCCAGGTTGGTCGAAAGACCCTGCTGTCCCCAGAGATCGTGCAGGACAGGCGGCCAACGCGTGACGCCCGACGCTCTGGCACACTTGGCATACGCAGTTTGTCTTTGGCTGTGCATGTTCCGATAGAGTTCTGCATCCAGGCACTTGCTGTTAGGCGCCCGCATGATCGATCACAGTTCGTGGACCTTCCTCAACTTGTGCCTCGTCCGTCCTTGTAGGGAAATGCCAGTAAAGGCATGCCGGCCGTTCTGCTCTTCGCGGTTGGCAGGTAGACGAGTGGCAGCACAAGAAAGTTCGGGATGTCCGCAGTCTGATGTCTTGAATTGTTGACGTTTCGCGTATCCCCAGCAGCCCGACCAGAAAGCATGCCCAGGGGAGTTGAGGTGATCAGGGAAGTGGGGGAGCTTCCAGAAGAAGAGAAGGCGGGGGAAGCCGTCATATACCCCAAGAGGGGGAGGATGGAGGAGGAATCGTCGTCGTCGTCGGAGGAGGAGGAGGAAGAGGAAGAGGAAGTGGAGGTGGAGTAGGGCGAGGACGAAGGACGAGGACGAGAAGGAGGAGGTGGAGGGAGAGTTGGGTACCTCGGGGATCCTCTTGAGGCCTCGTATGGGGTCTGTCTCTTGGGAGCCTCTTGGAGGCCTCTTGGGGCGGTCTGGGCGCCTCTTGGGACTCTCTTGGGGTGCTGAGGGAGCTTCAGGGGCGCTCTTGGGACCATCTTGGAGGACATCGATCAAAAAAGAGGGAGCTTCAATTAGCCTCCCCTCTAGGGAGCACCGGAAATCGCCTCCTGGAACCCTCCTGGAACGATGTTGGGGCGTTCTTGGGCACTATTGGGGCCATCTTGGGGCTCTCTTAGGCCTCTCCTGGGGCTTCCTTGGGCCCTGTTGGAGCCATCTTGAGGCAGGCCTCGGGTGGCCATTGGAAGCGAAAAGGCGAGAAAACAACAATCATTTTGTCTTTAATCGTTTAAGAATTTTGGCTTCTTGGGGGCCTGCTTGGAGGTCTCGGAGGCGTCTTGGAGCCGTCTTAGAGCCTTCCTGGGGCTTCTTGGAGCATATTGGGAGCCGACTTGAGGCATCTTAGGCTATTTTGAACTATCTTGGAGGTCATCTTGGGCTCTCTGAGGCTCTCTTGGAGCCATCTTGGGCGAAAAAGTATCCTCTGACACGTCGCGGGGTACCCCGTCCAGGTCAAGTTGAGGGGGTAGGGGGAAAGGTCAAGACGCCCTCCCCGCCCGCAAGCCGTCTCGCTCACTCCCACCCGCCCTCCCAACACATACGTAGCACCCGAGCCTGGCCCGAGCCGCAGCATATTCAGCAGTCGTCTTTGGATGGGCAGCTACTGGGGGCGAATCCGCCGCCGCCGCCTCCGCCGCCGCCGCCGCCGCTGCCCGCCGCCGCCGCCACCGCGCCGCCCGCCGCCGCCGCCGCCCCCGCTGCCGAAACGCCGCAGCCGCAGCCGCTGCCGCCGCAGCCGCTGCCGCCACCGCTGCCGCCGCCGCCACCGCCGCCGCCGGCCCCGCCGCCGACGCTGCCACCGCCGCCACAAAGTGCCCCCAGCGCAGCCGCCGCAGCCGCCGGCGCCAAGTGTATTCTGTTTTGTTTTTTGAAAGGGATGGTGGGGGGAGGCCGCATCAGGTTCGCTGCGCATGCTCCGAATTTGGAGGCAGAGTGTGTTTTTGTATTGTTTTTACAAGGGATGGTGGGGGGGCCCGCATGGTCTCGGGTTGGTTCCCAGTCGGCTGGGGGAGGGGGTGTCTATTAATAGGGAACAGTGATCAAGACACCCTCTCCGCACGCAAGCCGTCTAGCTCACTCCCACCCGCCCTCCCACTACATAAGTGGCATCCGAGAATCGGCATAGCCAGGGGTCGGCACAGGATGGACAGCCACTGGGAACCAAAGCGGACGCCAGGTGCGCGACGCTTGCCGCGGGCTCCACATGCGGTTGGTGTGCCATCCTTTAAAAAAACGTGATGCCCCCCCGTCCGCATTGTCCAGATGCTGATGTGGGGGGCGTCAGCATTGTTCTGGGCCTGCGCACAGCAATCATCATCATGCGGGCACCACCGCCCTCCCTATGAAAAACCAGACAAAGTGATCGCGGGTGGCCAGCACAATACCTACGACGTTGTCGCAACGTGTTTTTTGCATTGTTTCGACACGGATGGTGGTCCTTCACAAAGCGGCTTCACTAAGGGTGCCCCGCCATCCCTGTCTAAAAACAACAACGTGCTCACAGGGCGCCAGTGCACTGTCCAGAGTTTGCTGCAATGTGCACTTCGCACTGTTTTTGACAAGGATTGTGGAGGGTGTTGGCAGGGTGGGCCCCGAAATGTGCATTTGTATTGTTTTTTGACAGGGATCGTGGGGGGGGGGGGGGGGGGCGCATGGTTCCGGGTTGGCTGCCGGCCAGGTGGGGGAGGGGGTGTTTATTAATATGGAACAGTCATAAACCCCTCCCCGAAGGGGGGGAAGAAGGTGGTTGGAAGAAGAGCCTTCTTAGACCGCCTACGCCCAGAGGGCTGGCAGCATGAGAGAGTTCGGGGTGGCCACAGTCCGATGTCTTGAATTCTTCAATGCGGTCTCCACCGAAGTCCGCACCCCTTCCCCAGTGCCAACTTTTCACTCCGAGTTGTTATTGTACGGTCTGGGGGCCCAACGAGGGCCGCCCAGAGGCCGAAAACTTCGGAAAGCAACCGTCTTGATTTTTGTTCCCATGCGTTGGAAGTCTGGGGATGGAGGAGGACCGATTCTGCGCGGATCATGATCTTCGTGCGGAGGTCTGGGATCGGCATTGGACCCGCCTTCCCTGGCGTGCGGTGCGCGCCAGTTGCGATAGGAGGCGCCGGTAGGGAGATCCAGCCCCGATCTTAGAAATAAGCGCGGAGCTTCTAAGACCTAAGATGTTTATGCCGTTATGGGCTCATATAAGATCTGACGTTGGAGCGTCGTTGCCGCCAGGTTCCCGCGCAGCGCCCTCAGGAGCTGGAGTCGAGCCAGCCCGAGACGCTGAGCTGGCTCCAGAGCGCCAGCGGCCTGCTCCTGCAGGAGGGGGCGGGGGAGGGGGGCAGGGCTGCAGGAGGGGGGCGCGGCGGCCTCGCGGCGCGCCGCGGCAACGTCAGGTGCTGGGCGGGATGGTGTGGGTTGGGAGTCGTATCGAAGACGCGTGGGGCCGTCTTGAGCGGGAAGACCGGCGGACGACCTGGGAAGTTTATGGGTCCTTGCGGGGCGGAAGGGCCGATGGAGAACGAAGTGTATGCGGCCTTTTGGGTGGCCGGCGGGTTGGGCCGAAGGCCCATCGGGAAATTTCGAGACAAAATTTATCTCAAATTTGGCACGCCGGGCACCCCTGCGGCAAGCCAACAGAGGGCGACGGATCAAAGACGTCTACGGCGAATCACCGCATCCCCTCTGCTTTTTTGGGAGCACGTAGGTGACCGAACGATGTGGCCAGAGCTCGGCCAATCAGTCGGAATCTGTGTTCCGCAGCCGTTGTGGGAACAGTTAGGGGAGGATGAGGGAGAGCATCAGGAGAGGGCGGATGAGGAGGAGGAGGAGGAGGAGGAGGAGGATAAGGCCTATTTGGGGAATCTTGGTGCACTCTTGGGGCCTCTGGGAGCTTCTCGGGGGCCTCTTGGAGGCCTCTGGGGGCCACCTGGGAGCTCCCGTGCGATCTTGGATCTTGGCACGATCTTAGGAGCTTCTTGGGCCGCCATGGGCTGTCGGAAGGGCAAAAATAAGCAAATGCTAATTTTCTGTTTAACGCCTGAAGAAATCACATGATCTGTGGCTCTTCGTGCCTTCCAGGAGGACCTCGAATTGGAGACCTCTTGGATGATTCTGGAGCCGTCTTGGGTTATCTTGAGGCCATCTTGCGCCGTCTTAAATTCATCCTGTGCCGTCTTGGAGACATGTTGCGGCCATCTTGGGCTCTCTTAGGGCCATCTTGACGTTTTGGATGCCATCTTGGCCGTCTTGGAGGCAATATTGGGCCGTCATGGAGCCATCTGGAGCGGAACAAATCTTGTCGACGGGGTTTTCCGCGCGGCCGGCGCGATCGGTTGAGACCCCATTAAACCTAAAAAGTACGTACCAACAGCCCGCAACAGTTGCACGCCGCGGATCGAAGCCGCTTACGGCGAGTTACCGCCGCGCCTTGCGTTTTTTGGAGCACGTAGGTGGCCGAACGTTGTGGCCAGAGCTCGGCCCAGCTCGGCCTAGCTATCGGACTATGTGTTCCCCAGCCGTTGTGGAAATCCTTCGGGGAACACGTGGGGGGAGAAAGAAGAAGAGGAGGAGAGGGTTGGCAAAGGAGGAGGATTCCTCTTGGGAGCCTCCTGGGGCATTCGTCAGGCCTTTTTGTTGGAGCTTCTCGGGAGCCTCTTGGAAGCCTCTTGGGGGCCTCCTTGTTTGGGACTCGGGGGCCTTTGGAGGCTGCTGAGCTGTTTGGCAGTCTTAGGGCATTCCTGGCCCGTCTGACACCGTCGGAAGCCGTCGTGAGGGTCACCCTGGGCCGTCTTGGGGCCTTCTTAGGACGCTTCAGGGCCGTCTTGGAGGCCACCTTGGGTCGTCTTGGCGACCTCTGGGGCCGCCTGGGGGCCATCTCGGAGCTCTTGGGGTCATCATGGTGGCCTCGGGAGCCGTCTTAGACTGACGGGGAGCCGAAACAGAGCAAACGCCCAAATCCTTCTACAACCAAAGGGACATATGATGTTGGCCTCTTGGGCCTTCCTGGAGGTCTTCTTGGAGGCCTCCTGGGCCGTCTTGGAAGCATCTTGGGCCGTCTTGGGCGGTCTTGAGGCCATCTTGGTCCATCTTTGGGGCACCTCGGCCCGTCTGGGAGGCAACTTGGAGCCATCTTGGGCTCTCTTGGGGCCATCGTGGCCGTCTTGGAGACCATATTGGACGTCTTGGAGGCGACCCTGGCGCCGACTGGAGCGGAAAGACCGACGGACGACCTGGGAAGTTCATGGGTCTTTACTGTGAAAAGGCCGATGGAGAACGAAGTGTATGCGGCCTTCTGGGTGGCCGGCGGGTTGGGCCGAAGGCCCATCGGGAAATTTCGAGACAAAATTTATCTCAAATTTGGCACGCCGGGCACCCCTGCGGCAAGCCAACAGAGGGCGACGGATCAAAGACGTCTACGGCGAATCACCGCATCCCCTCTGCTTTTTTGGGAGCACGTAGGTGACCGAACGATGTGGCCAGAGCTCGGCCAATCAGTCAGAATCTGTGTTCTCCAGCTGTTGTGGAAACCCTTCGGGGAACACGTGGGGGGAGACAGAAGAAGAGGAGCAGAGGGAAGACAAA
Source organism: Prorocentrum cordatum (assembly GCA_963575745.1). Lineage (NCBI taxonomy): Eukaryota > Dinophyceae > Prorocentrales > Prorocentraceae > Prorocentrum > Prorocentrum cordatum. Next base: position 72,601 of record CAUYUJ010020270.1, read on the forward strand.
GCAGGAGGAGGCTTCCTGGGAGCCTCCTGGGGCACTCTTGGAGTCTCCTGGGAGCTTCCTGGAGGCCTCGTTGAGGCCTATTCGGGGCCTCCTTGGGCCTCTTGGGAGGCTTTGGGGCCTTCTTGGGTGCCCCTTTCGCCGTCTTAGGGCGTTCTTGGCCCGTCTGACGCCGTCGGAAGCCGTGGTGAGGGCCACTGGGCCATCTTGGGGCCTTCTTAGGAAACTTCAGGGCCGTCGTGGAGGCCATCTTGGGCGTCTTGGAGGCCTCTTGGGCAGTGGCCGTCTTGGGAAAGTCTTGGGGCCGTCTTGCGGGCCTCTTGGGCCGTCATATGGCCTCTTCGGTGACCTCTTGGACACTATGGGGGGCGATATTGCTGGCGTCCGTCTTGGGCCGTCGGACGCCGAACACAATCAATTGCCAAAACCTCCCAAAGCATAAGGAACAGCAATGATTCTGGCGTCTTCGGGCCTTCCTGGGCGACCTCTTTGAGTTCTCTTGGGCCGTCTTGGAGGCTTCTTGGGGGCTTCTCGGGCCATGTCGGGGCCATCTTGGGCCGTCTTGGAAACAGTTTGTTGCCATCTCGGGCGTGGGCCATCTCGGCCGTCTTGTAGGCCATCTTGACCGTCTTGGGGGCCATCTTGGAGGCGTCTTGGGGGCCTGTTGGGCTGTCATTCGCCCATCTTGGGGACCACCCGCGCGATCTTGGGGGCCTCGTGGGCCGTCTTGGAGCAAACGCCAACATAATTCAAGGGCCTTCTCGAGGACCTCCTGGAGGCCTCTCTGGGCCGTCTTGGAGGCCTCTTGAGGCCTCTTGGGCGAGGCCATCTTGGGCCGTCTTGAGTGCATCAGAGGCCGTCTTGGAAACACATTGGGAGCATCTTGACCTTTGTCGGGGTGTAGCTTGGCCGTCTTGGATGCTATCTTGGGTGTCTCGGAAGGCCTCTTGGGCAGTCTGTGGGCCCTTAGGGCAATTTGTTTGAGGCCCCTAGAGCCATATCGGAGGCCTCTTGGGCGATCTTGCGATGTTGGTGGCCTCTTGGGCCGTCTTGGGCCGTACATCCATCACCACTCCTGAGAACGATCAATGAAGTTTGTTTCTTAGGGCCTTTCTGGAGGATGTTTTGGATGCTTTTGGGTTTCATGGGGGGCTCCTGGGGGCCTCTTGAGCCGTCGCAGGCCATCTTGAGGTCATTTGCGGACGTCTTGGTTGTATCTCAGGCCGTCTTGGAGACATATCACGGCCATCGTGGGTGTTCTTGGGATAATCTTGGCCGTCTTGGAGGTCATGTTAAGCATCTTGAAGGCCATCATGTTGTGGCGGTCTTGGGAAGAAGCACCCACAGCCCAGCTATGTTCCCATTCCCTCTGGGCAGCCGGCGCCATCGGCCGAGACGCCACGGGAAATCGTTAAACAGGTTTCAACACACATGCACACAATCACACACGTAAAGTCCAGCACGACAGGCACCCCTTTGATGGGCGGCGGATCGAAGACGCCTACGGCGAATCACCGCCGCCCCCTGCCTTTCTTGGAAGCACCTATGTGCCCAAACGTTGTGGTCAGAGATCGGCCAAGCTATCGGACTGTGTACTTTCCCAGCCGTTGTGGCCCAAGGGAACACGTGCGGGAGAAAGAAAAGGAGGAGACCTCGTTGAGGCCTTTGGGAGCCTCCTTGGGCTTCTGGGGGGCCTTTGGGGGCTTCTTGGGGCCCCCTGCGGCTGTCTCAGGGCGTTCCTGGCCCGTCTGACGCCGTCGGAATCCGCCTTGGGGGCCACGCTGGGCAGTCTTGGAGCCATCTTGGGACTCCTCAGGGCCGCCTTGAAGGCCATCTTGGGCGCCTTGGAGGCCTCTCGGGTCGTGTTGGAGCCCTCTTCGGGCCGTCTTGCGGGCCTCCTGGGCCGTCATGAGGGGACCTTTGTAGAGGTTGTTTGGGTGCTCTGGGGGCGATCTTGAGGGCTCTTGGGCCGTCTTGGACAGTCTGAAGGCAGAAAACAAGCAAATGCCAGAATCCTCCAACACTAATAGAACATCAAAGGCTTGGGCCTCTTGAGGCAGTCCTGGGCGACCTCTCGGATGCCTTTTTGACAGTCCTGGAGGCCAGTGGGGGCCTCTTGGAGCCATATCGGGTCATCTTGGGTGCAATATGGATCGTCTGGGACACACTTTGCGGCCGTCGAAGCCCCTCTTTCTGTTTGGCAATCTTGGAGGCCATCTTGGCAGTCTATGGTCTTCGCTGGGCCGTCTTAGGGTCCTGTTGGACCGTCATGCGGCGATCTTGGGGCGATCCTGGGGGCCTCTTGGGCCGTTGGAAGGCCGAAAAGGAGCAAGAGCCAAATACTTTCAAACACCCAAGGACCATCTATGGCGTTGGCACCCTCGGGCCTTCCTGGAGGACCTCTTGGAGGCACCTTGGCCCGTCTTGGAGACCTCTTGGGGGCCTCTTGGGCCGTCGGAAGCCATCTTGAGGCCATTTTGGGCCGTCTTGGGTGTATATAGGGCCGCCTTGGAAACATATTTCGGCCAGTTTGGGCTCTCGTGGGTTTACCTTGACCGACTTGGAAGCCATGTTGGGCATCTTGGAGGCCTCGTTGGCAGTGTTTGTGAAATCATATGGCCGTCTCGGAGGCCTGTTGGGCCGTCATAGGACCATCTTGGAGACCTCTTTGGCAATGTGTTGGCGATGATGGTGGCCTCTTGGGCTCAAGGAGCAAGAGCCACAGTCTTTCAAAACCTAAGGAGAATCAGTGGATTTGGCACCTTCGGGCCTTTCTGGAGGACATCTTGGAGGCATCTTGGGCCGCCTTGGATGCCTTTGGGGGACCTCTTGGGCCACCTTGAGGCCATATTTAGCAGTCTTGGGTGCACATTGGGCCGTCTTGGAAACATATTGCGGCCATCTTGGGCTCTGTTGGGTCGATTTTGGCCGCCTTGGAGGCCATCTTAACTGTCCTGGAGGCCACCTTGGGGCCGTCTTGGGGAGAAAAATCCACGACCTGGTTATTTTCCCATTCCTTTTGACGGCCGGCGCCATCGGCCGAGGCCCCACGGGGAACTTTTGAAAACAGGTCCCAACGCGCGCGCACACTTTTTTGCGTCGGCGGCTAGGTAGAGTGATTGCGTTGGCGGAAGAGCATTGGTGTGGGCGCCCAACGCCATCGAAAGCGCGCGCGCTCGCTTGTGCTGCGTTGTGCGCGGGCACAAATTTCGCGCCCGCGCCTGGCCCGCGCGCGGGCGGGCAAGCTGGGCGCGCGGGCCGCCCCCCGCTTTCCTGCGCCGCGCGGCGCGCGGCCCCGCGAGAAGGGCCCGCGCGCGCGAGGCGGGGGGGCGTCAGCATGTGCCTCGCGGCGCGCGGCCCCACGCGAAGGGCCTGCGCGCGCGAGGGGGGGGGGGGGGGAGCGACGGCACGCGCCTCGCGGCGCGCGGCCCCGCGCGAAGGGCCCGCGCGCGAGGGGGGTGCGTCGTCGCGCGCGTGGCTAGTCTGCTCTTCTGCTCGCTTTGCGTCGAACGCCCCGTGCAGGCGCGCCGCGGGGATCGCGTCGGGGCGGTTCGCGGCGCGCCTCGGGGTCGTGCGATGTGCAGGCATTGGTGCTTGCATCTCGCAGGCATTTGCGCTTGCGCCCCGCCGTGGCGGACGGCGCGCAGCACCTCGCCGGGGCGCTTCGCGATGCCGACGAAGACGAAGCCAAGCTTTCGGAGGACCTGAAAAACTTAGCACAGGCGCAGCGCCTCACCGTCGCGTGCGCTCGCGCCGCGCCTATTTCCTCGCGCGAGGCCATGGGGGCGAAGGCGACGCCCAAGCGCGTCATGCCGACGCTCAGCCAATGGCACCTCGCGTGGAGTCGCTACGCGGTCGGCGCCCACGCCACCGGCCAGCTGAGCTACGCCGCGGCCGCAGCCCATCGCGACGTCTGCATGGCGGTGGGCCTCGGGGCCGCCCGCAACAAGCGGCGGGTGCAGCTCGCGGTCTATTATGACGAGCAGGCCCGCAAAGATTGGGCGGAACGCTCGCGCTCTGGCGACCCGACCTTCGTGGCCCGCACGCGTTTTCTTGCGAATGTGTTTCCGCGCCGCGTTGGCCGCGCCGGTTGCGCGCAGGCAGATCGCGCGGCGAAGCGCGTGGACACCGCCATTCTCAATCGCGCAGAGGAGGCTCACGATGCCGACGAAGCCGCAGCCAAGGCGGCGCCGGCTGAGTCGTCGGCAAAGGGCGGCACCAAGAGCGCCCAGGCCCCCTCGTCGCGTCGGCTCGCGCGGGGCAGCAGCCCCCACTCCCCACCTATTCTTTCGCGCGGCGCGTTCGCAGGTGGCGACGGGCAAAGCCGCCGCAGGGAAGGGCCACGGCTCCGCGAGCGGTGGCAAGAGCGCGCAATGGTCGGGAAAGCGCTGGAACAGCTGGGGCTCGGCGGGCGATTACCACGGGCACAGCTGGGGCGCAGCGGATCGCGGCGGGGAGGCGAATCGCAAGCCGCGCACGCCCCCGAGGGCCGTCAAGAGGGCCCGCCCATAGCGCCGCAGCTCCAGGGCGCAAGGGGGCCGCGGGCGCGCGGAGCACGCGGTGGCGCGCGGGCTCGCGCGGTGTCAAGAGTGACAGCGCGGGGGCCGAACACTTGTCGGCGCGCGGTGCATGCGAATTTAGCCGAACAATAGTCGGCGCGATGCCTTCTCACTCTTCGCAACCTACGCAAAGCAATGCGGCGCGATGCTTGGGCCGGTCCGCGCCGAAATTGCGCGGGCAATGAAACGGCCGACAGTTCGGCTCGCGCGCCATGTCATATTGCAGCGGCCGCGGCACACGCGGGTCGTTCCGCGCGCTCGCGTTCAGGTCCGCCGTTCAGCTTTTGCTGCGACCCGACGCGATCGAGGCTACTTTGTTCGTCGCGTTTGTTTGCAATGCGCGGGCGGCTGCCGCCGCCTCCACCAGCGCCGCCGTCGGGGCGTGTTCCTGCGCCGCCAGCTCCCCCAGTCCGGCGGCGCTCGCGGTCTCGCGGCGCGTCCTCGACGCAGGCCCCGCGCGCATCGCGCGGTCCGCAATGTTGCATGTCGAACTCCGCCTTGCAGGCGGCGAACGACTGGGCTGCTCGCGCGCCTCGCCAGGTGAACGCCGACGATGTGGGGAAGCTACAATTCGTCGACGACGCGTGCCGTGAGCAAGTCGATTTCGAGCCAGCCGTTGACGTCAGCGCAGACGTCTGGGCCGCGGTGGAATGGGTGAACGCGCGCCAATCGGACCAGATTAATGCCGAACGCGAGCGCTTCATCTGCGACATTGAAGCTGAGGCGCGGGCGCTGCACGTGTCGGGCGAAGTAGCCCGCTGGCATGTAGGGGCCGATGCAGGCGTGCGCAAGGTGGCGACTGGCGTCAACGGCCCTTTAATAGAGGCGCTCGCCGCTCGCACCGATTTCCAGGACGCCGCGTGCATAGAATTCTTTCGCCGCGGCGCGCCAGCGGTGGGCCCGCTCCCAGTCTCGGGAAGCGGCGTGCCCGTGCAGCGTCCCGACGCGCAGCCGGTCTCAACCGTGCTAGGGGGCGCCGCTCAAGCCAACCGCGCGTTGCTGGCGCCCCTCAAAGAGGACGCTCATTCGGCGACGTTGCTGCAGCAGTCTTTCAAAGAAGCGCGCATGGGTCGCGTGACCCAGCCTGTCACGGCTGTGCAGGCCGACCTCAGTGCAAACGTCTTGTCGCCGCGCTTCGGGGTTGTGCAAACGCGGCCCAATGGCGACATACGCGTTCGGGCTGTTGACGATCTTACTCGCGCGAAAGTGAACGGGTGCACCTCGGCAGGCGAAAAGTTTCGCCCCGAGTCCATCGATGCGCTGTATCGCGTCGCCAGGGGCGTGGCGCAGGGCACGCGCGAACGCATCATGTTCTACAAAGCCGACATTGACTCGGCCTTCCGCAGGCTTCCCGCCATGCCGATGCATCGCCGGTTCCTGTTCTTCGTTTTCCTCGCGCAGGGCGTGGCCCATGTGGCAGGGCACCTAGCCATGCCCTTCGGCGCCGTCGCGTCCGTGCATGCGTGGGAAAGGGTCGGCGCGCTCATTTCGCACCTTGTGCGTCGCCTACTGTTCATTCCCATGCTGCGTTTCGTCGATGACCTCTTTGGCGCCGAGCGCGCGGCATGCGCCGAGCATGCGCTCGAGTGCATCGTGCGGCTCGTGCGCTGCATCCTCGGCCCCTCTGCAATCGCGGCGGACAAGGTCGCCGCGGGCATGCCGCTTGTCGTCCTGGGCCTTCAGGTCCGCGCAGACCACGGCGGTTTCTCGTGCACTCCGTCGCCCGACAAGGTCAAGAAGTGGCGCGGTCGCATTGGCGACGCGCTCTCCTCGGGCGTTTTGCGGCCAGGGGACGCGGCAAAGCTTGCGGGCGCCCTGATGTGGGCATGCTCGGGCATGTTCCATCGCATCGGGCGCGCGCTCATCCGGCCCTTGTTCGCCCACTCGAAGCAGTGCGGCGTGGTGGTGCCGCAGCAGCTGCGCGTCGCACTCGAATGGTGGGCAGAAGTCTTAGCGCTGGAGCTCTGCGAGACCCGTGTCTGGGCACCAGATCAGCGCGAGGCAGCGCAGCTCTTTGTCGACGCGCGCAGCACGCCGCCCCGCGTCGCGGCTGTGCTCTTCCTCGACGGGCGGGCTTCCTACTCCGATTGGGCTCCCCCCGATTGCGTTCTGCGCCATTTCAAGCAAAGGGGCGATGCGCAGATTATGTCCCTCGAGCTTCTTGCGATCGCGTTTGGCCTTTCCACATTCAGCAACGCGCTCGCGGGCAGGCGCGTGCGCCTCTGGTCCGACAACGTCGGTGCCGAGGCTGCCACGCGGAAAGGCGCTTCCAAAGAGTGGGACTATACGTGTCTCATCAATTCTTTGTGGCTGCAGGCGGCGCAATTGCGCGTCTCGCTCCGCGTCGACCGCGTCCCCTCGAAGCTAAACGTTGCCGATTTGCCGTCGCGGGAGCAGTACTGGCTCCTTCGCGAGATCGGCGCTTCTTTCGTGCTGCCGCGTCTTAGCGAGGCATTCTGGAAGCCCGATGCCTGGGCATCTCTTTCGGCCGCGCGGGTGTCGCTGCGCCGCGCGTGAGCGTCCGTCGGCCGACAGTTCGGCTTGCGCGCCAAATCGTCTTGCGTCGGCGCGCGCGCATGAAAGTTGTTTTATTCGTTTTCGTGTTGCGTCCGCGAAGGTCGCGCGTAGCGCAGCCGCTCCACGTGCGCTCGGCAAGCAGGGCTCGGCGGCAGAGGCATTGCTTGGCGCGCGCCGACCGTCGGAACGGCAATGGCCGGGCACGCCGCTTCCATGCGTGTCTTCCTGGAGAGAGCCGCGGGCCAAGGCAGGCACGATGCGGCGTGGTTCGATGCGATCGCGGCGGCGCTCGCCGCCGAAAGCGCGTCGCGCCCGTCCGCGCTCGCTGGGGCCAAATTCAAAGATTTCCAATTCCTGGGCGCGGACCTCGACGGCGGCCAAAAGCGTTGCATTCGGGAAGCTATCGCACTCGCGTCAAGCCTTCAGGTTCGCGCACTTCGCGCCGCGCCCCTGCTGCATCGCGCCCGCGTGCGCGCGCAGGAGGCAGCACAAGTCCAGAGGCCGGTGCCGGCGCGGGCGCAGGCCGCCGGGGGCATTGCCGTTGACGCGCTCCTCGAGACAAGGATTGCGGAGGCGCAGGGGGCCCGCGCGCCACAGTGCGGCGGGGGCCCGCGCGCGGAGCTCCGTTATCTTCGCCGGCGGCTTGACAGCGAGGAAGGCCCAGTGAGCGTCGCTGAGTGGCTGTCTTCGGCGCGCGCAGCGGCCCTCCTGGGCGCATGCCCGCGCTCCATCGCCTATTTCAAGAGCGGCGTGGCAGCATGGATCGCGTTCGCGCGCGAGGCTCTTGCGCTGCACGGGCGCGAGCTGCCGCCGTCTGCCGACGGGTTGCTCGCGTGGTCGCTGCTGTTTCGCTCCGACCAGACCTTTTCCAATTATGTCTCTCACGTCAAGCTGGCTTGTCAGGTTTGCGATCTCCCTGTAGACGTTTTTCGTGACACGCCCCTTCGCCGCGCCAAATGCGCGATTCGCAAGCGCGGCGCTTTCCTGCCCAGGGCGCCCCTATTCATCAGGGAGGACGCAGTTTGCGCGCTGCTAAATCTGGCAAAAGAGCGGCACGAGTCCGCCGTTTTCGCGCAGCTCTTTCTTGTCACGTACGTGTTTCTCTTGCGCCTTCCCTCGGAGGCCCTGGGCATTTCGTTCGACGGCGTCGCCTTTCGTCAGGGCGCAGGGGCTTCCCTCATTCTGTGCGACGGCCTCCTGCAGCTCAAATTGGCGCGCCGCAAGAACAAGCAATTCGGGTCCGTGCTGCAGCGAGCGTGCTGGTGCGCGCGCTGCACCAAGACGTGCCCGGTCCACGCGCTCGGCGCATGGTTCGCGGACCTGCCCGTGGGCACCAGGCCGTTCGCGGACATTAGCGCGGCCAGCTCGCTGAGCACGCTGCGCTTTCTCCTCGGTCAGCTCGGCGTCAAAGACGCGGCGCTCTATCGCACGCACGACCTGCGGCGCGGGCACGCACTGGACCTCCAGCAGAGGGGAGGCACCTTGCGCGAGATCCTTCAAGCGGGCGAATGGTCCTCGCCCGCGTTCCTGTCGTACCTCGATTTGACGCAACTCGAACTCGGCGCCGTGGTCGAGGCGCATCTAGCTGAGTCCGAGGACGAACTTGCCTAGGCAATGGCGACCCAGGCGTCGCGCGACGCCCTCGCGCGCACGCCTCCGCCGCTGCGTGTCACAACACCGCGGCGCCGCCGCACGCAACGCCCGTTTCGCAAGGGGTGCGCGTGCCGCGCGCGTCGCCGCTGCGCGGTGCACCAGCATGCATCGGCTGGGGGTGCTTGCATCCCTGGCGCCCCGCGCGTCGGCTCAGACTGGCACCGCCAGGCTGGACGGCGCGGGGGGCGCCGCACCCCTTGTCAAGTGGGTGCGGGCACCCTCGGGTGCGGGAGGCTTCTGGCGCAGCTGAAATTTGTGGTGGGCGCCCAACGCCATCGAAAGCGCGCGCGCTCGCTTGTGCTGCGTTGTGCGCGGGCACAAATTTCGCGCCCGCGCCTGGCCCGCGCGCGGGCGGGCAAGCTGGGCGCGCGGGCCGCCTCCCGCTTTCCTGCGCCGCGCGGCGCGCGGCCCCACGAGAAGGGCCCGCGCGCGCGAGGCGGGGGGGCGTCAGCATGTGCCTCGCGGCGCGCGGCCCCACGCGAAGGGCCTGCGCGCGCGAGGGGGGGGGGGGAGCGACGGCACGTGCCTCGCGGCGCGCGGCCCCGCGCGAAGGGCCCGCGCGCGAGGGGGGTGCGTCGTCACGCGCGTGGCTAGTCTGCTCTTCTGCTCGCTTTGCGTCGAACGCCCCGTGCAGGCGCGCCGCGGGGATCGCGTCGGGGCGGTTCGCGGCGCGCCTCGGGGTCGTGCGATGTGCAGGCATTGGTGCTTGCATCTCGCAGGCATGTGCGCTTGCGTCCCGCCGTGGCGGACGGCGCGCGCGCTTTCGCCCCACCCCCCCGCTCCTGGGGGTACTTGCATCCCTGGCGCCCCGCGCGTCGGCTCAGACTGGCACCGCCAGGCTGGACGGCGCGGGGGGTGCCGCGCCCCTTGTCAAGTGGGTGCGGGCACCCTCGGGTGCGGGAGGCTTCTGGCGCAGCTGAAATTTGCGACGGCACACGAATGCGAATTAAGCCGCAATGCACAGAGGAGAACACACGCACGCACAGACACCTAAAGCCTAGCACGCCAGGTACCCTTGTGATCAATTAACAGTGGGCGGCGGGTGCACTTAGCGAGCGATCCGCTGATCGGAAGAAGTGAACTAGGGGGAGTTTGAGGGGGTTGGCATCCAGGGACCTAGTGGCCAAAATGGCGAACTCGCTCGGGATATCTTCAAACTTTGAAATGTATTGGGATCGCCCTCGGAAGGCTTCAAGACGGCCCCCAACAAGATGGCTCTAAGACGCCTTACTTCCGTCCAAGAAAAGACGATTTCGCTGGGGAAATCCACACGCAAATTATTCTAAATCCTTGAATGATCGAACCCCCCCTAAACAGCCTGACCCCCCTTTTAATTGCAATCAATTTTTCCGGACCACCTTTGTCAACGGGGAGCGGTAATATTCTGGACCCCCTCTGCGAAATAGCAAGTGTTTCTTATTCAAGGGCGGAGTGATGGCTAGGAGGCAGTGTTATGGCGGAGATATTGATGATGATGTTGGCGGCGGCGGTGAGTGCGACGCGTTTGGTGATTATGGTGGCGGTGCACTAAGTGTCGCTGCGATCAATACGAAGACGGTGATGATGATGTTGGTGCTGATGTTGGTAATGCTGGTGATGGAAATGACGTTGGTGATGTTGGTGATGGTGATGATTGTGACGATGGTGATAGTGATGGTGATGATGATTATTATGAAAAGTACGAGAACGATGACAATGAAGATGGCGATGAGGAATCGCAGAATCCTCTACGAAAGCGGAGCAACAGCTGCAGCAGCTCAAGCTGCAGCAGCAGCTTGAGCACGCACACCAACAAATACGCAAAAGCTCCTTAATCAACTGGATCCCCTTCGTCTTCGGTTTGAAGAAGCCGCCCCAATAAACCGGACGCCCCAACTTCCAAAGAAGGCGCCTTACAAGACCGGACCTGGGGGACGATTATCAAGGGAGTTCGAGATTATGTTGGCGACATCGCTTTTGGCCAAAAATTGCCATTTCGCGAACAATTTGCCAACGAAAAATTCTGTCGTCGACGTAATCTTGGTCTCGGTCTCGGCCAGAGTGGCGATTTCACTGGGGACATCCTCACATTGATGGGATGTTGTCGACAACTCTCTTGCCCAGAATTGCCATCTCGGTAGGGACATCCTCACACAAATTAGATGTTCTCGACATCCTGGTCTCGGTCTCGGGTTAAAACGGCCACGCGGGCTCGAACGGCTAGGTGTGTCAAATTGGCCAAGAGATGTCAAAGGGCCAGGCGACTCAGAACGGCCAGGCGAGTTAAAGCGGCCAGGCAGGTCAAAACCGCCAAGGATGTCAGCGCGGCCAGGCGGGTTAAAATATCCATACCAATGAAAACAGTCACGCGGTCTATGGCCATGCGGTTCGAATTGGACATTTGGATCAAAGCGGATAGGTGGGGTCATATCCCTTGGTTGAAAAGGCCTGGCGGGTTGAAATGGCTGTGGATTCAAACGGCCAGCTGGGCTCAAGCGGCCAAGCGGGTTGAACCTCCAGGCGAGGTAAAGTGGCCACGCGTGTCATAATGGCCAGGCGGGTTAAAACGACCAGGCGGGCTAGGACGGCATGGTTAGTTACAGCGGCTAGTCGAGTTAAAGCGGCCAGGCGGGTTAAAACAGCCAGGCCTGTCAAACCAGTCAGGTGGATGAAAACGGCCAGGCGGATTAGGGCGACCAGGAGGGTTGAAACGGGCAGGCTAGTGAAAACGGCCAAGCGATATACATTGGCCATGTGAGTCAAATCGGCCAGGCGGGTCAAAGCGGTCAAACAAAACGGCCAGGCAGGTTACAGCGGCGAGGTGGACTGAAACGGCCAAGGATGTCAGCGCGGCTAGGGGGTTGAAATGGCCATGCCGATGCAAGCAGTCACGCGGTCTAAGTTGTTATGCAGCTTCAAGCCCATATCCGGCTCTAAACGGCCAGGTAGGTTCAAACGCCCAGGCCCGTTAGAACGGCCAGGCGGGTTAAAACGACAAAGCGGGTTAACACAAAAGGCAGGTTAAAACGGCCAAGTGGGTTCAAGCGACCAAGCGGGTTGAACCTCCAGGCGAGTTAAAGTGGCCACGCGGGTTACAACGGCCAGGCGTGTTAAAACGACCAGGCGGGCTAGAACGGCATGGTTGGTTTCAGCGGCTAGTCGAGCTAAAGCGGACAGGCGGGTTAGAACAGCCAGTGCGGTCAAACCAGCCAGGTGGGTGAAACGGCCAGGCGGATTAGGGAGACCAGGCGGGTTGAAACGGGCAGGTTAGTGAAAACGGCCGAGCGATATAAATCGGCCATGCGAGTCAAATCGGCCAGGCGGGTCAAAGCGGCCAAACAGAACGGTCAGGCAGGTTACAGCGGCCACGTTGCCTTAAACGGCCAAGGATGTCAGCGCGGCTAGAGGGTTGAAATGGCCATGTCGATGAAATTTTCGCGGTGTAAATTTCGATACGTTTGAAAGCTGATATCCGGCTCTAAACGGCCAGGTATGTTCAAACGCCCAGGTGCGTTAGAACGGCCAGACAGGTTAAAATCACAAAGCGGGTTAAAGTGGTCATGTGGATTCAACGGACCAGCAGTTTAAAATTGTGAAGCGAGTTACGATTAACACGAATGAAAATGGCCAGACAGTTTGAAACGGCCAGCTAGGTTGAAACGGCGAGGCGTGCTAGATCTGCCAGGCGGGTCACAAAGGCTAGGCTGGTCAAAACGGCCAGGCTGGTTAAAGCGGCCCAGATAACCACGGCCAGGCGGATGTCCGTCCAACCCAAACGGTCCAGGAGCTCCTTCGAGACTGCCAAAAATGGCGATTCCGTGATGGAAACCATTTCACAAAGGATCTATCTCCAACGACGCATGTTTAGGATCATGTTTCTAACATCGTCGTGAAACTTATTTTTCTCTCCAACGACACATGTTTAGGATCATGTTTCTAACATCGTCGTGAAACTTATTTTGAAGGCCTCAAAGCGGCCCAAAAGGGTCCAAATGTACCCCGAGAGTTTCCCAAGACGGCCAAAGAGGGTCCCAATATTCCCCAAGGATGCGACAAGTGCGAGGAAGAGAGGACGTAAGAGGAGGAGCAACGGACAAGCCGGTGATCTCGCGCCATCACGAAGTAAATTCTTGACGCTTCGCGTATCCCCACCAGCCCATCCTACACCAGGCACTCGAACGAAGAGCGCCGATGATCGGCAGCTGTTCTCCTCCCCTCTTCCTCTTCTCCTCCGCCTTCTCCTCCTCCTCCTCTCCTCCTCCTCCCTCTCCTCCTCCTCCTCCTCCTCCTCCTCCTCCTCCTCCTCCTCCTCCTCCTCCTCCTCCTCCTCCTCCTCCTCCTCCGCCTCTTCCTCCTCCCTGGTGGCGTATTGGAAGTGTCTTCGAACGTTTTGGTGGGCTCTTGGGCCTTGCGGGCGGGCGGGCGGCGCTCCGCCCGCCCGCGCGCAGGGCCCAAGAGGGGGTCCAAGACGTCTCTCGGAGCCATCTTGGAGGAGATCGATCAACGAAGGGGGGTTCCTAAATTTCAGCCCCCCCCTCAGGAGCCACGATCCTCGTGAGGGGTGTCGAATTTTAGCCCTCCCAGGGGTCGATCTTGGACGCTCTGACCGATCGCGGCCCCCCCTGTCCAGGTCAGTGGGGAGGGGGTAGGAGGAGGGGTAAACCCCTCCCCGAAGGGGAAGAAGGAGGGGTGGAAGAGGAAACGCTCTAAACCACCGACGCCCAGAGGGCTGGTGGGATTACGTCTTCCGCCCTCGTGCCAAGCAGATGACGGAAAGCGCGAGTTAGCGTGCGGTCCGTTAGTCGGAAGAAATTGGACTTGGGGGAGTTCGAGGAGGTTGGCATCGTGGGCCCCGGATCGAATTGCTCTCTTCCCTCGTTTTTTATCGAGTAGGACGGCCTTCGGGGCTTAAAAACAGAGTTTCGCTCGAGACATCATCGGAGAACGCTTCTTGGGCGCAAGACAGTCCAAGAAGCGCCCAAGACGGCGCCCAAGACGGCCCAAGACGGCCCAAGAAGCGCCCAAGACGGCCCAAGAGCGCTCCAAGAGAGCCCAAGACCGCCCAAGGCGGCCCCAAGACGTCCCAAGAGGCCTCCACGACGCCCCAGGAGACGCCCACGAGGCGTCCCAAGAGGGCCCCAAGAGGCCAAAATCATTGATTGTCTTAAGGAAAACGTGCATTTTTAGCATATACGGCTTTTCGCTTTTCATGGCGTTGAAGACGGTCCAAGAGGCCCCCAAGACCGCCCCAAGACGGCCCAAGATGTTCCCAAGAGGCCCCCAAAATAGCCCAAGAGGGCGCCAAGACGGGCCAAGAGGCGTCCAAGATTGTCCAAGAGGCCCCCAAGAGCGCCCCAAGATGGCCCAAGAGGCCCCCAAGAAGGCCCCACAACGGCCCAAGAGGGCGCCACGACGGCCCAAGAGGCGCCAAGACGGCCCCAGGACGGCCCCAAGAAGGCCCCAAGAGGCCCCCAAGAGAGCCCAAAGACGGCCAAAGGCAGCCTACTCCCTTCACCCCCGCAGCCCAGAAGCTCCCAGGAGGCCCCCAGAGGCCCCCGAAAAGCCCTAAAAGGTCCCCAAGAGGCACCCAAGAGGCTCCTCAAGAGCCCTCCAAGAGCCCCAAAATACTCCCAAAGGCTCTTAGCACCGCGGCTCCCAAGAGCGAGCGTCCAAGACTTTCCAAGAGGCCCCCAAGAGCGCCCCAGGAAGGCCCCAGAGGCCCCCAATAAGGCCCCAAAACGGGCCAAGAGGGCGCCAAGACGGCCCAAGAGGCGCCAAGACGGCCCAAGACGGCCCCAGGACGGCCCCAAGAAGGCCCCAAGAGAGCCCAAAGACGGCCAAAGGCAGCCTACTCCCTTCACCCCCGCAGCCCAGAAGCTCCCAGGAGGCCCCCGGAGGCCCCCGAAAAGCCCCAAGAGGCACCCAAGAGGCTCCCCAAGAGCCCCCCAAGAGCCCCAAAATACTCCCAAAGGCTTTTTTAAACCGCGGCTCCCAAGAGCGAGCGGTGACGTAATCGAGCTGATAAGACCAACGCTCCCAACAGAGAGCTGCGGCGTAATAAGTTCTTGACGCCAGGGCACAGGGACGGGCGGCAACGCGTGGACAACGAGCGGTCCACGCAAGGAAAACGCGGGACCGCCCCCTGGTTGGGAACAAGAAACGCGCTCAAAGAAAGCTCCGCGACTCTCCGAGGCTGAGATAGGACCAGAGCGAGGGGAAGGGAGTCAATAAGAGGTGTAAGAGCGGACGAGCCAGCGATCTCGTGCGCTCTGAAAGTAAGTGCGCTTTCCGTCCCCGTGCCAAGCAGGTCTAGTGGCCTTCGGGCCACCCCGCCACCGTGCCCTGTGTGTAGGCCAGAGGCCTCTTGCGGCACTTGGCCCGTCTTTGGGCCCGAGCAAATTATGCGGGAAGACGCCCCAGGCGCGCTGGGAGCCTCGGGAGGTTTGAGAATGTGGGGTCCGGGCCCTTTAAACATCCTCAGGCCAAGGACGCTCCAAATCGTGCCTTGCAGGCACGGTGGCGGTCAAGAGAGGTCAAACTCGAGTTGTGCACATTGATCTCTCGCATGTTGTTGTTTCTCAACCTGACGCGTGGGTTCTCTGGTTGCTGCGCGCTATTTGTTCTTCATTCCCCTCTCTCTCCATCTTGTCGCTTTCGTCGTCCTCTTCTTCTCATGGTGTTGTGACACTTTTTTTTTGTACTTGTTCCACTCAATTGGAAGAAGCAGAGACGACTTGATCGGCAGTATGTTGCGTGCATCCTTCCTTCAAAAAACATCGAATCCCCAAGGGCAGCAAGAGGTTCAGAATACATGTTTGAGCGCAGCCAGCGCTTAGCAATGCGACAATGCGTTGAGATCAGGTACAGGGACCACAACTCATGAACATCAGCCAATATGGCTCAATGAAAACGATACGCATATGGGAGGTCGTGGTTGCTTTTCTCGGCTGCAGTCCACGTGATCTGAATAATCCGAAGTTGTACCTCCGCATGGTTCAATGCAAGCCCATGCAGACTGGAAGTGGGGGAGTTAGAGATTTGTTCGCTAAATTGTGCACATCAGAGGAGATGTACCTATACTACCACCCTTCGGGTGATAAGGAGGTTTGGGGTAGGGGAAGGAATCAACTGCTGGCAACTGCAATGGGTGTGATGATGACGATGCTAGTGGCGCGCTCTCGAGTTGGCGACGACGCGTGTTGACGACGATGCGCCGCTATGTGATGTCACTATCGACCCCGCTATCGATCTGACCCGATCGATCTCACTATCGACCTCACGGCCAGTCTGCGATCGATCCCATTACCGACCTCCCATTGGGTGGCGCTGAGCACGACTGGAACACCATCGGACACCATCGAGCCAAATCAGTGCCACCGCTTTTGCGCTGTGATGGATGATTGCTGACTGTGGTGTTTGAGTGCGCTATCGGTTGCACTATCGATGCAACTATCGATCTCACTATCGATCTCACTGCCGCACGCACGATCGATGCAATTACTGATCTCACCATCGACCTATCGGGACACCACGGCGGGACACCGCGGGACTTTACGGGACACACCGCGGGACACCATTGGGACACCGCGGGACACCATGGGACACCACGAGACACCATCGGGACACCATCGGGACACCACGGCAGAACACCGCAGGACACCATCGGGACAACGCGGGACACCACGGCGGGGCACCCACAGCCACCGCCCGTCCATCAGAGGGCCAGATTTTTGCATCCGAATCGCCCTAGCGACGGCGGAATTATTCCTCTCGCGCGCCCGCGGCGAGACACCGCGGGACACCGTCGGGACACCGCAAGACACCACGGCAGGACACCCCCAGCCATCGCGCGCCCACGAGAGGGCCGGATCGTTGCATCCGAATCGCCTTCGCGATGGCGGGTCATTCTTCTCGCGCGCCCACGCAGATTCACCTCGCCCGCACGCACGACACGAACAAATTGAAATCGATTTCCCAGTGGGAGGGCTCTCCGTTCCACTGCGATCTCACCCCCCCAACCTCCGTTTGTTGCACCGTGGGTCCACAGGTCGGAGGGTGAGATCGAACGCCAGAGTGGGTTACGAAAGGTCTTGGTCACATAGTATCATCGTCGGTGTTTCTTGACGTTACGTTTTTTTGTGGGGGGTGTTGCGCGAGTCCAGAGCAAACCGTCAAATGATAATGCAGTGCGCAATTTGGCTACATCCGTGCAGGGCATGTTGCGTGCGCGTGGATCCATAGTGGTAAGTTGTTTTGTATTGTCCCTCTCTCCCCCCCCCACCCACATGTGTTCTCCTTCCCTCTCTGTGCTTCCCTCCCCCGTCCTCTCCTCCTTACCCCTTCCCTTCCTCCCCTTTGTCCGAGTCCTCCCCCTTCCTCCTTCTCTGCCCTCCCCCTTCCTTTCGCATCCTTCCCCTCCTTCATCTGCCCTCCTTGCCCTTCCTTGCCCTTTCTTCCTCCCCTTTCCCCGTCCCCTCCTGCTGGATGGGACAGGTCTCCTTGCTCGCGATCTACGCAAGCTGGCTTGGACAAGCCGCTCGGCCCACACCTGCCTCTGCGGGGAGAGATGCCGATCACCTGCGCTCCCGCCCACCGCCGTCCTCGCACTCATTCTCCCCACTGTCCTCCCGATTGCCCTTGCCACGCGAGGCCGTTGCCTCGACAGGCGGTCCAAGCTCTGGGATGAGCCGAGCTCGGGGAGGCCCGCGCGAGGATAGGCCGGGGCAGTGCCGGAGCGTGACGCACGGGGGAAGGAAGGATTTCAGGCCGTCGCGCCTTCTGCCCCTTCAAAGGATGCAATTCCT
Organism: Prorocentrum cordatum; assembly: GCA_963575745.1. Classification (NCBI taxonomy): domain Eukaryota; class Dinophyceae; order Prorocentrales; family Prorocentraceae; genus Prorocentrum; species Prorocentrum cordatum. The sequence continues at coordinate 90,110 of CAUYUJ010020270.1, forward strand.
GGGAGGTTACAGTCTGCATCGGCGCTGGCATAATTAGCCGTGGTCGAAAACGGCCTGACCCAGCAGAATCTGTTTTCATCCCGCTGAGTCCCGCCTAGTTTGGGTCAATCCTAGGCTTAATCCGGGCTGATCTAGCCCAGCGGCCCCTGAATCGGGCGTGGTAGCCCTGAACCGTTCTTGCGGAGACTTCCCAGGAGTTGTCTCTTAATCATTCTGATCACCAGCCTCACCGCCGAGAGCCAGCGAGCCAGGTGTTGATAGACACTGCCAAGGGCCTCTCCAGCAAGTGGGCCATGGAGACCGGCAAGGCTCTCGGGAGCGCGCGCCACGGGTGTGTCGGTCAGACAAGATTTTGCGGACGCAGAGCGGTACGACATCAGAGTGAAGAGGTTGAACGGTCTTATTACATCATCGTCTTTGGGTGGTTGGGTGGAGTTGGATCTTGTGGCCCAGATTATGTTTGCTATATTGTTCTGTGTTGTTGCTGTTTCAGGGCTCGAGCTGAACGGTGTTTCGGCGATGTCGTGGATCGTTGTCGTTTTGATTTCGTTTCGCAGCAAAGGTGGAACGAAGGCAGAACGAAGGAAAGCGAAAACAAAACGAAAACGACAAGCACTGTTTAGCTTCAGCCCTGTGATGTTTGTTGTTGTCGTCGCCCCCCTCTAGCCACGCGACCCACCCGCGACCCACCCCGCGATCCACCCTGCGACCCACCCACGACCCACCCCGCGAACGCCCCCTTACTCTCATCCTTGCGGCATGCTGCGCATGTTTTCCGGGGCGTCTGCTCCAGGGCGGCTGGAATTCTTGTGCCCAAACGTGCCACCGCTCGGGACATGTTTCAGCCGCCCTGGGACAGGCGTCCCTGACGGCGGAGAGGCGTATGTTCTATACCGAGCTCCGCCCTCTAAGGGAGGGGCGGTGTGGGGGGGGATGGGGAGCGGGGGTGGGGTGGGCAGTCCGGTGCGTGGAGCTGGTCTCGGCCCTGCCGCTGGGCGCCTTGCCCGATGCATTGGCGCTGGGATGCACTGGGACAACTGGCCACGTGGGCTGATTCGCTGACACCCCCCTTTCTGCTCATCCTCTCGTGTCCTCCGGCCCGGCAGGGGAGCGGCGGCCGCGGGGCGGAGGGTCAGAAGGTCCTCACGCCACGGCAGTGGTACGCTCCAAGATGCCCCAGACTCCCAAGGTTTTCTGCTGTTCCCTGAGACCCTGGCCTCGCATTTTCCCCACGACGGGCGGTTCTGCCTTGTTTCGGGCCCTGGTACCCTCATGGATGGATCCACCTCAGAGCAATGCAGTAGAAGCGGGAAGGTCTACGGCTCTGGTCGGGTTGTCTCACGTTGTTGCAGAGTTTTCGCGACGTCGGGTCTCAGGGAAGCGAGGGTCGACAGATGTACCTGGATTCCCAGAGGGTACATCCTGGGCCCATCGCACCATGGCACCATTCTCATTTTGGAGGATGGGCTGGAGGCGGTAGGCAGGAGGGGGGTGGGGGGCCGTCAGCGCCAGAGCGGCCCGCACCGTCTGCCCCCCCCTCAGGCCCGGCCAAGCGCAGCCTGAGCGGAGAGCGGGGGAGCAGGGGTGTGAGAGAGGAGGGCCCAGAACTCAGGCGTCGCGTTTTTTTTTTCGCGACGTGGGCCCCCGAAGGTCCCGGCCTCTCCCTTGGCACTTGTTTTTCATTGCGAGACGTTTTTTGACGGTTTTGGGGCCCCGAGTGGGTTCTCGGGGATGCAGGGGATTTGGGAAAATGCTTCGTCGTAATCTTTTCACAGCGAGGGGGGGTGGGGGAGCGGGAGGAAGCAGGAGGCAGGAGGGGGAGGAGGCGAGGCGTCAGCGCCACAGCGAACCACATCTTTTTACACCCCCCCTTCCAGCCTGGCCAGGTTCTGGAGGCAACGATAGGCGGGGATAGGCTCAGGTGGGCACGCATCGACCCCCAATCGCCCATTGATCGCCGATTGGAGCCTGATAGCACCACCCAGCCCACCTGTAGGAAATGGGGGATTCGCTACCGGGGGGCCTATCGCCGATCTATCGGCGATGCATCTCCGATTCCTGGTCGATGTCCCCCCCCCCATGAACCTGCCCCCCCCTGTCGTTGCCCCTCAGAGGTGCCGCCCGAGGCCAGAGGGGTGCGAAGGGGAGTCTGGGGGGGGGGGGTCTGCTCGGAGCCTGCGGCCCGTGGCCGGTCGGCGGGCGGCAGGAGGAGGAGGCGGAGAGTGTTGCCTCGTGCGGGCGTCTGTCTGGGCAGAACGGCTCGAGAGGAAAGGGCGGAGAGCGGGGTCTGGGCGATTTCAGTGCGAGGCGCGAGTCCTGCATCCTGTTCCGGGTAGGGGGGCAGCGCGAAAGCGCAGAGAGAATCGCGCTTCGCGGAGCACGGAGCGCGAAGATAGTTGCCTTAGGTTTCAGAAATCTGACTTGCAGGGGTCCCTGGACTCCTGGCGTCGCAATGTTTTCAAAACGGGCGATTATGCTTCGAGTCGGGCCCCAGGATCGATCCCGCACGAGAAATGCCGCGCTTCTGGTCGTTTTTTTTCGGCCTTGCATTTTTGGTGTTGCATTGTAGTTTGTGACGTCGAATCTCAGGGTCGCACATGGGTGCTTAAAGTCAAAATCCATAGTGAGAATGAGCGACTTTCCAAGCTTGCCCTTGTACCCTTTGCCCTTTGACCCATCCTTGGCCCCTTTCGCTGGCCAGCCCCTTGGGGAACCCTTGGTCACAGTCGCTCGAAAAGTGCCATCATGGCCTTCAGAGGCTCTTGCATCCTCAGCGTGCATCCTCACTGTCGATCTTGACGGAAGGCATCCCCAGAGATTTATTTCATTCTCTGGCGCGAAACGGTCGTTACCCAGGCCAGACCCCCCCTCCCCCTCCCCGGGTACCGATAATGATCGTACGCGTACGTGGAGGGGCAGGGGGGCTTGGACCCCCTCCACCGTGCTCGTTGCCCGCGCGCATGCTGTGGCGATCGCAGCGCGCCCCCGCCCCGAGGCTACCGGTGTCCGGGGCCCCAGCCCCTGCCCCACGCCCATAGGTAACGACCGTGACCCGAAAGAATGAGAGAGCATCTCCCGGTGGCTCGGCCTCGAGGCCGCCCTGTCGGCCTGGCCCGGCCAGGGGGTGGGAGCACTGCGGCCCTCCACGGGATGCATGTGGGAGACCCCAGGTCTGTAGGGGGCGGTGAGCGGCGGGCTTTCGCCTGGTGGGCGCCTCACGGCCGCCATGGGCTTGGAGCCGGCCGGGAGTTTGAGGAGAGGTCCAGGGAGAAACAGTATCGGGATGTATTTGGGGTCGGACCCGATTCGGGAGGCCTGGATTCAAGCAGTGGCGAAGCGTCCTCACCGTCTCCTAGGGACCTCTTTTGGCTTGTACGAGGTGTGTGTTCGAGCACTTCTGGCTGAAACTGTCTTGTATTCATACACCAGTGGTATTTTTGTAAGCTCATTGTTCGTATTGACAGAACATTGCGTGGCTCTAACAAAGGTTTCGTGGTAGGCCTACAGGAATGCCGTGACGGTCGATCCCTGCTCAAGAGGTGGCCCAGCATTCTTCAGGAAGCCAAAAGGGCGACAACCTTCAGGCTGTTTTTCCTTCAGGATCCGATTCCCCCACGGCGACTCTCGTCCTGAATTATAACCTTCTCCGCGCTGGCCGCCCGCCTGGTCGCGCGCGCGCGTGCTCGCTTGGGCGCCCCAGAGGTGCAGGCGAGCGCTCTGGTGCTTCTGAACCAGTTCGCCTCCATAGCCGCTGCCTCGGCCGACCACGGCCCAGCCCCCTTAGGTTTGGAGAGGAGGAGGAGGAGGAGGAGGAGGAGGAGAAGGAGGAGGACCAGTGTTGTGCATGTTGTGTGTAACTCTTCAGGGATTCCCTCCATGGATGGGTAAGTACGTAAGGAGGAGGAGGAGGACCAGTGTAAACTCAAGACTCCTCAACGATGTTGGAATAAACCCTCGAGCTCCCTCTTCACAGTCTCCTACAAGGGTTCATTTCCACTGAGGGAACTGCCTCGTTGGGGGACAACCGTCTGAAGGACTCTAACGCCACAGATCAACCTGATTATCGCGTCATGGCGGTCCTGAACCGTGCCAGAACACCAGTCCTGGGACTTCAACACCGCGAGCCAGCGTAATTGTTGCACCCTCACAATCCTGAGTCCGTCCAAAACACCATTTCTGGTGCGTTGACCATGGGAGTCCGCAAAACTCTTGCGATGTGTTTAAACGAATGGGCGCGGCGCGAAGGCGATAGTCACATGTTGAAAAACTAACCGCCCTCAATCCATGCAACTCTTGCAAACGTTCAAGACAAATGTGCGCAGCGCTAAGTCGAGAGCCACATTTTGAAAACGAACCGCCCTCAATCCGTGAAACGCATCTGCAAATGTTTAAAACGAATGTGCGCGGCGCTTAGGCTATAGCCACATGTTGAAAACGGCCCGCCCTTAATCCGTGGAGCTCTTGCACATGTTTATAACGAATGTGCTCGCCGCGAAGGCTAGAGCCACATTTTGAAAACCACCCGCCCTCAATGTGTGAAACTGTTGCCAATGTTTGAGTGTCATGGCCATGAATGATGAGGAAGTCTCAGTCGAAACGCGCAGCCTGCCCTTTCGACCAGCCTCGGGGTAGGGAGGAGTTATTTAGAAGGAAAAGAAATGGAGGAGGAGGAGGAGGAGGAGCATGAGGAGGAGGAGGAGGAGGAGGGGGAGGGGAGGGGGAGGGGAGGGAGAATGAAGGGGGAGGGAGGGGGAGAGAGGGGGAAGGAGGGAAGAGGAGGGCGGAGTGGGAGAGGAGGAGGGCCCAGACCTCTAACACTGTTGAACAAAAACAGCCCGGAGGCTCTTTGCCGTTTCGGGCATTCGGGGGCCCTCACAGGTCCCCCGGAGCCATCAGAGAACGCTTTGGGGTGAAACGTCTGCCCTGGTTGGCGGCGCGCACAGGGAAACATGGCGCGATCTGTGTGATTTCTGTATGATCCTTGAGCCGCGTTCTGCAAGATCTCTGTATGCCACCTCCATGCTCTGCATGATCCTTCCCGCAGCTGCTTCCCTGCTTCACGAAAATACAGTGTTCCCCAACAAATCGTGTAGAACGGGGTCGCTCTATGGTCATAGCAGCAGGTGCTCAAATTGCGAGTGTTGGCCTGAACGTTAGACGCTCGATGCAAAAACTGGCATCTCGCTCTGCACGGACAGCGTGGGGGCAAGCATGACGTCAGCAGCAGTGTCGCGCGCGGTTATATACCCAAGTCCTTGTCGCTGTGATGGGGGGGCCACTGAAGAGGCCTGGGGGGGGGTATTGGAAGGCATGAGGATTCGAATCCATCCTGGTATCTTAAGAAGATGCCGCAGACAGCTTCAGGCCGCTCTCAGAAGCACCCCGCCTTCTAGGAGGTCGCCCCCCTCGTCGCGCCACCGCCGTTTGCGCGCCGGGGTCGGGACTTCGGGAGACCCCGCGCTAAGCAAAAATCAAGGTGTCCGATCTCTGGGCAGGAGATGGAGGGGGAGGAGGTGGGGGAGGGGGAGCTCGAGGAGGAGGAGGAGGAGGAGGGAGTGTGGGGCAGGTGTTGTGTTTCCGTGTGCTTCCAGCGGCCTCCAGAGACTTCAGAGCCGGGCGTCGCGTGTCTGGGGGGCCGTTTTAGGCCCTGAGACCGGCAAAAACTTGCCCCGAGTGAAAACGGGTCCTGGGGGAAGTGGTCGAGATCCCCAAGGGCCCACGTCCTGAACAAATTGTAACGTCATGCGCACGCTGAGCGAGGGCAGGGGAGAGCACGAAGGAGCAGCGAGGATGAGGAAAGGTTGTCGGGCCTCCTTGTCTTCCATTTCCTCCCCCATCCACTTCTTTTTATTCTTATTATTATTAGTAATACCTCTTCATATGTATATCAGTAATAGTGCGATAATTCGTAGTAAGTTGATTCGTATTACTAGTGCTAGTAGTACTAATATTATTATCAGTATTACCATTCGTATTACTATGTGTTGATTATTTTTATCTCCCATCATCATCCATCTGTCCCCTTTCCTATGTCATGCAATGTCTGGGATTTTTTTTAGATTCAATCCCTGCTAATCTGGCTTAGCCCCACTGGCTCGAGCTTTACCGCGCTTGATATTGAATCTAATTTGGGCTCGTCTGACCGAGCGGCCCCTTAATCTGGCCTAGTAGCCCTTAATGGTTCTGACGAGGACCTCACAGGAGTCGGACCGTAACCCTCCACTTCTTGTTCTCCCCTTCCGAGCCTCCCCGCGCCACTTCTTCGTCCCCCATGCACCTCCCCTTCTAACTGCGCAACCCCCAGTTCCCACCCGCCTACACCGTGCTCCCTCTCCCTCTGGCACCTGCTCATCATCTCCCCGACACCCCATCCGCAGCCTCCTTATCCCCGAGCCCCTCTCGTCGCCACCTCACCGCTGCTACTCCAGAACTTCACTTCCCTCCTTCCACTACGTGCAGAATCTCCTCCATCGGAGACCATGCGAGGCCCAAATTACAAAAATAGCCCAGGGCGTCCTCCTTTCCCTCCTCCTCCTCCTCCTCCTCCTTTCTTTTCACGCCGCCCAGGCTTTAGCATAAACTGGCTGTAGCGTCTGCACATCGTCCTTGTCCTACTCCTCCCTCCCCCCTCACAGCCACGAGCGAGACTCGATCGGCCAGCACCGCCCGTCTGGGCGGGCGCGCGCCGAGTTGATCGGCTTCGGCATGTGCGCGAAGTTCGAGGGGCTCGCGAAGGCCGCCAGCCCGGGCCGGCCGCCAGATCCTCGGCCTGGACCTCCGAAATCTCGAGGGCGGCAAAGAGGGGGGACAGAAGTGTGGGGGAGCCGATATCAGGGCCGGTGCCATGCTGTCTCCCCGGATCTCATGGCCCTTTCTCCTTCCTTCAACGCGTCGCCTGCTCCCCTCCCCCCCTCGTCCGCGGACATGCCTCCGGCCATGATTTGCAAGCCCGCTTATCGGATGTCCCCCTCTTGGACGCCCCCCGAAGGCAGGAGCGCCATGCAAGGGCATTCGCGGATCCCGCCGGGAGTGGTTCCGACTGAGCACCCGCAACCGAAAAGCAATGATTTCAAACCCAGATTCTCGACGTCTAGGAGAGAGCAAATTCGTTCATTCGTTTGCAAGCCACCTCGCACGACACATCGGCTCAGCAAGGGACAAATGCTAGCCGCGAAGGAAGCGGCAGTCTGATGCAGAGAGTACACTCAAGCATCTCAGTATGGGGTCAATGGAAGTCCATGTTGTTTAGCAGTTGCTTCAACAAAACAGCTCGCAGAGGTGTTTAACCACTTTCGGCCTCGTGGGGGCTGCTTCGGGGCCCCTGGGCCGTCAGAGAACGATCCGGGACGAGCAGCCTGTCCCCAGGCAGGGGCCGAGAACTCTGGGCGTGCGGGCGGAAACGTGGCAACAGCATCGTCTAACCTATCCTCAACCCCACTGTGCCTTAGTGCATCAGCCCCACCAGCCCACACTCCTAGGTGGGGATTGTCTCCGCGAAATCCGAACCACCGGGCATGGATCCCCACCTAGGTCGGTAAGTCGGCCGTTTGGGATCGGTTACACGATGCTCAGCCTGCGGGCTGAAGCATGACAGCTAGGCGAAGGGCCCCACCGTATGTGATTGCGTGAAGCGCAGGGCGTGGCCCTCTCTTCACGCAGTGCGCGCCGCGGGGAGGTTTGGTCAGGGGGCTGCGGAGCAAGCGGGCGCATGGCGCGCTGAAGTCCTTAATTATGGGGCACGATCTGCGTGAGGGGTGTGCCGAAGTGGGCGCGCCGCGGCATGCGAATGCGCCCGCCCAGGCCGTAGGTGGAGCTCCCTGTGGGGTACGATCTGCGTAAGGCGTGAGCCGAAATAGGCGCGCCGCGGCATGCGAAGGCACTCGCCCAGGCCGTAGGTCAAGAGACAGCACCCCCCCAACACCCACCCACCAGGACGATGTTTACATTTTGTCTGGAACGCCTGTGGAGGTAGTCGACGCGCTCCCACGGCCAATCGTGCAATTCGCAACAGTTATGTTTCCATCAGTCTTTTCAGAACGCCGTTGTTTGTGCGTTTTGGTTGTTTTAACTCGCGTTCGTGTTTGATTGGATTCGCGCTTTCGCTTATGAAAATGCGCCCGTGCATGTGCGCGAAGTCACCCGACGGCGAGCGTCGCTCCGCAGGCCGCAAGACAGAAGCTTTGAGTATACAACATGTGATGTAGTGGCTGTGGAGGTGACTTGGGTTGCTTTCAGCATGTGGAGCCCCTGTGGGGCACGGTCCGCGTGAGGCGCGGGCCGAACGGGACGCGTCGCGGTATGCCAACGCGCCTCCACTGGGGCCGTGCGTGGAGCTCCCTCTGAGGGCACGATCCACGCGCGAAGTGCGCCGCCTTGTGCCTGCGGACGGAGCGCGGAGGCGGGCGGCGGGACAAGAGGCGGGGGAGGAGGGGCGGGGCCAGGCGCCGCGGAGCCGAACAGATGATCCCACAGCACCCGAAGGCTGGGAGCAATCCGACGGAGGCCTGGGGGTCTCCAGTGCAGTCACGGGGGGAGCCACGTGGGGATCGGTGCCGCTACTGCCCTGTCGTCCTTCTCCCTCCTCATCCCCCTCCAGGGATGGAGCCGCCTGGCTCGCGTCGGGCCGGGCAGCGGGCGCGCGCTCTCCAGCACCGTCCTCAGAAACGATCTCTGCCATCATTTCGACGTGCCCGTCCTGCTCGGTCGTTGCTAGAGCTGGTCAGGCACGGTGTTCAGCGATGGCAGCCTTCCGAGATCTTTGAGCAACCTACATTGCATGTGCAGAAGAAGGGGAGGAGGATGGATGAACAGGAAAAGCGGTGGAAGACAGAGGGGGAGGGGATGAGAAAGAAGACGAGCATGTATGATCATGTGTAACGACGACCATCTATATTATCACAGTTACATGTTCACGTAGGAAAGATCGCGTTTTGTGGTCGCTTGGAGGGGGGGGGGTGGAACCGCCCCCCCCCTCCCGCGATCCCTCCTTTGCTTCCCCTCTCCTTGGACTGGCGCTTGCGTCGGCGGCTGGCGGCGGCGGCGGGGACGACGATTTCCATTTCTGGGCCGGCGCCGGCCGGCGCCTGCAGCGGCGGGCGGCGGTGGTGGGGAGCTTCGACGAGGACGACGGTGGTGGTGGTGGTGGTGGGTTCTGGTGGTGGTGGTGGTAGCGGTGGTGGTGGTGGTGGGTTGTGGTGGTGGTAGCGGTGGTAGCGGTGGTAGTGGTTGTGGTGGTGGTGGTGTGGTGGTTTGTTGTAGTAGTGGTGGTTGTGGCGGTGGGTGGTGGTGGTGGTGGTGGTGGTTTGGTGGTGGTGTGGTGGTGGGTTGTGGTGGTGGTGGTGGTGGGTTGTGGTGGTGGTGGTGGTGGCGGTGGTGGTGTGGTGGTGGTTTGTGGTGGTGGTGGTGGCGGGTTGTGGTTGTGGCGGTGGTTTGTGGAGGTGGTGCTGGTGGTACTGGTAGCGGTGGTGGTGGTGGTTCTGTGGTGGTTTGTGGTGGTGGCGGTGGGTTGTGCTGTTGGTAGTGGTGGTGGTATTGGCGGTGGTGGTGGTGGTGGTGTGGTAGATTGTGGTGGTGGTAGTGGTGGTGGGTTTTTGTGGTGGTGGTGATGATGATGAGTTGTGGTGGTGTTGGTTGTGGTGGTGTGGTGGTGGTTTGTGGTGGTGGTGGGTTGTGGTGGTGGCGGTGGTTTGGACGTTTGTTGTGGTGATTGTGGTGGTGGCGGTGGTGGTGGTGGCGTGGTGGTTTGTGGTGGTGGCGGTGGGTTGTGCTATTGGTAGTGGTTGTGGCGGTGGTGGTGGTGGTGTGGTAGATTGTGGTGGTTTTGGTGGTAGTGGTGGTGTTTTTTTTGTGGTGGTGGTGATGGTGAGTTGTGGTGGTGGTTGTTGTGGTGGTGGTGGCTGTGGTGGTGGTGGTGGTGGTTGTGTGGTGCTGTTGTTGTTGGTGGTGGCGGTGGTGAGTTGAGGCGGTGGTGGTCGTGGAAATGGTGTGGTGGTGGTGGTGGCAGTGGTGAAAAAAGTCGCTGCGTCCCCGCCGTCGCCGGCGCCAGCGCCGGTGCTGCTGGCCGGCGCCACCAGCGCCGGCGCCAGCGCGAGGGGGGGGGCGGGGGGGTTGAACCCCCCGCCCCGGCGCCAGGGGGGGGGGGGTTTGAACCCCCCCCCCCCTTTGAGCTGCCTCTGGTCATCGTCGCTGCGTCCCCGCCGTGGACGTTGCTGGCGGCTGCCAGCGCCGGCGCCGCCGGCGCCGACGGAGGAGAGGGGGGGGGGGTTCGGGAGGTTGGGGGTTGGGGGGGAGGGGAGTCCCCCTGGTTTTGATTGACGGCGCCGAGTGCTGGGGGGGGGGGGGCGGGGGGGCACCCCCGGGTGTGAAACGCGCCGCCGAATGTTGCCAAGGCAAGCGCCCGTGAAACGCGTTCTCTCTCACGTAGGGATGATAGCGTTGAGAAAGGATTCTGGGGCGAGCAAAGCTGCGATCCACCGGTTTGTGCAGGAGTGCTGCGCGCATTGTGGTCGAGCTCGTTGTGGACTCGCCCAGGACTCGCCCAAAACAGTCTGCGAAACATACCGTGGGTGCGATTGGTGCGCGGCCATGTGGGCCACAATTGGTCACGACATGCTCGATTGCCCCAGCTTTTGCGGAAATGTCGCTGACGAGGACACCATCTGCAAGTAATGTTTCTATTGGTTCGGTTTGGTCTGAGACAGTCAGACCGAGATGACATCGAGACTTGTGTTGGCGTGCGGTTGACTCGGCCGGCGCTCCGGGTACCCCATGCTCCGGCCTCTCCGCGGGTAGAGCCTGCGGGGCTGGAGAGCCACGAGCTGGCGGAGGGGCGCGAGCCCCTGGCCGCGGCCGTCGCGACCCCTTCGACGGCGCAGGGCCGGGCGGCCCCAGCTGGGCCGGAGCCGGGCAAGCGGCGGCTTTGGGCTGACTTGCTGACGGTGAAGAGGAGGCCGCCGGGCTCAGCGCCCCGCATCAAGCAGTGGCGAAGCGTTCGGCTCGCCTATAGCCCAACCAAACAATGTTCTAAGAACCTTCTGAGGTTTCCACGAAATTGTATTCGAACATTTCAGGTTGATATTGTCTTGTTTAGACACAGCGGGTTTATGTTATAAGAACATTGGTTTTGTTATTTAATCGTTTCGCTCATTCCGCCGGCCCATGATGAGGCACCGCGGTCGATTGGGCGAGAGGTCGTCGGCAGTGCGGAGCTGCAGGGGTCGGCGCATGTTTTTTCCTGAGGCATTGCGTTCGGGATGGTGGTGTTGAAACTGCCCCCGCGAAACAGCGTCGCGTCGACCTTCTGAGGAGGTGTCGGGGGAATCGTCGTTTCCACGGGGTTTCTAGGTTGTGCCGCTCTGGGGTGTCCCTGGCGCCTTTGTGGGGGCCCGTTGCTCGTGGACGCTCATGTGGGGGCCATGAACACAGTGTAACTGTTGCGACAAGTATGCCCCTCGACGTGAGAGGGAAAAGAGAGAAAGAGAGAGAGAGAGAGAGAGAGTGCGTGGGCTTGGAAGGAAGGGGGCAAAAGGGGGCGGTCGCCGTGCAGAGGGGCGACAGTGCATTGGCGAGAAATGGAGGGGGAAAGCGGAGCAGGAGGAGGAGGATAAGAAAAAGGAGGGGGCGGGGGAGGGAGCGTGCAGCTTCAGTGGGGGAAGGGGGAGGAAGCAAATGTACGAGGGTGGTGAAACGGAGAGAGGAGCCAGAGGGCAGTGATGGAGCAGCAGAGGGGCGCAAGTGAACGACTTCGCCGAGAGCTGTTTGCTGAGGGGAACGCGGCTGGCCTCGCCTCGGCGCGGCACCGCCAGCGATTTTGTTCCATGGCGCTGCCGCGCACATCCGCCAGGATCTTGCGTGGCATTGCGGAGGCTTTGGGCGGGGGCTGCGGAGCTTTAGGGTTCGAGGTGGAGGAGGCGAGAAGGAGGAGGTGCCGTTTGGGAGGCCTTTTGGGATCGTTTGAGAGGCCGTTCGGGGGCGCCTGGGAGCTTTCTGGGGCCTCCTGGGAGCCTCTTGGCGGCATCTTGGCCCTCTTGGGGTTTTTTCGGGGCGTCCTGGGGCCCTCTTGGGGCAGAACGCTCAAGTTTTCGGTTCCTGGTCCCTCTCTTGGGCCCCTCTTGGGGCCGTCTTGGGGATCTCTTGGGCCGTCATGGTGTCTCTTGGGCCGTCTCGGTGCCTTTTGGGCCGTCTTGGGGCCTACTTGGAGGCCTCTTGGGGCGTTCTTGGGGGCCTCTTGGGCCGTCTTGGAGCGTCGGAAAATGTGAAAAAGGCGAGGGGGCCAAAAACTTTCAAAACCTAAGAGAATCATTGATTGTTGTATCTCGGGGCTCCGTTTTGGAGCGTTTTGGGGTCTCTTTCGGGCCTTTTGGCGCCTCTTGGGGCTTCTTGGGGGCCTCTT
>CAUYUJ010020270.1:107500-285000 GCA_963575745.1 Prorocentrum cordatum
TTCTACTACTACTTCTACTACTTCTTCTTCTACTACTACTACGACTAGTATTAGGAGGATCCATCTTGCATATTTTAGAATCGATGCAGTTTGAATAGTTTTTGCTTACGCTTCGGTGCCCTCTTGCCCATCTTAACGTAGTGTTCGTCCGCAGACCAAAAACTGAGACCAATTCCAACTCGAGCACGCATGTTGGCTTCCAGATCCTCTGCGTTGACATAAGGGGTGTCACTTAGTCTTCGCAGTCGTCTTGGGCTTCTGTACACTTGAAATCTTATTGTGGGGCTATCCCAAGATGGTTGGGATTGGGCCCAGTTTGCTTTTCGCACTGGTTGGGATTGGTCCCAGTTGGTTGGGATTGGGCCCAGTGGGCTGGGATTGGGCCCACATGCTCTCCCCCCGTCCCCCCTTCTCCCCGCCCCGCGCGCCTCTGTCGATCGCCTGTCGTCCGTCGCCCTCGTCGTCTTGTCATCTCCTGTCGTTGCGACTGGGCCCTTTCGGAAAAAGATGTCGGCGTGTCGTTGAGTTTCTGACTTTCCTACTTTGCAAGCGTCAGCCAGTATCTTCCGGGGAGATTCGGTGTCGCATCCGCTGGGCGCTTCGACATTGCAAGGGCGGTGAGCGGGAGGGGATTGAAGGTTGCAGGGAGCGGGCCCTTGAGGGCCCCCCCGGGGCACCGAACGCGCACGCAAGACGTGCCTCTCCTCGCCCCTCCCCGTTGATCGCCCCCCGCATTAAGCCGCGCCCGAATCGGCCGCGACGCTTGCGTTCGCCGACGGGCTGGCGGTCGGCCCCGTCGCGGCCCGAGCTGACAAGATGTGGGTGGAGATTCGTTCCGCTTGGGACGGAGGCTTGCTTGCCCTGACGGCGCATGGCCCCCCAGCGGGCCCCGAACAGAATGTTGGCAGGGGTGGAAAGCGAGCAGCGCTGCATGCGAACAAGCGAACAGCTGTCAGGGAACCGGATGGCAGCGCCAGGGCGGGCGGCAGGCTCTCCGAGCTCGTTGGCTTTTTCGAGCTGGACCAGCGGAGCTGCTTCTAGCATCAAGTCGGGCCTGTCCCTCTACAGGGGGAATTTTCAGATGTGGTATATAACTAGTTTCGGGACGATTTTCCATTTATCGCTCAAAATCCGACTATAGAAAGACGCGCCCTGCCCGAACCAATTCTAGGATCGCGGCCTCCCAGATGGGTTGCCAGCTGATGGGGTTGGAGGATCGCACCGCGTCGCCGATGCATCGGCGATGCGGCTCGATGTGGAGCTCGATTTTCTACGCGCCGACGGCGCCGACACATTTGCGACGTCGACGATGCATCGCGATGCATCGCCGATGCGATGATCGTGCCGCATTGCCGATGCGGCCCCCGTCTTGGGAGGTCTGTATTAGCAAGGTGTTTTTTTTCGAAGAGAAGGACTGGCGAAGCTGCTGCGAGGATCCTCGTGTGAGAAGTTCGGGGGCGGTCAAAGGTGGGTGACAACCCATGAAGGGGGTGGTGATCATGGCCTTGGCCATGGCAGTTTCCCGGATCGCATGGGCCATGATATTGTAGTGGCCTCCGGCCAGTGCCGCCGATCCGGGGCGCTCCGGGTGCCTGTGGAAATGAACGACGACGAGGAAGACGAAAACGACGACGAAAACGAACACGTCGACGACGACGACGACGACGACGAGAGCGACGACGACAACGACCACGACGACGACGACGACGACGACGGCGATGACGACGACGACGCGAGCGACGACGACGACGACGACGACGACGACGACGACGATGACGCGAGCGACGACGACGACGACGCGACGACAACGACGACGACGACGACGACGACGACGACGACGACGACGACGACGACGACGACGACGACGACGACAACGACGACGGGGGGGGAGCTGGGTTGCAGGGGGGGGGGTCTGCTCTGCAGGGGGGGTCCGCTCGGCAAAGGGAGGGGCTGCAAGGGGAGGGGGGGTGCTCTGCAGGGGGGGGGACTGCAGGAGGGGGGGTCTGCTCTGCAGGGGGGGCAGGGGAGGGGGGGGGGGTCCGCTCTGCAGGGGGGGGGGCTGCACGGGGGGGGTCCGCTCTGCAGGGGTGCGGGGCTGCACGGGGGGGGTCGCTCTGCAGGGGGGGGTGGGGCTGGGCTGCAGGGGGGGGGCGTCCGCTCTGCAGGGGGGGGGGGGTCGCTCTGCAGGGGGAGGGGGTGCAGGAGGGGGGGTCTGCTCTGCAGGGGGGGGGTGCAGGGGAGGGGAAGGGGAGGGGGTCCGCTCTGCAGGGGGGGGGGGCTGCAGGGGGGAGGTTCGCTCGGCAGAGGGGGGTATTGCTCAGCTCTGCAGGGGGGGGGCAGGGGAGTGGGGGGGGTCCGCTCTGAGGGTGGGGGGAGGTGGGGGGGCTGCAGAGGGGGGGTCCGCTCTGCAGGGAGGGGGGGGGGCTGCAGGAGGGGGGGGAGCCCTCTGCAGGGGGGTGGGGTCCGCTCTGGAAGTGGAGGTGGGGCGAAGCACTGAATTAGGTCGGAAATGAGATCCCCCCCCCTCTCGGCAGAGCGAAGCTTGAGCGAACTCAAGCCCACGCTCTCAGAAACTCACACGCCGGATCGGCGGATTTCCCCTGACATGTGGTTGCCGGTCCGTGCGTTGATTATGACGGCCACGGACGGCCGATGTTTCTCATGGTGCCACTCGCCAGAGTCGATGCGTGAGCGCCTGGAAAAGATTGCAGCATGCAGCCCGTGGGAGCGGTCAAGGTTGGTGCCAAAGGCCCGGAGTCCTCGAGACATGACAGCCGTTCGAAGATCCAGTGCCCAGGGCTTGCCAGGATTTTCTTTCTAAGATGGTGGCCGGGATCAGCAAATATAGTAGGCGCGTGCCCAGTTTGCAACACAAGCCCCAGGATGCGTTCAACCTCGAGTTATTGGCGGTTCCCTCGTACAAGAGGGAGTCGGGTGAAACCACGCTGGAGGTGACTGGGGCTGAGGCGAGAGGAGGTTTCCGATGATGGGGTGTTTGTGCCTCCGCCCGTCGGTGAATACCCCGCCCAGCTCGATGGGCACGCGGTCCTCCTCTATCGCACCCTTCCTCCATCTTCCCCCCCCCCCCTCGTCACCGTCCTCCACCATCACCACCGCCATCATCATCACTTTCCATCATCATCAGTGTTCTCCTCCTCCTCCTCCTTTTCCTCCTCCCCCTCCTCTTCTTCTTCCTCCTCTTCTTCCTCCTCCTCCTCCTCCACTTCATCATCCACATCATCATCTGCATCAAAATCACCATCATCATCAGCATCATCAGCATCGTAATACTCGGCATCGCGATCATCATCATCATCATCATCATCATCATCATCATCATCATCATCATCATCATCATCATCAGCATCAGCATCAACATCAGCATCAGCATCATCATCATCATCATCATCATCATCATCATCATCATCATCATTGGCATCATCATCATCGTCATCATCCTGGTCATCAACACCAGTAGCATCATCGTCGTTTCCATCATCATCATCATCAGCAGCATCATCAGCATCAGCATCAGCATCAGCATCATCCTCGTCCTCCTTGTCATCATCATCCGTAGCCATATCGGCCCAAAACTACAATGCTCGGGAGGCACTCGGCTTCCAGGGCCAGCACGGATACCTATGCCACCGAGCCCAGACACCCTCTTCTCCGCCAGGTCCGCCCCCTGGTGAGAAAAAACGGTGCCGGAGCGCCGCCCCGCACTGTTCGCACTCGCGGCCAGGGAAGGATCTCGCTATGCTTAGCCTCCTCCTCCTCCCCCTCCTCCTCCTCCTCCTCCTCCTCCTCCTCCTCCTCCTCCTCCTCCTCCTCCTCCTCCTCCTCCTCCTCCTCCTCCTCAGCATGCAAGTGGACGCGCAGGTTTTGCGTGCATCCGACATCGGGGAAGCCTCGGCGGAACGGTGTTCCAATGTCGGCGTGCGGCAAATACGGCAGGCGCAAGGGGGCCGCTTTCGGTGCCAACGTCGAGCCCCCGCGCCGTCGGTCTCGAAGGCGCGCAGGGCACGCCAGCGAGACGCTGATCCCCCTTGGCGGGCGGATAAGGCCAAGGATCAGGAGATTGCGGAGCTCAGGCACTAGTTCCAGTTATGCACAGTGCACCCACTGCCGCGGGGCGTCGATGCCGAGGGCCAGGACGTCAACATGGGTTCGGAGCTGGAGAAGCACACGGATGGCGAGCTGCGGAGCAGAAGGACGAGGATACCATCCGCTCCCTCGAGCGCGTGGTCGACGAGTGCGATTCGGCCTGGCGCGCGAGGGTGCTGGGGGCTACGAGGCGCAAGGTCGCAGAGGCCACGCAGCGGCTAGCGGAAGCCAGCCCTTCCTGCGCGCGAATGCAGGAGGTAGCTGACAAGCAGCGAAAGCTCGAGACGGCCATCGCCAAGCAGGAGACGGCCGTCAAGCAGTCCGAGGCGCAGACAGTGGCTGCCACCGAGATTCGAGATGAAGCTGCTGCCAAGCTCGCCAAGTTCCACGTGGAGCGCGTGGCGCTGGCGGCCGATCTGCACTCGCTGGCAGCGTCCCAGGCGGTGCCCCCTGCAGGTGGGAATGCGGACGTGGCGCCTTCAGCGATCTTCGAGGCCGACCCGTCCCAGATCAGCGCCATCCCCCAAGAGCTTGGGATGGAAGGCGCCATGGCGGAGCGCGCGCCTAGGGTCGCTGCCGGGCTCTCCAAGTGCGCCAAGCGGCCGAGCGGCGGCGCGGCACCTACCGTGGCACAGCCGAGGCCCGCTGAGGGAGGAGGCGCTGGGCCGGCGCCACCTGCCGCGGGCGGGGCCGACACCCCAGCCGAGGCGGCGTCGCACGACGCGCCCAGTGGCGCATCGGCCGAGGAGGCCGACGCCGAGACAGCTGCCGTGGAGCGCGAATCGGTGGATGGCGGACGCTCGCCCGGCTGCCGCGCGCGAGGTCAGAGCGCAGCGGCCTGCTCCCTGGACCCTGCTGATCCGTTCAGCGCCATGACGATGTCCACGAACGATCTGCAGCAATTGGGCGGCCGCGGCGCTGGCACCGCTGGCGGGGGCCAGGCGCGCGGCCCAGGGTGCGCGCCAGACAATTGGGGGCGCCCTGATACATTGCCCCGAGGATCCCCTGACCCATGCCGATGGCGCGCAGGCGTCGGGCCTGGCGAGGGAGTTGCACGCCGAGATGGTCGGCGCCATGCGCAGCGCGGTGGACGAGGCCGCGTCGCGCCCCAACGCAGAGGCCGCGGCGGCGGCGCCGGGCGCGCTCGAAGGAGAACGCGTTGGGGCAGCGGGGCCCGCAGCGGCCGCGGAGGCCGCGGATGCCGGCCCCCCCGGGCCTTCGGCCTTACGGTGGCCTCGAGGCCGCGCGCGCAGATGGCCGGCGCCGCGGTGGCCTCGCCGCAGGACGTGGGGGGGCGGGGCGGCGAGGCAGCTCGGAGGGCCGCGGGGGCGCAGCTCGGCGAGCACCTCGCGCGCCTGCCCCTGCCATGGGGCAGCTGCTCGACCACCCCGCGGCGAAAGCGGGGGACATGCGACGCGCGCCACCTCGCGCGACGCGGGCGCGCCTGGGGCCGCCGACGCTGCGGCTGGAGCTGTTGCCGCGAAGGTGTCCTGCAAGCCGAGAGGCGGCGGGGGGCGCGGCCTGGGGGGGCCAGCTCCGTTGGGGGCGGCACCCAGGGCCCACGATGCGCATCAGACAGTTGGGGACATATTGTGATACATTGCCTCGAGGTGCCCCCGCCCCACGCCGATGGCGCGCAGCCTTCGGGCGCGGGGGGGGGGGGGAGGCCGAGAGGGTCGGAGTGGCAGGCCGGGATGGTCAGCCGCGTGCTTGGGTTTCCCGTGTTGCTCCCATGACCATCGAGGTGCATTCCGATGAGGGGGGGGGGGGGGGGGCGCGCGCGGGGCCCTCTGCTATTGCCCCCATGGCCGACGATGAGCATTCCGATGGGGGGGGGGGGGGGGATCGCGCGCTGTGCATCCCGCCATTGCACTCCATGGCCATCGATGTACATTCCGTTGGGGCGAGATCGTGCGATGGGCCTTTCGTTATTGCTCCCATGGCCACCGATGTGCATTCCATTGGGGGAGAGCGCGCGGGGGCGTTCCGCATTGCTCCCGTGGCCATCGAGGTGCATTCCGATAGGGGGAGAGCGTGCGCTGGGCCCTCCGATATTGTCCCCGTGGCCATCGACGTGCGTTCCGATGGGGGACAGCGTGCGTTGGGGCTTCCTTTCTTGTCCCCATGGCCATCGATGTGCATCCCGATGGGGGGAGGGGGCCCTGTGCGCTGGGAGAGGCCTGGCCCGCTCGTCCGCAGCGGTTGGGAGCGGCGGTCCGTCGTCGAGCCAAGCGCCCGCGCGCGCGCGGCAACGCTGTTCGTGGTGAAGCGGTTGAAGATGCAGGCGCGAGGCCCCCCGACCCTGCTGACGCGACCGCGGGGGTGGCAGGGCAAACGGCGACCCCGGCGCCCGCGGCCCCACTCCTTTCCAGGGGTCTCGGCCGCGGCGCAGGGGCCGAGCGCGGGGGCGCGGGCGCGGCCCGAGGAGGCGGCGGCGGCCGCGTCGCAGGACTTGGGCAGGCGGGGCGGCGAGGCAGCCAGGAGGACCGCGGGGCACGTTTGGAAGGAGGCGCCGCCAGAGGTCGAGGCGCCGTTCGCGCTCGGCCCCGAGCTGCTCTTGCCGCGGGACCTCGAGGCGCGCGTGGCGGAGCTCGTCACTCAGCAGCAGGACCTCCAGACCCTGCACCTCGAGGCGACGGCGAAGCGCTGCAAGGCGTGCGTCGACGAGGCGTTCTCCCGCGGGGTCAGCGGAGCTCACCGCGCGACGCGGGCGTTGGAGCGCCTCGAGGTGGCGCGAGCCGACCATGGCGGAGACCCTGCGCAGCTGGCGGACCAGGTCGCGAATGAGATGGAGGACTTCTGGGAGGCGCATGGCGCTCCCTAGACGGCTACCCCAGGAGATGCGGCAACGTGGCCCGCGCCCCCCCCCCCCCCCGATCAGCGGCGGCGACATCGGGAGGGCGGCGGGCGCCTTCTCATGGAAGGCCGCGGTGGGCCAGTCTCGATGACACCCGCGGCAGCTTCGGTTCGAGTCGGATGGCGCCATGGAGGCGCCCGCGGCCCTGTTCGCTCGATGCGAGGAGCTTTTGTGCTGGCCGTCGAAGCGGATCATCAACGTGGCGGTCCGTTTACCGAAGCCCGACGGTGAGGGCTGCCGCCTGATCACCTTTGCTAACGCGCTCATTCGGGCGTGGGCGAGAGTACACAAGGCTCTCTCGCAGCAGTGGATCAGGGACAACCACCGACGACGCGATCATCGGCATGAAGCGCGGGGCGACGGCCACGGCGCCGGCGCACCGCCGCAACGTCCAGGCCGATATCGCCCAGCTGCTGGGGGAGGCCAGCTGGACTGTGATCACAGATTTGCGCGAGGCCTTCGACAGCAAGCTCATGGGCCCTCTGCTTGGGCAGGCTAGAGCCCTCGGCTTCCCCATGCGGCTAGTATGGATGTGCGTGAGCTACTTCAGGATGCTGGGGGCGCTGCAGGCGCGCGGCTGCTGGAGCCGCAAGGCGGTGGCCCACGGCAGCATCCTGGCGGGGTGCACCCACGGCGCAGCCCTGCCGACGGTGCTGCTTTTCCAGGCCGTCGGACGCCCTCGCACGATCGTGAACCAGCTGACCCCGAGGTCCCTCATGGGCGACCTTAACACCCAGTGGATCGGGCAGGTCGGCGACGGCGGCGTCAGCGCGATGCGAAGGGCGGTCCGCGATTTCACGGAGCAGGTGCGGCCGCGGGGTATGTAGATCAAGTTGGCCAAGTCAGGCTGACTCGCCACGTCGCAGGATGCCATGAAGGAGTTTTGGCCCGCTGCCAGAGCCCTGGCGCTGCCCGAGAGGCAGGGTCTCCGCGATCTCGGGCACGACACGCACGGCGCGGCGGTGCGGAGGCTTGTGGCGAGGGCTAGACTGGAGAAGCTCCAGGCGCGTCAACCTCGCGCAGACGTGCTGGCCAGGATGGCGGGTCCCTGGGCCCAGGCGCCGAGGAGGACGGGCCCCCTTCCCTCGTTGGCACACGGCGCGTACGTGGGCGGCACCAGCGACGCGCAGCTTGCCGCGCTCAGGCACCGCGCGGCGCTGCCGTGCACCGGCCGCGGCGGTGAGGGCGCGGCATCGATCGCGGCGCACCTGCCACCCAGCGCGACCCTTTCCTCGACCTGATGCACGAAGCCACGGCGGCGCCGCTGGTGGCCTACGCCTCCCAGATTTGGGACGGCCGATCCCCGCTGGCCAGGCTGCAGCAGGCCTGGAGCGCCCTCAAGTAGCGGTGGAGCGAGACGGCGCCTTCCTGGCAGACTGCGAGGGGCCCGATCGCCGCCCTGTGGTTGAGCGTGCGCCGCATCGGATGGGACATGCACTCCAGTCTCGTCCTCCTCGACGACGAGAGACGCCCGGTCGAGCTCGTCAGGCAGCACCCGCAGGAGGTGCGCAACCTCCTGCGTGAGGGGTTGGCGCGCCGGCAAGGATGCACCCCCAGCAGACGGCAGCACTTTTGGGTTCCGGGTGTCCGGAGCCCGCCATGTTCGACTACACGTAAGAATGACTCTTCGCCAAAGTGAACTTTGGTGCGGGCTCATAGGGGTCCCCCCGATCGCTGATCGCGATGCGATAGCGGCTGCTTGCGCTCTTGGATTTGGCCACCTTAATCCGCGCACCAAGAAGCCACTCTTGCCCAGGATCCCCCTTTCGTGTAGCCTTCAGTCCGCCCCGCCCCCAATGGCCCTAGGAAGGGAAGGGGGGCGCCCGCCAGGCCAAGGCCGCGGTGGTGGACATCGAGGCCACCGGCGTTCGGAGGGAGGAAAATGGGGGTCGAGGATGAGGGGGGGGGCTCGATGAAAAAGGAAGGGGAGGAACCTAAATCCTGGAGCCGCATTTTTCGCAACAACGGGTTACTTTGTCTTGTTTCGGGCCCCGTGACCCCCACAGATCGACCCAGCTCGAAAAATGCCGCAGGAATGTGGGGTCCCGGGCTCTGGTGCAGTTTTTGTGTGCGATTTCACAATGTGTTCGTAACGTCGGATCTCAGGGGAGGAGGAAGCAAGAGGATGGCGAGGGGCGGAGGAGGAGAAGGACAAAGGAGGAGCAGGAGGAGCAGGAGGACAAAGGAGAGGAGGAGGAGAAGGAGGAGGAGGAGGAGCAGCAGGAGGCGGAGCAAGAGGAGCAGGAGGAGCAGGAGCAGGAGAAACAGGAGCAGGAGCAGGAGGAGGAGTAGGATGTACACAGGAGGAAGAGAAGCCACTTGGGCAATTCTGCCATCCCTTCCTGCCCTTGCTGTCTCCCTTCCTCGCTCGTTCCCTCCTCGCCCTGGTCCCGCCCACCTGGCCTCCGTGCCCTTTTCTCCCCGCTCTGTCTTCGGCTGGATCTGAGGATTTGATGAGAGCCTGTGCGCCAGAAGGACGAGGAGAAGGATAAGGAAGGAGAGGAGGAGGAGGAGGAGGAGGAGGAGGAGGAGGAGGAGGAGGAGGAGGAGGAGGTAGGAGGAGTAGGAGGAGTAGGAGGAGGAGGAAGAGCAGCAGCACCAGCACCAGCACCAGCACCAGCACCAACCACCAACACCAGCACCAGCACCAGGAGCAGCAGGAGCGATAGGAGCGGGACGCTGGATGAGGGAACGTGGAGGAGTAGGATGGAGGCGGAGGAGGAGGAGGAGGAGGAGGAGGAGGAGGAGGAGGAGGAGGAGGAGGAGGCGCGAGATGGAGGATCGGGGAGCAGGGGGGTGGGCAGAGTTGCGCGCAAGATGGGACGCAGCAGGCGGAAGAAAAGGAAGAGGAGGGCGCCGGAGGAAGGCCAGCGCACGGCCTCGGATTTGGCTCGGCGCCTTCTCATGACTCGAACGTTGGGGTGGGGTCTCGCTGGATCGCCTGCTCGGTCGGCACTGGAGCCTTGAGCTCCCGCGGCGTCTGCAAGGAGGGCTTTGTGCGCCGTCCTGCACGCAGGAGGTCCCAGGAAGATTGGGCGAGCCTGCTGGCGAACTCCCTCTAGAGGAGGCGGAGGAGGAGAAGGAGGAGGAGGAGGAGGAAACGGTGAGGAGAAGGAGGAACACAGTCAGGGCGCTGAAATATGGACTGCTTAGGGCTCAAGAGGGGCTCTTGGCCTTTTGGACCGTTCCTTAGACCATGGTCGGGGAACCTATTCGTGGCCTTGGCTCGCTGTGGCCAGAGAAGCCCATTCGTTCCTTGTCTGTCATTCCTTGTGGTGGCATGTTGGCACGATGGCTGTAGCGATCGGGGGGAGGAGGAGGAGGAGGAGGAGGAGGAGGAGGAGGAGGAGGAGGAGGACGAGGACGAGGACGAGGACGAGGACGAGGACGAGGACGAGGACGAGGACGAGGACGAGGACGAGGACGAGGACGAGGACGAGGACGAGGACGAGGGCTGGTGCCAGAGAGGAGGACCGGCGTTGCGCATTGGGTGGCTGCGCCAGTACCAATTCAAAGTGCGTTGGTACCCCGCTCCGCCAGAGGAGGAGAAGGAGGAGGAGGAGGAGGAGGAGACGGAGGAAGAGACGGAGGATGAGGAGGAGGACTAGGAGGGGGACGAGGAGTAGGAGGAGGAGAAGCAATTGATGAGGAGGTGCTGGATGGTTTCTTCAGCTTGTTTGGGGCCTCCCTGGGCGCCCTCGTCGCCACGGCTGGATCAGTCTCGGATGCCTGCGCAGAATGCACTCTCAGGAGAGGTCCGAGGGGGAGGGGGCGCGACGGCCGTCCTGTCTATCACATGATATTTGAGCGACGCAGAAAAACGGGTTCGATTGCGGCGACATTCGCACGTAATTTGCCCGTTCAAGGACGCGCGTGGAATCCCTCGCCTCCAATGCAGCTTGCCGCGCTGGCGGCTCGCGTAAGCTGCGGCGTAAGGTCGCTACGCCATCTCACGTAAGCGACTGTGTCAGCGACGGGTCCCGTTTCTGTACAGAATTGGCGCGCACCGTCGCGAAATCAGGCGGCATTGGTGCCATGGTTCGGGGGGTGTTGACCCCGATCCTCGGATCCGTTCATAATCCATGCTAGTGTGCGCCCGATCTTACAGTCTCGTGCGTCGTCTTAGGGTTTCAGACTTTTGGATTCCTTTGAGTTGCGGCTGCGGGCTGCGGGTTGCGGCAGCGGCGGTCAGTCGGAAGAGGCGCTCGGTGGTTCGGGGTGTGTCCTGCTTGCCTGGCCTTCGAGCTCTTCTCCTGCGCCCCTGGAGGGAGACGGGGCCATCATGTGAGCGGAAAACCGACTCGGATGAGTTGGCCTTTCTGCACATGGTTGAGCGGTGTTGCAGCCTCCCCTGAGCACCGGGCCCCCCCAGAGCATCAGCCAGACGAGTCGTTTGCACCATGCAGGGCTCGTTTCGATTCCTCCGATTCGATTCGATTCGATTTTGTTGGCTTCCGATTCCGACTCGATTCGACTCCGGATTCCGATTTGTGTTCTGTTTTTTCAACGGAGACCGACTAGATTGCCGATTTCCGTCGATAATTTGTTTCCCGATTCGGTTGCCGATTTCCGCCGATCCGACCCATTTCGATCGCCGATCCGAGTTGTCGATTGGATTCTGGGCTCTCCTGTCATGCTCTCGAGGGGCAGGGGGAGGAGGACTACGGATTCGAAGTGCTGGGACGTTTTGCCTTGCCCCTCCGAGCGAGGTTTCGTAAGTTGGGGGCCTCCAACCTTGAACTACCGCGCTGGGCTCGCAGACGCGTCGCCAAGACACGAACCCACCTTGAACCGTGGAAGGTCCGCTCGGAGTTCTTCTTGGAGCGGTACTGGAACCCCCGCTCACAGGCGCGCGCAGCGCGCCAGGAGCTTCGCCAAAGGGCGCCGCCAGCGCAGATCCGAGGAGACACCCGGGGACCCCTGGAGGCCTCCTGTTGTTTTTCACCTTCGTGCGCTGGGGAAGGAAGGAGGCAGGACAGGCTCGTGTCCCAATGCAGGGCGGCCCCCACGGAGGGTTTGCCAGTGCGGGAGCCGCCGGATCCGACCAGAGGCAATCAAGAGGTTCGGCTTCGTCTCGATGCTGTTCACTGTTAGGACCTGTCTTGATGCATCGCACATGCCCTTGTTGCTACCAACGTTGTGCAACATAGCCCAAGGCTGCAGTCATATGGCACGGGACGTGGACGGGCCATGAAGCACAAGAGGGCACGGACGAGCTCGCGAGCCATGCGAATGTTGCGAGGTATCTTGGTGCCTGCGGCAAATCCGCCACTGTGCCAGCGAAGCGCTCAGTGTGGCGACCCTTGAAGCACCGCCCAGAGAGGCCGTCACACGTGAGACTTCTCGTATCCATTCCTTGAGGGGCTCTCACAGGGATCATCTGGGCCGTCTTGGGGCTGCCTTGGGCACCAGTGGGGCGGGGCCCCGTCAGGTCGTCTCAGGGCCACTTTAGCCGTCTCTGGTTCGGGGTGTTCCTTGGGGCCGTCGTGGGACCGTCTGGTGGCCTTCTTGGGCTTCCTTAGGCCGCCTTGGGTCCCTACGGAGGATTCCCTCCTGGGCAAGATTGTTGCTGTCTTGGGCCGTCTAGGGTGCCACTTGCGCCTCTCAGTGGGCCTTTTGGGCTGTCGAAGACCACAAGTGGAGCGATATTCGATCGAAGAGCACGGAAAGCAAACCACGCTGGAACAACTGAAGTGCAAGGAACATTGAGAGCGGCTTGGTGGTGTCTTGGAAGCCACTTAGGGGGCCCAAAGGGTCAAACGGGTCTTCTTGGGGGCTGCTGTGTCGCTCTTGAGGCAATATCGGGCCGTCTCGGCAGCATAGGTGGCCTGCTTGGAGCGTCTTGGAAATCATCTTGGGCATCTGGGACGCCGTAGAGATTGTTTTGGCGTGCCGTGGCGCTCAGGAACCCTCGGGAGATGGGGGCACTTCAAACGATCGCATACATGCCACCAGGCAGAATTTGGCGTTCTACCACGCCTCAACGCGCCGGGAGGCACGGTGGCGGATTTGATTGGTTAGGATGGGCAGGCGAAGCAAGAGGAGGAGAAGAGGAGGAGAAGAGGAGGAGAAGAGGAGGGGGAGGAGGATGTATAGAGGAAGGAAGAGGAAGGGAAAGGGGGGAGGAATGGGGAGGAGAGGACGAGAGGAGGAGGAGCAGGAGGGGGGAGAGGAGGGGGGGAGGGGGGGAGGGGGAGGGGAGGGGAAGGGGGAGGGGAAGGGGGAGGGGGAGGGGGGGGAGGGGGAGGGGGGGAGGAGGAGGAGGGGGAGGAGGAGGAGGAGGAGGAGGAGGAGGGGGAGGAGGAGGAGGAGGAGGAGGGTGGCAAGGGGAAGGAGCTGAGGAACGGGATGAGAAGGGGAGGGGGAGTGGAAGAAGGAACGGCTGCATCTGAGGGTGGGACGGCTTCGTCTAGGCAGGGCTTCGCTGGGCAACTCACTTCTGGCGGCGGTAGCCCTTCTCGAGCTACGCCCGCAGTACGATTCTGAACATCTTGGCCTACGGCACGGCCCTGGACGCAGGCCAGGGGCTGGCCGTTTCCACAGACGCTCATGCCCAAAACGACGAAGGCGACGACGGCGGTGGCAGCTGCGGCGGTGGTGGCAGCGACGATGTCCTCGCTTGCTCGGGGCGACCCCCGGGGGGTAGAATGGAGGAGGTGGGGCAGCTGCGGAGCAGGAAGAGGGGAGGAGGAGGACAAGGAGCGACATGGTGGGGAGTTGGATGAGCAGGAGGAGGAGGAGGAGGAGGAGGAGGAGAAGGAGGAGAGGAGGAGGAGGAGGAGAGTGAGAAGGATGAGGAGAAGGAGGGTTGCGAGGAGCAGGAGATGGAGTGAGGAGAGCAGAGGAATGAGGCGGAGGAGGAGGAGGAGGAGGAGGAGGAGGAGGAGGAGGAGGAGAGTGAGAAGGATGAGGAGAGGTAGGATTGCGAGGAGGAGGATATGGAGTGATGAGAGCAGAGGAATGAGGAGGAGGAGGTGGAGGAGGAGGAGGAGGGTCGTGCTCGTGGTGGCCCGCTGGTTACATGGCATGTTCACTGTTCGCCGCTTCGGGCCTCCAGAGGCTTGTTTCGGACCTCAAGGCCGTTCGATGATTATCCTGGACAGGGAACCGACCCCAGGGTCGGGGCCATTGCAAACAAGGACATGCGGAAGCTGAGAGCACGACGTTTCTTGACGGTTTGGGATACCATCGGGCCTCCGGGGACCTCAGAGGAGGAGAGACTTTTTGATTGCACTGAGCTCGTTGCAAGTAGCTTGAGCGCTGAAGCCAACAGGACTGGCACAGGCTGCACACGAGAAACCCGAAAACATGGACGCTGAGCTGCTTCCGCTCTCGTCCCGAAAACTGTCGGGAGAGAGGTATTGGCGCTGCTGGAGGGGAAGAGAGGAATCTTATAAGAGAGAGGAGGAGTTTGCAGCTCCGTGCGAAGAGAGACATCAGCGGAGCCCTGCTTCGTTGCCCATAGCAGGGCAGCCCTCGAGGCAAAGAGCAGTACAAGGCTGGAAAAAGGAGAAACCTGCCTAGGTGTGCCGTCCAGGTTGCGGTCGGCTGAAGGAGAGGGAAGAGCTGGAAGGAGGGCCAAATTGGCCAGGCCGCCGTGCGGCTGTCCAAACCTCCAGGGGAGGAGTGCTGGACTGGAGAAGGGCGGGGGTTCCCCGTGAGGCCGCGCTGCGGTGAAAAAGCCAGGGCCTGTGTGCTTGCGTGCCGTGCGCGAGTGCCGCGCCCTCCCATGTGGGCTCGACCCCGTCTTTCAGGAGGGCACGGCAGGCCCCTCCCATGTGGGCTCGACCCCGTCTTTCAGGAGAGGCCTGGGGCTATACAAGTAAGCAGTGGAAGGTGTGCCACGAGGCCGCGCTGGGTAGGAAGAAGCCAGGGCTGCTTGCTGGCCTTCAAAACGCCAGCGCCGAGCCCTCCCATGTGGGCTCGACCCCGTCTTTCAGGAGGGCCCGGGCGACCCCTCCCATGTGGGCTCGACCCCGTCTTTCAGGAGGGGCCTGGTGCTGTACAGAGTAACTGTTCGCAAGTGCCAGAGATTGCTGTCTTGCCGGCCCGCGAAAAAGGTCCGAAGCCAGTTGGCGCTGGCACCACACCCTCCCATGTGGGCTCGACCCCGTCTTTCAGGAGGGCGTGGCCGACTCCTCCCATGTGGGCTCCACCCCGTCTTTCAGGAGAGGCCGAGCTGTACGAAGTAGCTGTGCGCGAAGGCCAGAGAGGGCAGCCAGACCTGCCGCAAAAAACTGCCATACCTGCCCATCCCCCTCCGTGCTCTGGCTTTCCGCCTTCGGCGGGAAAAACTGGCTGAGCTCTGGAGGATGGCTGGTGACTCGAGCCGCCTATGGCGGAGACTGGTGCGCGGCAGATGCGGCAACGCGCCGCGCTGCGGCCGCTGCATCCAAGGCGGCACGTGCTGGGGTACAGGTGAAAAAGGGCCTGGAGTCGTCGTGGCGTGGCGGACTCTGCACAGTGGGGCTCGGCAGCTGCGCCCCTGGCACTGGGTCTGCCTGTGACTGCTGCGGGGCCGCGAACAGATTACTCGAGGCTGACAGCACCGCGCGGCAGGCCCTCGCCTCCGCTGCTGTGATCCCCGGTGGCGTACATGATGGCTGCACTGGCGACGGCACTGACGCTGGCACTGCTTCTGGCTGGCGCGAGGGTACTGGCACCGGCCCTGTCGGCCGTGAAGGTGCTGGCGGCGCTGGCGCTGCAGGGCGTACTGGGAGTGGTACTGGCCTTGACGGCCGTGAAGGTACAGAGACTTGCCGAAAAAATGGTGGCGGGCTTAAGCCCTGCGCGAGGCCTAGAGCAGTGGCAGGGCTGGGGCCTGGATCAGCCTCCGCCCGCGTCCTAGGCGGAAAGCCTGCGATTGGGGTGCCGCGGGGAAGAAAAGGAGGCCGTGCAGAGGGGGGGGCAGAGGGGGAGGTGAACTCGCCCTCCGGGACCACCACGTCGTCGCCCGCTGCCGCCGGCCGCTGGTCCCGCTGCCAGCGGAGACGAGGGGACTGCAGCCGCCGCGTCGCCTCCATGGGCACCGGGAGCGACAGCATCCGGAGAGGGAGAGGCCGCTGCGCCCCGCTGCGCAGAGGGCGTTGGCGCCGCCGCCAGCGCCGAGGCCACCGCCTGGGCCAGCTGCGATGGCTGGCGGCCACGATGGCTGGTGAGGGCTGCGAGTGCGCGCAGAAGGTGTTCTGACGCGCGCGCCTCGGCCCTCGTGTACTGCGCGCGACGCGCGGCAGCCTTCCGCGGCGGCCTGCGGCGGCTTGCGGTGGCCGCGGGAGGCGCCTCCATAGCGCGGCCGAGGGGACGGGAGCAGGGGAGAGCGGGGAGGCGGCGCGGGGAAGCGCCGATGGCGCTGGCTGGCGCAGAGCGGCGGCTCGTGCCAGCTGGCGCTGAGGAGGAGAGAAGTGAGGAGGGAGGAGGAGGAGGAGGAGGAGGAGGAGGAGGAGGAGAAGGAGGAGGAGGAGGAGGAGGAGGAAGGGGAGTGGGAGGGGGAGGAGGGAGAGGAGTGACAAGAGCTAGGACACGACGAAGGGAAGAGGGAGGGAGAGGAGGAAGAGGAGAGGAGGAGGACGACAAAGAGGAAGAGGACATGAAGGACAGGAGGCGAATGATGGGAAGTATCCTGGGATCGGCGAAACGCACCCTTGTTTGTTTCACGCACGCGCTCGTGGTGAACGCTCAGGTAATCGTTCAGATTGTGCGCCTACAGGTGTCACTGGGGTCTCTCATATCAAGCGATTAGTTTACGTTGCCCAGATAACATCACAACAGGGAAGCGACAGTTGGGCAAACGCCTCACTCAAAATGTCGACATCACACAATAGGTCTGCCGCCAGAGCTTCGCATTTGCAAGCATATGTGCATGTTCGCGAATAACATTGAGAAATAGCAGCGGCAAGGCACTGTCAAGATCCTCGGTCAGTTCCGGCTGGTCTTGTCCGCATTGTTGTCCCGGTTCGTCCTCGGCAGAAGTTATACATTCAACCACTGGATGGTCCGCGCCGTTGATATGTGTGTTGCGTCCCTCTCACTATGTTGCCTCGGACGTGACAGCAGGATGAGTGTCGGGTGCCGTATTAGGGTTGCTTGCGAGCAGAGGTGTGGAAGCAGCTGCCAGCACTTCGCCGTATGTAGCAGATGTCGTGGAGCACCTGCAGTTCCGTGATTCTACTGCTTCTCACGCACCACCGCCGATCTTTTGTGGCCCTAGGAAGCTCCTCAAATCCTCTTTGGGCGCCTCTTGGAGCCTCGTGTGGGGACGTCTTGAGAGCCTCTGGGGGTTACCTTGGCGAGAAACGTCGGAACGGACTCCCAGGGGAGCGGCTCGGGAGGGGAAGGGTTCGGCGATTTTGCTTCGCGAAATGCATGTCCGTAGTGATGTGACCGTGCTTGGGTTATGAATCCGAGACCTCTTGGTGGGTCCTCCTGGAGTACCTCTCGGGGCCCCTCTTGGAGGGTGCCGCTTTGGGAGAGGAGGAGGGAGGGCCAGGAAGGAGCAAGAGGGATGGAAGAGAAGAAAACAGCGGATTGGGGGCGGCGGCGGGTGGAGGACAGAACCAGGAGGCGCATCTAAAGACATGAGTGCGAAAGGCGCCTTATCGAACGAGGTGTCGAAGAACTCAGGCCTGAAGACTTGGCGGCAGGCACTCGGAAAAGATCGCCTTCGCTTCGCGGAAAGATCGTCTGGGGCGACGTGATTGCGTTTGGGGTGCAGGTCAAAGGCTTCTGGGAATTGGGGCACCTTTGCGGCCTTCTTGGAGGTTTCTTGGAGGTAGTTTGGAGATGTGTTTGAACATTTGTTTCGAGCTTCTTGGAGGCGTCTTGTCTTGGAGCCTCTTGGGCTGTCTTGGGTGACGCTGGGGGCTTCTTGGAGCTGTCTTGACGGGAAAGGAAGGCTCCCGAGGCCAGTTCGATGTCCCTCTCTTTGGCCCCTCTTGGGATCGTCTTTGGGACCTCTTTGGCCGTCCTGGGACCCCTTGGGTCGTCTTGAAGTTTTCTTGGGCCGGCTTCGGCGATCTCTTGGGCGTTGAGATTCGAAAGCGTTCGTTGAATTCGACGTTTGCAAGTTGTTGGGGGGCTGTCCTCGGACCCGTGAATATAGGCTTGACGCCCACTCCAAACGGGTTGGGTTGGTCGGGGGAGGGGCTTGGGGAGGGGCAATTATCTCACGCGCTGAGGACCCCATGTGTCGGCGAACGGTGTTTATTGTGGCTTGTCCATTGGGCGGGATCTCCAGGGTCATGATGTATGTTTCAGAAACAAATGTGATAGACATTAGAAAGACACAGCTGGGGGAGATGCGTAGGGCTACCACAGGAAATCGCAAATGGCATGACAGGTGCACGAGCCAACAAGGCCAATGTGATGATGTGGCGCTTCTGACCCGTACCATCGTTCACGACAGGATCTAGAGAACAGCCTCGTCGACCGTGTGGTTGTTGAGTGTGTCTAAGCCGTGCGAACGTCGCTTCCCGAGATGCTCCTCATCATCACGATCACCGCGTTGGCCTTCTATATGGGAACCGAGCAGCGCGATGAGGCCGTGCGCCCCACCAGATCCGCTCTCTTGCTCTGAACAGGACCTGCCCAGCTCAACTCGCACGTGGTGCAGCCAAGGGCGTTGACACAAGAGCCACTTCGGGCTCGGGAGGGGCGCTGGTGCTCGGGACCCTCCTCAGACCCAGGTCGGGGCGAGGCCCGCCGTGACCAGAAGAGCCCCTCCGTTCCCTCTTCACCGTCCCCTGTGGTAGCAGGACGTCTGCAGTTTCCTTCTCTGCCGCTGCAGGCGGTGCGCCTGCCAAGGGGTGGAGGTCGATCAGAGGTCTGTGAGTCGTTGCGGTGGTGGCAGCCAATAGGACCATGCCAACACACGATTCGGCGGACTCGGTGCACGTAGGGCTCGGACAACCCGATTGCCACTTGCCGCGCGCAATGTCTTGCGTAGTGCGACTGGTGTCACGCGTTTCGTTTCCAGTCGTCACAGTTGCCACACTGCCATGCGGTGGAGCCGTGGTTGCCCCTGTGACTGTGCGTACGGTGTGCGTGCCCACATCTACTTTAGTTTAGCGGTCATCCTCCGACGTTGGACCCCCCTCCCTGATGAGCCCACAGTTCCTCCTCCCTGCCCCTCTCCCCCCTTCCACCCTCGCCCCCCTGAGCGACCTCACCTCCATGGGTCCTCCGAGTCGTAGGGCTGTCGCCACCTCAGAGCTCCAGAGGTGTGTCTCGCCGAGTCTTCCCCACAACATACGGGTGGGGCCTCACGCGTTGGCGCCCACACGTAGAAGTGTCGGCGCGCTTTGGGACCTGGGGGTTGTGTCTGCAGAGCGTCCCCCACACGCGGACTGATTGCGAACGCGCTGCTTTGGGCGCTCCCAGACTTGACATCGCCCGCACGTTATGTGCCCCAGGGGAGTCCTGTATGGTGGCCCCTACGCGCGGACCCTGACGAGGCCTCGCATTCTCTGGCGTTCCAGAACCAAACATCGATCACTGCCTTTTCCAGCGCTGGGAAGTCCCACCGATAGCTTTCCCCGTCCTCGAGCCGCTCAGCTATGCCCCGCCTCCCCCCAAGGCACAGTCGGATCTGCCCCCCCCTCGTTCCAGCACGCTGCCCAGAGTTGTATCACCCCAACCTTCCCATCCCAAATAAGAAACAATTGTTTAAGCATAGTTCTCGGAGCTCCTCGCGGACCTCCGAAAGTTCATATTCATTGATGTGTATGTTCCTCTACCTCCGGCCCCGCAGACAAAGGCCGCACCGCGGGCCGTCGTGTTGGCCGTTGGTTTTCTTGTCACCTCGAGCCACAACCCTGCCCCCCCCGAGGGAAATTCATCTCTGCTAGACACGCCAAGCTAAAGCCATTCGTCCCCTCGAGCACTACAAGCCATTTGAGCACGGCAGATGGGCGCCGCAGTGCGTTTGAATGCCACACCACTTGCGAGCACCACAAAGACACTCTTTAGGCAGCCTTGTAGACATGTAGACAGTTTTGTGATCACCATAGCGCCTGTGAGCTGCTGCAGTTGCCTGTTGGTGCTCCTGATGTCCCTGCCGCCGATTTTTCTGCCGTTGCTGGTGATCATATAGGTGGGAGCTCCTCTGAGTGTCCAGACAGCCAGCTCGACGGTTAGCCATTCTTGCTCCCAGCAGCCTGAAGTAGCAGCCTTGCCGAGTATCAGCAACCGCGGAGCTCAATGAAGTCGAGATCAATGGCCCCAACAACAGGATACAGCGTTGTGTGCCATCCTCTGCTCCGACGAAGGTGAGACAGCGACTTCTCCCTCCCCCCTCGATCCTCCCGCCACTGCTACCGTCTGCCGCGAGCACGGCCGGTTGCACCGTGTCGAGCGTCGGGAGAGAGAGAGAGAGAGACGCAACACTTCGGGCGTTGAGTTCGCCCGCGGTCGGGGCTGCAAGCGCCCGCTGCTCGCGCATATTTGACAGGAGTGGCCGCGTGTAAAGATCGGGGGTGGCGCGAAGACCTCCCCCTGCGCAGTTTACGTGGGACTACGACTGGAAAGCAGCGAGGGGCGTGGCTATTCTGGAGTGGCATTCCCAATCAGCGCGCCCAAGGTGGAGCGTGGTGAGTTAATTCTACGTCGGCGCTGCACAAGTGTTGACCCGTCTCGTGCTTCCACCAAGACAAACTTGAGGCGGGAGCGCAATTGGGAATGCGAGCTGAAGAAGTGCTTACCTCTATTTTCGATGAAGTCCTGGGAGGGAGCGCGACACTTCGAAGCCGAACCAGAAGGGTGTCGAATTCCAGTTTTCAGGAAGTCATTGGCGGGAGCGCCATTCCGAAAGCGAACCCGCAAGGCTCCGAATTTTGTTTAGGAGGAAGACCTGGACGGGAGCGCCACTTCGAAATCGAACCAGAAAGGTTTCGAATTCTAGTTTGGAGGAAGTCTTGGGTGGGAACGCCATTTCGAAATCGAACCCGAAAGTCCCGAAATGTTTCGAAATTGCTGTTGGCAAGGAAGTCTCAACCGAAACCGTCGCTCCGAAATGGCCACACCGTTTGCCATGTAACATTTCAATTTATGATCTGAGATTCGAAATTGTGGTTCTCGCTTGAGACGTCCTCCCACAAACGATATCGAGTGGATTTCGAAGCTTTCAGGTTCGAATACGAAAGGGCGGTTCTGCAAGAGACTTGAAAAAACAATGATTGAACAGAGTATTGTATTGGGGCCGTGCGGCCTAACGGCCCCTTTGACGTCTCCTCTCTTGTCGCGGGCGCAGCGCCACTGACAACGTTGTACCGGGCCCCGTCGCCTAACCTAACTGCAGGCGTTGCATGTTGGCCGAATTGTCGTAGCGGCGAAGTATCGTGCCGCCAGGTGCTACAATCCATCTGCTTGGCATATCACCCGGCTCTTCCAAGACAAGCTCCTTCGAGGAGCGACGGCCGCGCATTTTGAAAAATGTGTGCGTGCGAGTTGTTTGGTCCCCTCCTCCCCTCCTGCTGCTCTGCCCCTCAGCCACGAACTGGCGTTGCGCGAGCGATCTTTCAGGAAATCGGGACCCTCTTGGACGCAACGGAGGGTTCGGGAGATCGTTTTTGGCGACGCAGCGTTCAGAGGAACCGCAGAAAACACCCCCAGAACTCACGGGGTAAACACTAGAAGACCCAGGGACGGCCTGGAACCTTAGAGTCTCGGAACCTTCAGAAGCTACAGTCTTGGCTGCAGCAGCAGCACTCCATTTCGTGCCAGATATTCCCATGTATAGATTCCCACAATCCGAGGGGGGATGGGACTTCCCCTTCACCCCAAAAACGAGATCTCCGGGTTCGTGGCCCCGAGGGCCCGCTGGACGCCCTGGCAGAAGGTCTTCCAGGCGTTTTGCGGCCCCTGGAAGCCCCTGCTGGGCCCAGGCAACGGGCCCAAGTCAGTCAGGAGGGCCCAGTCAGAAGGTCCAAGGAGCCTTTCTTGAAACATTCGTGAGGCCGCCAAGGGGTTCTCCAAGGAGGAGCCTCCGCAAAACGAGCTCATGGGGACGGGGAAGACTACGCAGGGTAGGGCGAGAATGATGAAGATAAAGAGGAAACACCAGGGGAAACAAGTAATGATATTATGTTAGCCAACGTGGGCCCCAAACAGTGCATTCCTCGCACTATAAAATGTGCAATCCATGTGGAGCAATATATGTGGTGCAGTCTATGTTGTGCAACCAATGCTTTGCAAACATGTGGGCTAATCTATGTGGTGCAGTCGATGTGGTGCCATCGATGTGATGCAACACATGCGCTTCGCAATCATGCTGCGCAAATTATATGCAAGCATATCAGTTGTGCAGAATGTGCTGAGCAATAATAAGTATATCGTTTTGCTTTGTTTTTTTTTTGCAAATTGTAACACGCAGCAATACAACACCATGCAATGCAGCGCACCGAAATGCACAACAAGGCCAAGACGACGGGCGAGACGACGTGGCGACGGGGTGGCGACGCCGGCGACATAGCCGCCATAACGACAGACATGCCCAGACGACGGGCGGCGACGGAGCGGCGACGGCGGCAACATTGCTGGCAGTCCGACAGACACATCCAGTTCCTTAGACGATAAGTAACAACACTAAAGTGCACCAGCGGCGATGTCGGGAGAGGCAACAAGGAGTTATCGCTAATTGTTCGGCTTTTCCTTCCTGCCCTTCCGCCTGCGCGCCCAACTTCAAAGGCAAAGGTGTGGCGCGAAACGCCAATGCAGTCCTGCAGATACGCAGATACCTGTTTATGGGTTAGCCAGCGAGGACCCCAACCAGTGTGTCTTAGCCGTATCCATGGCGCTACCACTGTGAAGAAATATGGGCCGTGCAATCTATGTGGAGCGACCAGTGTTGTGCAATCTACGTTGTGCAAGTTATGTTGTGCAAGTGCAATCTATGTGGGCCAAGTTACGATATGCGATATATGCGGCGCGACGTATGTGGCACAACCCGTGTAGTGCATATGCGTGATGCAATCAATATATGTGGTGCAATATTTCTTGTGAAATGTATGCAGTGGACTCCTATAGTGCACAGTGAATGCTGTGCAGTCTATGTTGTGCAATCTATGCGGTGCAAGGTAGGGTAAATCGAGGAGAAAGCGCACCGCAGGCGCGTTCTTCTTTCGTGCAACGCACGTGGTGCAATCCAACCGCGGCGACGGGCGTCGGCGAGGCGGCGACGAGGCGGCGACGGGGCAGCGACGGCCAGCACGGAACCGCCAGACCGCCCACACGGCCCAGGCGATGGGCGGCGACGGGTCGGCGACGGCCGGCAATGAGCCGTTAGACCGCCTCCACGGCCCAGTTCCTTAGAGGATAAGTAAAAGCCCCTGAGATCAAGCATTGTTTGAGGAATGTATGTTTCCACCGCCTGATGAACCGATCTTCTTGGACTTGGGGAGGCGTTGGATCTAGTTATGTTCGGCCTCCTGGGGCCGAAACATATTCACCGCCCCATGGGGCCCTGGGAGATTGATTTCCTGGGCGTTTGACACGCAGAAGCCCCGCCCTCGCGCCATCCCCATCCCCGCCAGTCCCAATAGTCCCCGTCCCCCGCCGACCTGTAGTGTCTCCCGCCTGCGAGGTCTCCAGGGGTCCGCGGGGGTCTCTGGCGCAGTCTCTGGAAATTTCACAATGCCTCCCGCCGCCATGACGGAAAAGGGAAATGGGGGTGGAGATGGGCCGTGAGGTTTTTGCTCGAGTCCCCAACGCCCTCCTCGGGCCCTAGCACCGTCATATAGTTGTTCAGGATGAGCGGTTTGTCCCAAGGAACCTCCAGCGCTGGAATGCGCCAAGAAAATCAGCCACGTGAGCTAGTTGATTCTTTAACCCACTTTACTAACACCCCCTTCCTTCCGACCCGGTCCTCCTGCCCCCTATCCCCGACGAGGTGACGAAGGCCAATTTGAAGGCGATGACGCCCGAGGAGTGCTTCATGGACTACGACCCTCGGATCGCAAAGTCTTCGGGGGCATCCGCCTCGGCCCTTTCCGTGCTGCGTTCCGCCGGAGGGGCGGGGCGCAGCTTAAGACAGAGCTTGGCTCATGAAATATTTGCTAACACTTTCGGGACAGAGCCTGCTCTCCATTCTCTTCGCCCCTCCCCCGTCTGTTCCCCTCCTTCCCCCTGCCCGCCCCCACCTTCCATTCCCCTCCTCGCCTCTTCCTCCTCTCACCTCTTGACACGCGTTTCCAGCAACATGCCCCAAATTACCAGCTGTTTGCAGGAAGTGGGAGATGCGCGCGCTGCTGCATTCCTAGCTCCAGACTGGATGGGTATGGCGGGCACTGCGAAGCTTCGGCATTCCGCGAAGCCCCGATGAGTTCTGCCGGCCACCTGCCGTGCCCAGCTAAGTCATGAGAAACCTCAGTAATCTTTGCCAGCCCCTGAAATGCCTTGTTGAGACTTGCCAATCGTTTCTAACACCTGCTCGCCTTGCTAAGCTCTGCCAGCACCTCGACAACCTGCCCTGGCATGTGATGCCCGCTAATTCACGCGGTGCCATATTTCATAGAATCGCAGCAGGGGTGAACACAATGCTGATGGAATCTTATCAGAGGTGGATCTGCCCCTAACAGAATGTAGGGATGAAGCAGCGTGCTATCAAAATCCCACCCACGAAGGACTCGGCCCTACTGAAATCCCATGACAGGTGGGTCCACCTCCACTGGGATCACGTCATGGACGGGGGCCACGGGTAATTGAATTGTTTGCAGTGTGGGTTCACCTCTAATCGAATAACATTAGAGGTGGGTCCACCTCCAGCACTCCCTGCAGGATGGAAGCTATGGCGTGGACCCATGCCCGTTCGAATCTTATTGGGAATGGAGCCACGTCTAATATAATGCGCCCCGAGCCCTGCGAAGCCCCCGCTAATCTTTGCTGCGCCTTGCCCCCGCTGGGCCTTGCTAGCCACTGCGATGCCGTGCTGGGCCCTGCTTGGCCCTGCTACGCCCTGCTGGCCCTCTGCTCAGCCTTGAAGAGTTATGCCAAAGCCACCTGCCCAGCCCAGCAAACCCTTGCTAAACCTTGCCGAGCCCTGCTAGTCCCTTCTGCCCCCTGATATGCCCTGGTGAGACTTGCACCTGCTGGCCCTGGGCACCTCGGCAACCTGCTGAGCCATGCGACGCCAGCGAAGCCACGCCTATTAGAATCGTATCAGGGATGGATCGATTGCTGACGGAATCGCATTAGAGGTGGGCCCACCTTTGACGGGGCCGTCGCAAGGGTGACGCAATACGCAACAACAAATCAGATCAAGGATGGACCCGGCCCCCATAGAAACCCATGGGAGATGGGCCAAACTCTATTGGGAT
The DNA here is from genome assembly GCA_963575745.1 of Prorocentrum cordatum. Lineage (NCBI taxonomy): Eukaryota > Dinophyceae > Prorocentrales > Prorocentraceae > Prorocentrum > Prorocentrum cordatum. Next base: position 132,767 of record CAUYUJ010020270.1, read on the forward strand.
CATGTTATGGACGGAGCCACGGGCATCTGAATGTGATTCAATGTGGGCTTACATTCAATATAATCCCTTCAGATTTGGATCCACCCCCCAAAAGACTCCATGAAGGATGGAAGCACTTGGAGTATACCCGTATTAGTTTCTGCTCCATTTCTATTTGAATGCTATTGGAGACAGAGCCGCATCTATCACAATCCCATCTGGGATGCACTGCCCATGGGGTTCGATCAGATGTGGGCCGATTTAAAGACCAAGCCGCTTGTGCTGGAATCCGTCAATGGATGGAATTGCGTCCGCGCGCGCGAATTCAATCGGTAGATCTCACGCGAAAAGAACCCCACTTGAAAGTCGCGCCAAGGGGTTCTCTTTGGAATTCACGCGGTAGAAATGCAGGGCATGCAAGGAATCCGGCTGCAAAGTTGTTTTAAAGGAATTCCGCGCGAAACCGACCGCAGATCGACCGCAACAAGAACTCCAGCGAAAGGCCGCGCAAAGGGGTTACATTTGCAACCCGCGCAATAGAAAGTAATATGTAAATCGTGGACAGAAGGTGTCGACTGAAAAGCCGCGCAGAAGGATTCTACGCGTAAGCCGCGCAATGAGAACAAATTTGACAATCGAGCACAAAAGGGTACCCTTTGAAAAGGGTGCCAGGATAACAGTTCCTGCTGGAAAAATGAGCCGAGGGGAAAAAGAATATAAAAAAAACGAAACACGAAACACGCTTGCCCCCCGCGCGTTCTTTCTTGTTTGGGGGGCCGCGGGGGCGCGAAGGAAACGCGCGTGTAGGGGGGGCGTGTTTCATGTTGTGCGTTTGCTTGTTTGGTTTGTTATTCTCTGCTGGGGGTCCATGTTTGCTTCGATTTTTTTTTGGGAAATCCTTTCGCTTGCGATTTACATGATTCCTCGTGTGCGGATTGCGGTTTAAGCATGTTTTTTTTTTATGCGGCCGTTCAATCGGATGTTTGTTGGGCGGTTTACCATTGATTCCTCCCGTGCGGGCTGCAGATCGATCCCTTTTTGCGCGGCTTTTTAATTTGGCCCCTTCTGTGGTCGATGTACAACTTGATTTATACTGCGCGGGTTGCGCATATAATTTATCCGCGCGGCTTTCCATTGGGGCTCCATTGCAGGGCTGGGCGGCGACGATGGGGGTGCGGGGAAACAAAGTACGTGGCCGAGGCAAGGAACACAAACCGCCTAACCAGACGAATCCCACCATATCAACATACACAACGAGAATGGTCCCCAGATAGTCCCAGATCCCCCCCGTACCCCCCCCCCCCCCCCTCCTCCGCAATTCGCATGCACCCCCCCCGCCCAGCGCTGCGCTTCGTGGCCCTGCAGGGAGCCCCACCGAAGGCCCCAGTGGCGCAGTCCTCATGTGTCTCGCCCGCCCAGCGCAGCGCTTCGCAGCCCCGCAGCGAGTTCCACCGAAGGTCCCAGCGGCGCACCCCGCACGCGGCCCCCCTCCCACCCAGCACAGCGTTTCGTTGCCCCAAAAAGAGCTCCGCCGAAGGTCCCAGCGGCGCCGTCCGCGCGCGGTCCCCCCGCCCAGCATAACGTTTCGTGGTCCCACGCTTGGGGGTGCTATAGTGTTGACCATGAGACGCCACGCCTTGGACACCCCCGACCCCCCGCGTAATTTTGGCCACGGGTTTCTGGTCAGGGGGTGGCCCGAGCCCGATGGGCTTGCACCCCGTAACAATGTATACATTTGTATATATAACGGCGCGAGAATTCCTTCTCCAAAGAAAAGACCCGGACATCGCCCCAACATGGACCCGCTCACAGCCCAATCATTCCGCATGGGCCATCTGAGATTGTCAGTGCCTTCTTCGCCATCGTCGTTGCCATGCCGATGTCGACGCGATGACCCATTGCGTTCGTTCTCGCTTTGACGCGGCGTGGTGGCCCTGGGAACCTTTAGCCAACGCTGTCGCTCTTGCTTCGCTGGAAGGCCCCAGCGGCGCAGTCCGCGCGCAGCCCCCCCCCCCCCCCCCCGCGCAGCGTTTCGCGGCGCAAGAGGGGGCTCCACAGAAGGTTCCACTGGCGCAGTTTGCACGCGGCCCCCCCGCCCAGCGCGGCGCCTCGCGGCCCCGGAGGGGGCTCCGTTCCGCAAGTTCAACCAGTTCAACCAGCCCGACCAGCAGACGCTGCAAGCGTTCTTGTAAGCGTTGCTGGTATTCTACCGAATGCAGTTTTTACCATAACTATTCCTACGACTTCTACGACGCCGACAACTACGATTACTACGACTAGTACTATTATTTCAACAACAACAACAACAACAACTACTACTACTACTACTACTACTACTACTACTACGACTACTACTACTTGTATTTGGGATTGCCAGAAGTAACAGCAAAATAGTTCACATCGTCATTACTGTTGTTGGCGCTGTCATTCCATCGCAATTAATATTAAGAACTCCTTCCGCCGCTGCGTCGGACGGCGGGAAGTGAGTTATGTCCCGCGCTCTTGCGATTTCTGGCGGGAGGGAAATATTTGTTCTCGCCGTTCCGCGGCGTCGCAGATATCGCCCCGCGCGGGGCGGGGGCGCTATCTTGGGGCGGGCCGCCCCCCGAGGGCGGCCGACGAACGTCGCCTTCCAATTGAGGGCGACGATTGGAATCGCATAGGGCGGGGGCGGCGGGCAGATAGAGAATGGGGGCTTTGGGCTTGGGCCCCATGTAGTGCGCATACTCATGGACGGGAAAAATTGATCGTCGCCGTTCTGCGGCGCCAAGATATCGCCCCGCGCGGGGCGGGGGCGCCGCCCCGGGACAGGCCGCCCCCCGGGGCGGCCGGCGGACGGCAATTTCTCATCCAGGATTGCATTTCAGGAAACGCATAGGGCGGGGGCGGCTGAGAGAAGCAAAATTAGCGTAACCACGTAATGGCACGATTCCTTTTATCAATCCTACTGAACTTACGAGTCTTTCCCATGCGATTGTCATTGTTCTCAGCACGATCGCACCACGCGCGCTGAGCGGCGAGGCCGCCAGCTCGCAGTGAGCTCAGTTCAGCTGGCGAGGCCACAGGTCAGCGCGTTGTGAGTACGCCATTGGGTTTCAAGAGCCAAGCAGTGTCCATAGTCGGGAGATGATCGTGGTTTCTTTGGAATTGGGGATTATTGCAATTTCTTTGGTTTTTTGATTTATGCCGATTCTTGAAGTTCCTGGGTTTGTTCGAGACGTCTTGGGGCTATTGTTTTTTGGGGGGGGTCACTTGGGTTTCTCGGGGCTCGGTGGGGTTATCTGGATTGGTTCCCCAATCAGAGCTTGCCTCTGTATACATATGGTAAGGTGAGGAAACGCCGAGCCCCGGCGACAGCAGCACCAGCGCGCGCGCGGGAGGGAAGGATCCGAGAGTGGCGGCGCCAACTCACGCGCACACTGAGCGGCGAGGCCAGGCCATTGCGAGCTCAGCTCAGCTCATCTGATTTGAAGAATGTTTCAAGAATGCTCTGAGGAATCGCGCAACGCGCTTGCAGGGAATTCAGCGCGACAGCGTCGGCGACGCGGCCAGGGGGAGGTAGAGGGAGAGGGGGGGGGGAGGAGGAGGACGAGGAGGAGGAGGAGGAGGAGGAGGACATGGGGGAGGAGCGGGGGGGGGCAGGGATAATGCTTGCGGCGCTCAGCCGAGGAACGGCTTCCAGTGCTTAGGATTTCCTGACGCAGCCGTGCTCTCAGACCTGCGCATCTTCAGACGAAAGCGGGTCCGCCGTCGTCGCCGGCCGCCTTCAATCCGTGAAACCCGTTCAAATTGCCGCGGCCATTGCGCACGGCGCTAATGCGAGAGCTAGAGTTTTAAGACGCGCAGCCTCGAATCTGCGAAACTCGCGCGCAGTTTTGAAAACCAACGCGCGCGGCACTAAGGCGAGAGCTATATCATGAAACCGAGCCGCCCTCAAACCGTCAAACACGCGCAAATGTGCATAGCGAGCGCGCGCGGCGTTAGGGCGAAAACCAAAGTTAACAAACGAGCGGTTTTCAATCAGTAAAATTCGCACACATGTTAAACAAAAAACAAGGTGCGCGGCGATTAGGCGAAACCCATATATCGAAACCGAGCCGCATTCAACCCGTGCAATTCGCGCAAACTTCTGTACCGAATGCGCGCGGCGCTAAGACGACAACTAGGGTTTGAAACGACGAGCCGCTTCCAATCCTTGAAACTCGTGCGCGTGTTTTCCGCACATACACATATGTGGATATGTATGCATATGTGTGTGTTTGTGTGTTTGTGTGTGTGTGAGTTAACAGCGAAAATATGATTGCGCGCGGCGTTATAGCGAGAGCTATTGCATGAAACCGAGCCGCCCTCAACCCGTCAATTTCTTGCAAATTTACATAACGATCGCTCGCGGCGCTAATGCGATAGCTAGAGTTTAAAAAGCGAACCGCCTTCAATCCGCGAAATTCGCGCGCATTTGTGAAAACCGATGCGCGCGGCGTGAAGGCGAGAGCTATATTTTGAAACCGAGACGCTCTCAATCCGGCATAATTCGTCGCGCGCGTTTGCATGCGGAACGACGCGCGCGGCGCCGAGGCGAGAGCTAGAGTTTACAAGCGGGAGTTGGAGGTTACAAACAAGTACGTATATGGGATGTTTTACATAATGAAGGATGTGTTGCAGCGCAGAAGGGCCGCACTTGTGTCGGCTCAAGCTCTCAGCCACCAGATGCAACACATCTGGTGGGAAGGTCTGAAGGATTCCATTGTGGTAGGCATCCACTACTACACTGCCTCGCTGGCAGCGGCGTGCCCCGCCTGCCCCGAGGCCCACTTCCCCAGCCCCCCTGCCTGTCCGCCATTGAGATGCGGGGACTGCCGTTGCCCCGAGGGATCGTCTATCCCTTGCGTGGCCGCCACCGGGGCCCTCATCGCCGTAGGCTTCCTGACCTTCGGCTTGGCGGTGGGCAGTCTAATCGGGTTCCTCGCTGGTCGGCTTCTGCCAGCTCTGGCTTGCCCGCGGCGCTCTGCAGGCGCGGGCGCGCAGGGGTCGGCGCCGCCGGCTCGCGAGCCGAAGGGCGTGGCGGCGGCGCTGCCAGACGCGCCGCACCTGCCCTGCCGACCTCTGTGGCGGGGGAGGACTTCGCTGCTGAGGCTCGGGCCCAGGCCGCCGCCGTGCGCGAGAGGCGCGCGGCCGTGGTCTTTCGCGGCTAAGCATGGCGGCGCCCGGCGCCGGCCCCCTCCTGGCCCCTCCCGGGGCGGCCGCCGCACCCCCTGGGCCTGGCGTGGCGGGGCCTGCTGCACAGCTGGAGCTGGCCCATGCGCCCACGGCGGCGGGCGTCTTCGAGGGCGACTTCATCGCGGTGAAGTACAACGTGGCGGGTGCTGATTTGCGGCACGAGAGGTGCGTCCTGCTGATGTCCAGCCAACCACCGCACTCGTTCACGGGGTCACTCCTGACGGCGACTGCTACGAAGAGGACCTGATGCCCGGAGGGGACATCTCGGCCGTGACCCTGCTCGAGGGTCATGCTGCGGGCGGCGGTCTGCCGGCGCATCTGGCGGGACAACGAGTGCATGGATTTCGAGCGCTGCCTCTCCTGCGCACCTTCGTGGCTGCGCGGGCGGCGGCCGCTGCTCGTCTGAATGTTCTGCCTGCTGTCCACATCGCTGTGAATGTCGGCCGTGCTGCGGCCGGAGGCCCGGCAGCGGCGCCCGCCGCGCTGGCCCCAGCAGGTCCCGCGGCGGCAGGGCCACCTGGTGGCTTGGCGCTGGGCGCTGCCCCCGGAGCGCCTGGGGGGGCGTTGGCGCCTCCCGCCCCGGCCCCGGGCAGCGGCGGCCCTGCTCCAGGCGGCCTGGCGGGTCTTGCGGCCGCGTTGGCCCCGGCGGGGCCTGGCTTGGCGCCCCCCGGCGCGCTGGCACCCGGGGCCGTGGCTGCCCCGGGGGCTGGAGCCCCTGTGGGGCCCGCGGCCGGGGGTGGGGACCCTGGGGCCCCTGGCGCTAGCGGCGGGAGCTCCGCCGGCGTTCCCACCGGCTGCCCCGCTTTTGGACGCCAGGGTCCTGCCTATCATTAGGGATCAGCTGGGGCAGCGGCACTGTGTCTTCAGGGAAGCGGTGCTTCAGATGCGAGAGGACCCATGGCCCGACTGGCCTCTCTCAGGCCCTCGCACCGCTCTCTGGTGCTGCCGTTTTATTTCGGAGAACAGCATGACTCCCTTGGGGCACCACGTCCGCTGGCGTCAGGAAGCTGGTCTCACCGACAGAGACCTCGGGGTTGAGGAGCATGAAAAATGTTGTAGGTCCCTGGAGCTCGCTGCTGTATATGACCAAGTCAATGCGCCTAACCACGCGAGCCTCGAGATAGCGCGCCGAGACCTCCAGATTCAGGAGGAACGTTATAGAGAGAGAGAGAGAGAGAGAGAGAGAGAGAAAGAGAGAGAGAGAGAGAGAGAGAGAGAGAGTCGCCAACCCCGATCAGGCCGGCACCGATCGCCACCTTTTCATGGGGACTGGAAAGGTTCGTGGGAAACTCTGCATTTGCCCTGACCTCCAGAGTTGGGTCACGGCCGAGCTGGCCCGCGAATATGCTATTGCCAAGGAACGTCGCAAAGCCCGTGAAGAGAGGGCCCTGGCCTGCAAGACCTCCAGCGCTGAGGAGAGTGGCAAGCCGGGGCCCAAGAAGAAATGAGAGCTGCGGGGGGGGAGAGCTTCAGGCCCTTCTCCCCCCCCCTCGTGCAGGGCCCGTCTTCGCTTGCCCGCGGACCGAGTAGTCCCTCGTCCATGCGGGTGCAGCGAGACCTTTTTCCTCTGCCTCTCCCCCAGACCCAGCAATGTGTCGTCGGTGCGGCCAGGCCTAGCCGGAGGGTGTGGAGGCGCCGTCGGTGTCTCGGGCATGCTGATGCCTGGGCCGCGGATGGAGTCGCGGTTTTGAACGATCTCTATGGTGCTCGTACCCAGCCCACCTCCCCGAATGCGGGTCAGGAGCGGGTTCTGAGCCACATGCAGGAGTCTCACCAGGGCCTTGATCGCCCCACGGGGAGCCCCGATTTTGCACAGGGAGCCCTCAGCGAGCTCCTGTCCGGGACCACGATTTATGCCTCTGATTCGGGTCCCGTGGTGCCTTATTCTTTTGAGCGCGTTTCCTGGCCCTCGCGGGACTGTAGACCGGCTCATGTCCTGGATCTTTCGTCCTCGGCCGACGCGTCTGCGTTTAAGGAATGGCGAGGGAACCTGCTTAGGCCTCCGGCTGAGGCGGAGGCCCTGCGCCGCGAGGCATGCCCGCGTGGGGCTTACATCGATCCTCTCCTCTCCTCCAGCCCTCTCGAGTACGGAAAGTTTTTAAGGGAAGCCCACAGTCGGGGCATGCTGCATTTTCAACGTGCCCTGGGCCGAAAAGGGGCCATGTGAGTGTTTTTCGTCCGCGAAAAGGGGGGCCAACAAATATTGATCTTCGACACGCGGGTGGTCAATTGCTCCTTCAGGTCCCCTCCCAGCACCCGTCTGCCAACTCCCAGTGCCTCTGCCAGCTAAGAAGTGCCTGGAGGTAAGTGCCACATCGCTTCGGGAGACCTCGAAACCGCTTTCTATCACATGGAGGTCCCGGCCGATATGTCTGATCTGTTCTCGTTGCCCGTCGTCGACGCTGGGGTCCTCGAGTCGCTCGGAGTGCCGAACGTCCCGGGAGGCCCTGGGGAGGCCATGCTGCCGTGTCTGAGGGTCATGCCCATGGGGTTCAAATGGGCCATGCACGTCTGCCAGGCCTGTCTCCGTAATGTCGTGCGTGACGCGGGGTTCGTGGATTCCGATCTGGTGGAGGACGGATGACCTGGCCTGTGTCTCAGGTGCCCCTCGTCAATAGGTGCCGCCGCGTACGTGGACAATTTCTTTACACTCGGCAAGTCTGCGAGGAGCGTGAACGATCGCCTCCAGTACATCTCTCAGCGGCTGCAGTCCCTCGGCCTGGCTGTCCACGAGCTCCAGCCGGCCTCCGAGGACGCCGAGTTTTCGGGACTGACCCTTCGACGTGGGCGCGAGTTGTCGGTGCGCCACAAAAACATATGGCGCCTGCGTTATGCGTTGGAGGAGATATTGAAGAGGGGCCGCTGCAGTGGGGCTCTCATGCGGGTTCTGGAAGGTCATATCACTTGGACTACCCTCATACGCCGTGCATGCCTTCGTTGAGTTCGCGGGTTCTACTCCGTCCACCCTGTGGCAGTCTGTGCGTCGAGAGCTTTGGCAGGTTCGGAGCCTTCTCCCGCTGCTTCGTCTCGACGTGTCGGCCGAGTGGCATCATCGAGTGTGCTGTAGTGACGCGAGTGATTTCGGTCTTGGGGTGGTTCATCGACATCTGGGGCCAGATCGTGTCGCCGCTATCGGTCGTACCTGTGAGCGTTGGCGGTATCGCGTCGAAGGGGCTGAGCGAGCCCGGGAACGTGCCCTCCATCAGGATCACGAAGAGCATATCCCTTCGGGCAAGGTCACGGCGGTCTTCTCGGGTAACCTGGAGCCCAGCGACCTGGAGGTCTCGGAGGCCGAGTTCGACGAGGTCCCGGCGGGGCTTCTTCATCCTGGGAACTGCGGGAACGTCGTGGCGGTCAAGGCGCCGCCGGGGTCCACCATTCTGGAGCTGGAGGGCGAGGCCCTGCTGCTGGCCCTGAGGCATCTGTTCAGGGACTCGTCGGCGGTCGGCAAGCGTATCCTTGTGTTCGTTGACAACCTCCCCTTGGCCTTTGGGGCCACCAAGGGCAGGGCCCGCTCAGTCCATCTTCGGGGGCCTCTGCGGAAGCTGGCTGCTCTGGGCCTAGCCACTGGGGGCCGCATCAACCCCGTCGGATCCCCTCTCTCGGGGCCGTCTGGGCTGGTTCTCAGGGGAGCGGGCTCCGCGCGCCCAGGGCCCCGCGGCAACTCCTCGGCCGCCGGCCGCGGATGGCGCCCAAGCGGCGACCCGCTGCAGCCCCGCGGCGGCCGAGGACCGCTGCCGGAGCCCTGGCCCAGCAGTGGGCGCTGCTGGTGGCCTCGCTGGTGGCGGACAGCCGCTGTGTCCTCGGCCTGTCCACCCGGGAGCGCGTAACGGTCCTGCCAGTGGCCGAAGTACCGTTCCGCAGGCTGGCTCTTCGGTTCCGCTCGAAATGCACCGACACGGAGAGGGACCTTGCCACCTGGACCCAGCTAGACAGCTACTTCGGCGACTTCAGGAACGCGCTGCTGGAGTCGGGCATGCCAGGCGTCGGGCACTGGCCCCCAGTCCCTGGAGGCGAGGTCGTACTTCATCCCGGAGGTGCAGGGCGCGGCCAGGAGCTGGCCGCCTCGGAGCTGCCGCCTCGTCGTCGCGGGGAAGCGGCGGGTCCTTCCTCGGACCCGCTGTCCGCTACCCAGGGCGGCGGCCCTGGCGATCGCGGGCCACCTGGCCTGCGCCGTGCCTCCCCGCTCGGCGCTGGGGGTAGCCCCGGCGTGCAGTCGCCACCTCTGGCCGCGCGAGTGTTTCCACCTGGAGAACCGCAACCTGGTCCTCCCCCCGCCAGCCGCGGGCCCGCTGTACTCAAGGCCCGCGGCGACGCAGATGCGGGGCTCGTGGCAGGCCCCCAGCTCCATGAAGTGGTTCGTGAAGGAGACGGAGCTGCTGGCGAAGATGGGCCAGGTGCGCGTCGACGGTGTCAAGCTGGGGAGGCGGGTGGAGTCGCTCTTCGCGGGCGCCCTGCTGGGCGGGCTGCTGACCCAGCCCCTGGCCGGCGCCGTGCCTGCCCGCCTCCAGGCGTGTCTGCGCGAGGCGCCGTCCGAGCGGCAGGCGGCGCTGCGCGGACGCGTGGCCCGGCGTCGCTCGGCTCGCCCCGTGTCGTAGAGCAGCATCTTTCCCAGAAGTTCGAGCGCGCTCTCAGAGGCGTTCGGCGACGCAGGCGCTGCCTGTTTTTAGAACTCTCTGCAGGGCGTGGCCGCATCGGCCAACAGCTGCGCCGCGCTGGATTCGCCGGTCTTTCGCTTGATATTCTGAACGGGCCCGCAGAGAACCATCTGTCCCGCACCTTCCAGCGGAGAATCTCAGGCTGGGTGAAGTCCCGGGCTGTCATCGGGGTGCGGCTAGGCACCCCTTTGCACGTCCTGGACCCGGGCCCTTCGCAAGCCTCTCAGGTCCTCCGAGCGTCCCACGGGTATAGATGGCCTCTCCTCGGCCGAGGCCTCCCGGCTGAAAGTCGGGAACGCTTCCTTCCATTTCACGTGCAGGGTGATTGGGCTGTGCGCATATCTCGGGATCCCAGTCTTTTTGGAGAATCCTTTAACGTCTCTCATGTGGCAGGCTCCAAGGTTCGCAGCCCTTTCCCGCCTCCCCTCGTTCTCCTCCTCCATATGTCATATGTGTCAATATGGCACTCCTTGGAAGAAGCCTACCCGTATTCGTGCGTGGCATGGTGGGTCAGGATATCACATTTGTCAAAAATGTCGCCCGTGCGGGCGGGTGTGCTCCAGGTCTCAGCGCCCCCACCTTGTGCTGTGCGGCAGAGCCCCTGGCGGTGTCCATTACACCGCTTTGGCCGCCTCCTATCCGCCCGCCTTTGCGCGGGCAGCGGCTGCACAGATGATAGAGAGCGCCCATGTCGTCCAATCCAGACGTCTGGCTCACCTTTGGGGTGTCTCTGGAGCTGCTCGTTTATAATGTGCGTTTGGTTAAAGGTCGCGTGTTTTCCTTACTGCGGCCTTCGGCCATGTCCGCCTTTCGGGAGCGGGTGCTCAGTCGAAGCCTCGTGCAGCCGGCGTCCACGTGGAGCTGACACGTCTGCCTCCTTCGGTCTCCTCAAAAATGCATCGTCTGGCCCTGGGGAGCAGCCCAACATGCTGGGATAATTTACATAGTGAAGCACGTGTTGCAGCGCAGAAGGGCCGTACTTGTGTCGGCTCAAGCTCTCCCGCCCTCCCTCCCTCTTTCTCTTTCCTGTCTGATTGAATGTTTGTTCCACCCGATATGCCTCGGGTGCTCAATCGAAGCCTCGTGCAGCCGGCGCCCACGTGGAGCTGACACGTTTGCCTCCTTCGGTCTTCTCAAAAATGCATCGTCTGGCCCTGGGGAGCAGCCCAACATGCTATGTTTATTTGTTTGTTGTTCCTCTCTCTCTCTCTTTTTTTCTCTCTCTCTTTCTCTCTCTCTCTCTCTGTATGTGTATATGTATGTGTGTATTTATGTACATATAGAGGCGTGTATACATATATTTATGTGTCTGAACGCGCGCGGCGCTGAAGCGACAGCTATTTTATGATATTGGGCCGCGAATCCGTGAAATTCTCGCACATCTGTATAGCGAGTGTGCGCGGCGGTGCGGCGAGAGCTAGAGTCTGGAAACTTGCCTTGGGGGCGGTGTTGTTTGTTTTTGCTATTCGGAATGGTGCTATAGTTATTGTTCGGATACATTCGCCCCCGGTGGATTTCTGGCGCGGCGCCAGTGATAACATCAGAAGGGGGCTTTCAAAATACTCCTGCGGGTTAGTTGCGATGCGTTCCGGTTCATCGCCCCTCTTCGCCCCGAGCCCACAGACCCGATGTTCCGATGCCCTTGGTAGGCGCCTGGTAGGCGGGACCCAGAGCGTTCAGTCCCCTTCTTGCAGGCCGGTTTCTCAGAACGGGTCGGGTTTTTTTTACGGTTCCGGAGGACGAAGATGGCCCCCAGAGTTGGCGGCGCGTTCTGAAGAGTGGCGGAAGGGGGGCGGCCCTCTCAGGAGGCGAAGAGGTTTTTAGCATGCACGGGCCTTCGTGGGAGGACGCTGAGGCCTCTAAGAGTTTTGAGCATAGGACAAGCAGGACAAGCACGATTCGCACGTCATTTGGCGCACGCGCGCCGCTGCTGCCAGGTGACCGGCTTTTGGAAATATCCCGAACGTGGGTGCGATATTTCGCGGCACCCCATCGGGGACTGGGCGAGCCGACCCCTGGGGAAACAATTGGAGCCCATGTGGCCAACAGCGGGCTAGAGCCAAAATGGCAACCGAGGGGTGGAGGAGGAGGGAGCAGAGGAAGGCAGATCTGAAACGTAGAGGGCAACGCTTGAGCAAGATGAAGGGGAGGAGGAAAAGGATAATGACAACGGTGGAGCGGCAACGAAAATATGGGCATAACGTTTTTGGGGTCCTTCGGATCACCACCCGTGAACGGGTGCCTCCTTGGGTGGCTTTTCGAATAGCATGCGGAATGGTGTTGTTCTTGGTTCATCGGGGGAACCCCTTCTTTCAGCATGGCACACTTCCACGGGTCGGCGGGCAATTTCGTCGCCCAGCACATGTTTACCTGCAACCGATCACATTGGGCGGGCGTCGTCTGGAGGCGTAGTGGGCTCATCTTGTTTAAATGTTGACAGAATAGATCGAAAATCGGGTTGCCAAAAGCTAATGCGCGAAACTGCAAATCTCACACAACAGAACCCTACAAAACGATGTCCCATCCTTGAAAAGTGTGCGTTCTTCGCACGTTCAGGAAACTCAGTGCTGTAGAAGCTCCGAAGAGTCATCCGGAAACGCGTCATAAACCTGTCGGCGGCAGGTTTCCCGAATTCGATTGGGAAGTTTAGGGTCGCTTGTGGCGTCAGCCACGAAACGAGCCATTTTGCAGGGCAGCCCCGCCCAAGAGCACATTGCTTTTGGACACGCGGGATCCGTCCAAGCGAGTGATCCATTTGCCCTCCCCTCCTTCCCTTGGCCCTCCCTCCCCGTGCCTGTCCTCAGCCCTTCCCCTATCATTCGCGATCAGCCGTGGGCGCATTGGGGAACGGACTGCAGCGTGGAAAAGGCATGTACTTGAACAGGGCGATGACGCAATCCTGGATGTGCGCCGTACCTCCCAGACTTGGTCTTTCGACGCTCGTAGGCTGAGAAGGAAGGTACCTTCACTAGAAATGACAGGCGAGCGGAGCCGCATGCGGTCGCACCCCCGCGAAGCGCATTTAGAACTGCGCAGACACGCCCGGCGCGTTGATTCTCCCGTGCAGACAAAAGCAGAACATGGAATTGACAATTGCCACGACAAGTTTCGAAGCTAGGAGAGTTTCTGGGAAGACACGCCCTCTTAAAAGCCCCCCGTCAATAGAGGCCGAACACTGTGAGCAACACGTGTTGATGTTCAAGACATTGGCGCTTGGAAAACCAAGGGTGTTCACGCTTCGGTCGGTTCCGCTGCGTCGCAGTCGGTCGTGATCGGTCGGTTTGGTTTGGCGGGTCGTCGTGTCGTTGTGGCGCCGCTGCGTTCTCCCAGGATACTTCCAGCCAGTTTGTTTCAGATGGTTGTGGTGTCGCTGTCGTGGTTGGGGGAAGCAAAATATACCGATACCGCCACCCCCCGAACCTCGCCCGGGGTGCGTGCTGACCAGAGTTTCGAGGAGAGTCCAGTTGTGGTGACGAGCTCTCCAGGAGGAGCAGTGGTATCAGTACGTTGTCCCCTTCTGAGTTCTCCCGTTTTGCAGTCACCGTGGCCGCGCGTGTGGACATGCCGAGTCCCAGTGCGTCGTGGTGGACGATGACGGGGCGGTCCTTGGAACCCAGCAGCCAGGCAGCAAGTCCCTAGGCGGGGCCGCCCAGCCTCCCTGCACGTGGAGGTCGAGGAAGGCAGGACGGGCGGAGGCGGAGGAAGAGCAGGACTGTCCTGCGGGGGGAGGAGCCCTGACATCCTTTCGTTCGGTGGCCACATGTGAACCCGCCCCCCGCCCCCCACGATTTCTAAGAGGTGGGAAGGGTTTTTACTTCGTTCGGGAGCTCCCGAGCGGAGTGAACCCCCACCCCTCCTTAGAAATCGTTGGGGGTGGGGGTTCGGGTTCACATGTGGCCACCTATTCGCTGTGCCAAAAAAACACGTGTTTGCAAACCTTCGGCCATGGACGTCGGGATGAAAGGCGGCCACTTAGGGAAGGGCCCAGACCTCTGCGGAGCCATGATGTAAATAACTCACGACGTCGGATGTTTGGGAGGACCGAGGTTCTCGGTATCGTCAGACCTGTCCGCATCCCCTCTGGGAGAGCCTTCGCCCCCGCCGTCCGATTTACCGCCTTGGGTGGTGATGTACGACCTCTCCGTCGGTATTCGCGGCCTCCATCCCCAGCTTGAGGGGGTCGGGCAGTGGCGCTCAGCCAAGGAACCTTGGCCCACCTGGGCTGGGGATAGGTCTGAAGATGCTAAGGTTCGATGCTCGAGGCGAGCTGCCCATCAGGAGGAGGGGGAGAAGGAGGAAGAGGAGGAGGAGGAATGGAGGGAAGACCAGGTTTGTGTCGTTTCTGTCTTTTCTTGGGTCTTTTCCTTGGGACCTTCAGAGGCTTCCGGGGAGTTCTTGAGACTCGGACTTGAAAGCTGGTGGAGGAGGAGGAGGAGGAGGAGACCTGCATTTCAGGAGAAGATTTGTCTCCCGTGAGGCGGCGAAGGAGGCAGACGTCGGGTGCGTGCGCCTCGTAGCGTGTCTAAGAGAAAGGAGATACGAATTATATATCCCCGAGTGGAAGCCGTGGTCCTTCAGCCCCCGGCGGGAACCATCGTAAGGGACACGGGTCCCACAGTTGTGGCTGGTCCGGAAGAGGATGGAGGAGGATCGAGTTGACGCTACGAGCGATTATGCTCTCGGCAGCCTGCGCAAGAAAAGGAGGATCGAGTGTCGAGGATCCAGATTCGAGGATCGAGGTTCGAGGATCGAGGTGGAGAGGTTCGAGGTTCCAGACTTTGATGTGTGGTCGTCTTGTTGTGGTGTTCTGGGGGCCTCCGCATGCCTCCCAGAGGCGCCTAGGAACCAGAACGGATTTCTGCGGGCTTCCGTTGGTCTCAGGCCTTTTAACATAACAAATGAATACGTGTATATGTTTGGTTTTCGGAAGCCCGCTTCGGGCCCCTGGACCAGCAAACATTGCCCAGTATGAAACGCCAGTATCGGGGAAGAGGTCGAGAGGTTTGCGGCTAAGGCATTGCGTTGGGGCATGTTCGGCATCAGAAGTCGAAGATCGAGGATCAACGTTTTCAGTGTTGTCGTCGCCATTGTTTGGTTCCCTTTGAACACTTCATGGAAAGCTCTGGAGAGCTCCAGGTGCCGCTTTGGAGGGTTGAGTTCCCGCACTTCTGCGACCCGAAAAAGCACCACGCGGGGGGGCGCATCTTTTCCTGTGCAAGATGGCGCCTGGGCCTGGGGACTGGAACAAAAACAGTTGGATGCGAACATCCGTTTCGGGGAAGAAGGAGGTACAGCGTCAGACCTCCAGGTTCCAGGAACTCGAACAAGTCGAGCCGTCGGGGGTCTGGACATAACGAACAGCGGTGCGGTCTGCAGAAGGAGGAGAGGGGGGGGAGAGGAGGGGCAGGGTGTGGAGGAGAAAGTGGATGTTTCCAGATTGTTCCTGGAGGCTCAGGGACTTCCAGTGGCCCTCGGAGGAGGAGAGAGGTGGAGGAGTTGGAGAGGGGACAGATTGCAAATCAGTGAGAGGGAGGCTGAGGCCCGAGTTCGGGGAGTGGACTTTGTGTTTCTCATCCTCTTAGCCTCCAATCTTACGAATGCGCCCCCTGTGGCCCCACTCTTTTCTGAGACCCACCCTTAGCGGCCCTCATGAGTCGTCGGGACCGCGCACTGGATTAGTCGGTTTGTGAGTCATTCTGCACCGCATAAGTTGCAATTTAGGTGATTGCTTAGCAAGCTGCATCTCGTTGATAGGCCAAAACAATGTCACCAGCAATGGAGCAGCTAATTGGCTTGGCAACATACTCCGTTCTGATATCCTTAGGCGAGTCGCACACTTCTCAACTCTAAGAACCATAGGTCCCCGTCCGATCGGTGGGGGTGGTTTGGATGAAGTCAGCGAATAGGCATTCAATATGAAATCGCATTCGGTATCCATCAATCTCAATTACGTTCTATCCATTGGGAGTGCTTCGGCTACAGGTGGCTAGAGGTAACCAAAACGCTTGGTATCGTCTCGCCGATTCGGTTGACCACTTGGTTTGATGAGTGAAAGTGGTCTTCGGCTTTGAAACCCCAGCGATGGACATTGCATTCGCCTTTTCCTCACTCCGTGCACCTGCTGTCGGCTCGGAAGGCGTTATTTACCTGGGGGCGTGGATCCTCACTATCGTGTCCGCGTCTCTGATGACGGAGAAATTCCTCAAGGCGGATTTTTCGAATCATTGGTGTTTGCGGTGCCAAGTTGAGTAATTCTAGACGCTTCGCGTATCCCCACCAGCCCGTCCAGAAACGACGCCCAGGCGAGTAGAGGGTCGTCTTGAGGGGCTTTTCGGCGTCTTGGGTGCCTCGGGGGGGCCTCTGTGGGCCGTTCGGGATCCTCTTTGGGGCCTCCTGGGGGCCTCTTGGGGCCTCTTGGGGCCATCTTGGGGCCTCTGGGAGCACCTTGGGTGCCTCTGGGGGGTCTCTTGGGGCCTCTTGGGGGTCTCTTGGGGGCCTCCTGGGGGCCTCTTGGGGGGCATCTTGGGGCCATCCTGCGGCCTCTTGGGGCATCCTGGGGGCCTCTTGCGGCCATCGTGGAGGAAATCGATCAAAGGAGGGGTTCCTTAATTAGAGCCCCCCCCAGGAACTCCAAAAATCGTCTCCTGTACCGCTCTGGGACCGCTCTTGGAGCGCTCTTCGGCGCTCTTGGCGCCGTCATGGGGCTTTCTTGGGCCCTTCTTGGAGTTATCTTGAGCCATCTTGGAGCCATCTTGACGCCTCGGATGTGCATCGCAAGCGAAAAAGTGAGAACACCAAACACATTGATTTTGCCTAGGGTTTGAAGCATTTTGGCCTCTTGGATGCATCCTAATGATGCTCTTGTGGGCACTTGGAACCGTCTTGGAGAGTTCTTGGAACGTCTTGGAACATCATGGGGACCATCTTGAGGCATCTTGCGCTATCTTGAGCCATCTTGGAGGGTATCTTGGGCTCCCTGAGGCCCTCTTGGAGCCGTCTTGGGCCATCTTGGGCGCTCCAACGCGCCGCGGAACCCCCTGTCCAGGCCAGTGGGGAGGGGGTAGGGGGAGGGGTAAACCCCTCCCCGAAGGGGAAGAAGGATGGGTGGAAGAGGAAACGCTCTAAACCACCGACGCCCAGAGGGCTGGTGGGATTACATGTTTGCGCGCGATTGTGCCGTTGGAGCAGAGTGCACCACAATCGTATTGATCCCGCTGCGTAGCAGATATTGTGCCGTGCCGGGAGAGCGTTGGGTTGTCTCTCTCTCTCTCTCTCGACCTCTCTCTATCTCCCTTCCTCATTTGTTCGCACAGGGATCCGCCAGGGGGGTCAGCGCGAGTTTGGACTCCCAGGCTGTCCCGCAGCGGGCTCACAGCTTCCAGATCGGACGGTCGGTTCTACGCCACCAGGCGGGCAGGGCGTGAGTTGACATGATCGTTTCGCTCATCCCGCCGGCCCATACTGTATCGTTGGTGCTATATGTTAGTGTGCTGGACTGACTGGGCTGGAACGCTTACGACCCTGCCGTGTCTCTCCTGAGTGCAACACGTTGCAAACTGACCGTGGATATATAAAAGGATCTGCGGATAGCACGGGGCTATAGCCTGCAGCTTCGCTGGGGGAAAACCTCTGGCCAAAAGCAGGACCGTCTGATGGGGAAGGGCCCATGACGGCCTGCAGGGTCACCATCCTCTAGCGGCAGGCTCGTTCAGGGAAGAAAGTCGGAGGTCTCACCCGATTCAATCCTAGGCCACGGCCCAGCACCGACACGACAAGGGAACGAAGGGGAGCGACAGGCGAGAAGGAACAGGACACCGCAAACGCGAGCACCGCACACACACATACACATACACACATACACACATATATATATATATATATATATATATATATACACACACATCCGTCGCCATTTTGGCTCAAGGCAATGCGTCACCCGACGACCGCGAGTCCGAGAGGGCGTGCAGAGCGCGAGGGGTCGCGTTTTGAACTAAACTCTTGGAAAGCGATTGCTATCTGGGCCGCCCTGGCCACCGTCTCCTTTTGGGCTACTGCACAGAGTGGTGCCCACATTCATTCCGCTGCAGTAAGAGAAGCGAGATGGTGCCCTTCCAGCGGCTCGTCGTGACCAGCAGCGCTCCAAGTGGTGCTGCATATGTTGTACGGGACAAGATGGGAAACCGTTCGTCAACTACCCTGACAAGTTGGCCTGTCACAGCTGCTCGGTCTCTAACAATGCAGCGTTCTTGTCCAAGCCATCGCCGAAGCAACCTTCGACGAGCCTGTCAAGCCGCACCAAGAGCCAGCAGCCTGGGGCCATGGCCAAGCAGCTAATCGCAATGGAAAAGCGGATGGCAGGCCTCACTGCAGAACTCAAGCAGGCCAAGGCCCAGATTTTGGCGAAGGACGCCGATGCGATGGAGGTCGAAGCCGTCCCAAACTCCAAGAAGCGTGCAGCAGAATTTGACGGCCTCATCAAGACACTCTGCTATCCGGCCAGCTACGCCCGAGATCGAACAGGCTCTCCAAGGGTACAAAGCTGAGCGTGTATCTCTCCGTGGCACCATCTTCGAGGCCAAACTTGACGGGGTCAAGCTCAAGGAGATTGGGCAGCGCATCTTTAAGCTGGAGTCCCAGTTGCAGCGATGGCGGACCTCCCAGGACGCGAAGCGGAAAAAGATCGCTGAGCTCCAACAGGAGCCCGAAGACGGTGAGAAGCAGATCTCGGCATCGCGCACCACCCTTGGCGAGCTCCAGGCAGAGCGCACCAAGCTCTGTAGTACGGCTGCCGATTTCGCTCCCCCCGCTCAGCCCCATGCTACCGGCGACGCTGCTGATGATCGGTGGGGTCTCTCTAAGATGGCCCAGGTTTTGGAGCAAATGGGACTGGCTACGGGCCTTCAGGAGAAGGTGCAGGGCGTGGCGCAGGAGATCAAGGCCGAGGATGCCAAGCTCCAGGAGGCCAAGCGTCTCCAAGCTGAGCAGGAGCAGCACGGGCGTGCTGTTCGGAAGGCTGCAGAGGACGCAGCCGTCGCCCAGGCAGCCCAGCAGCATGCCGAGGCAGCCAAGGCCACTGATGATGAGGCCATCAACACAGCTACGGCAGAAGAGCTGCGCGGGCACCTCAAGCAGTGCGGCATGGAGGTGCTTGCAGGTGGCACTGATGATGATGCTGAGCTTCGCGCCGCTGTCAAGCGCATGCATACAGCGCCCTCTTGGAAGGAGGCCAAGCGCCTCAGGGCACAGTGATCTGGTCGACGTCATGATGATGCCATTATCAGTATCGGTGCCTGCTGAGGGTCAACTCCGGGCAACGGCAGCGGAGTTCGTGCCAAACTCTTCTTGCCACGTGTCTTCCTCTTTGGATGTTTCTCACGGCCTGGAGCACCCCTGTGAACATGTCTGTTCTGATGGGAACATCCATCCTGACTTCGAGTCCAACGTGGAAGTCTCGCCGGCCTGTGCTGGGCTCTTGGAACCGCCCCCGCATGCCCGGGGGAAAGGGCCTGCTGCTTGCGAGGCCCACAGCGGTGGGGCGGCCGATGCCCTCGCACACGGTGTTGCTCCTGGCGGCATGGTGAGGCGCTGCGACGCTCGCCCCGTCGTCCTCCTTGCAAGCCCGAGCGAGGCCCACAGCGGAGGGGCGGCCGATGCCCTCGCACATGGAGCTGCTCTTGGCGGCCTGGTGAGGCGCTGCGACGCTCGCCCCGTCGCCCTCCCATTAAGCCCGAGCGATGCCCACCGCGGTGGGGTGGCCGATGCCCTCGCACATGTTCGTCCTCCTGGCGGCCGGGCGAGGCGCTGCGACGCTCGCCCCGTCGCCCCCCCTGCAAGCCCGAGCGAGGCCCACAGCGGTGGGGTGGCCAATGCCATCGCACACAGAGTTGCTCTTGTCGGCCTGGAGGTGCTGCGACGCTCGCCCCGTCGCCCTCCGTGTGAGCCCGAGCGACGCCCACAGCAGTGGGGTGGCCGATGCCCTCGCACATGCGCTTCCCCTTGGCGGCATGGAGAGGAGTTGCGACGCTCGCCCCATCGCCCTCCCTGTAAGGCCGAGCGAGGCCCACCGCGGCGGGGTGGTCGATGCCCTCGCACACGGAGCTGCTCCTGGCGACATGGAGAGGAGTTGCGACGCTCGCCCCGTTGCCCTCCCTGTGCGCCCGAGGCGACACAACATGGATGGTGAGGTTGCCACGCCTTGCGATTCGGCCACGGCGAGAGAGGTTGCCACACCTTGCGATTCGGCCAGGGCAATAGAGGTCGCCACACTTTGCGAGTCGGCCACGGCAAAAGCCTTCCCTGTAAGCCCGACGCGGCACAACATGCATGGCGAGTTCGACCCGTTCGACGAGTTAGACGCGCAGCTGGACGACCAGGCCCTGATGGGCTTGTTCCAGTCGTCGCCAGCGTCGTCGGACGCTGAGAAGGGTCAGGATCAACGGGCGCCTGGCGGCCCGTCAGGGCCTGGTCAGGACCCCCCCCGCTGGACGCGCTACCCACGGGGAGGTCTGCGCGCGCCGCGACGGGCGCCGGTGAGCATAGCCAGGCGCCAGCGCCCCATCGGGACAGTCGTGCCCGCGATGGCCGAGGGCGGCGAGATGCAGTCCTCGCGGATCGGCCCGATGCACCCGAGGTGGCTAAAGACCGTCGAGGCTTGCAGGTGATGACCGCGAACGCGAACCCCCACGGCTCGCGCGCAAAGTACTTGGCGACCTGCACGGCCGATGTCGCCCTCGCCCAAGGGGCGCGCGCTCTGGGGCCCAAGATGCACGAGGTCCAAGGTGATGCGCTGGATGTTGGCTGGAAAGGCCCGTGGATCGAAGCGAGCCCGACCGCTGAAGGTGGCTCCGAGGGTGGGCTAGTTGCGCTCGCTCGGCCCTGCATCCAGGTCACCCAAGCCACCTTCATTGAGCGCGGGGTGACCTGTGCAGGGCGCATTGGAGCTGCCCTGGTACATGCTGGCCAGCGTGGTAGCATCGCCATGGTCTCGATCTACTTGTACAAGGGTGAAGGTCGCACCCCGCGAAACTTAGCTCTGGCGTGGGAAACGTGCAAGTATGTGCGCAGAGTGGCTGCCGCAGGCTACTCTTGGTTGATGGCAGGCGACTTCAACATTTCACCAGGAGAGCTTTTTGAGCACGATTGGCTTCGCATGATCAATGGGCAGTGCTGCGCCCCTAATGCACCGACATGCCTGCAGGCCACGCCAGGCACTTTGATAGATTTCTTTATCCTGCATAGCTCGCTCGTTGACGACGTGCCGTTCCAGGTCGCTGCGCGGAGTGGCGCGGCGCTCTGGCCGCCCAGCCTGTCCTACCCCAGCTGCCCAAGGACAGGCTTCAGCTCAAGATGCGCGAGCTGCAGCAGCCGAGGGGCTTCCCCAAAGTTGCTGCGCCTGGCTGTGCAAGGTTCCCCATTGACTGGAACCCTTTCTGTGTCTGCTTGGAGGCTGCCGATGCGCTGGGGGATCTCACCGCGGCCTGAGATCTACTGCCGTCAGGCAGTGGAGCTGAGCTGGCCGACCGTCACGACCTGATTGGCATCAAACGGAAAGATTACGTGGGCAGAGCTGGTGAGCCAGCTCTTCGAGATAAGCCCGCGGCTTGGGCCCCTGCCCGGAGACGTGCGCGGCGTGGGCGCACAACGAAGGCGCGGGCTGCGGCGGCCAGGTGGGCCCAGCATCTCGCGTCCACGCAGGAGGATCGCAGAGGTTAACGCCAACCCGTCCGATGACAAGATCCACCAGCACGCGCGCACCATAGGGCGTCTCTTGCACGAAGCATCGGTTTTCCAGCAGCGTTTCCAGAAACAGTGGCACTTGCTTCAGCAACCTGATGATGAGGCGCGGCGCTTCCTCCGCGCCGGCGTCGCTGGCTTTGGCGACCCCAACTTCCAGCAGCAGGCGCAGCGCATCATAGACGAGAGTAGTGCCCGAACGGCCACTACAGAGGCCCAGTGCACTAAAGCCTGGCAGGACTGGGCCAAGAGCAGCCTCGACGGAGGCGTAGGACGAGCACATCGTTTCACCAAGGAGCGAAGTCCAGTCGAAGCACAACCCATCCATGACACGGGGCAGCCCTACGAGCTAGCGGATCGAGAGCTGCAGCAGAGTGGACAAACATATGGCAGCATCGCGGGCTAGGTGAGCCCGAGTTGCCACCTGATGCGCATAGCTGGCCGTCGCTCGAGCCGCCCACCGTCGAGGAGCTCAGGAAGGTGTTCATGACCTGGCCAGAGCGGTCTGCAGTAGGCCAGACGGGTCTCCACCTTCGGCAGCTCGTACACCTGTCCGATCCAGCGGTGTCAACTATGTCGTTCATGTTCACAGCCTATGAAGAGAAGCTGGGCTGGCCACCGCAGAGTCTAGTCACGTTATTAGTTCGTCTACCTAAACCAGATGGGGGAACCAGACTCATAGGGGACCTCAACCAGGTCATCAGAATGTGGAGCAGAATGAGGCGACCCATATCAGCAGCCTGGACAGCAGCACACCATAGTTCGCACACTTGGGGCACAGGGCCAGGCAGGAGCTCATCAGCGTCAGCTTTATCACTCAGCCTGGACAACGAGATCGCGGAAGCGCTGAGCCTCAATATTGTGACGCTCGTGCCAGATTTGTGGAAGTGCTTCGAATTGGTATCGCCGCACATCCTCATTCGCGAAGCAAAGGCGGTCGGCTATCCGCCGAGATTAACATGGATGCTGATTCAAAGCTACAGCCCGCCTAGAACTCTGAGGGCACATGGAAGTGAATCCTCGCTGTTCACTTCGTTTCAAGGTATTGTTGCTGGCTGTTCACATGCCACCACGGTGTTGGAAGTCCTCATGTATCGTTCGATGAGAAGGTCGTCGGCTCTGTGTCCCGCAGTAACCCCCCGGCAACTCGTGGATGATCTCTCACTTCGCTGGGCAGGTCAGGTTCGGGATTGCGCATTGGAAGTTGCGGATGTTGCCGATGAGGCGGCGGCGGCCCTCGTGGACTTGCGACTTCCCGTCCATATCAAAAAGCTTGGGTTGGTTGCATCAGACGCGCACACGGAGCACGTGGTGAGCCGAGTGGCGAAACGACGGCACATTCAACCCAAGAAATGGATGGGGAAGCTCGGTCACGAGCTACCTTCAGGCCGGCCTCAGCGCTGCCAAGAGGCAGCCAGATTCTCTAGCTTGACGCAAAAGTACGGAAGCGACACCTACTTAAGAAGGCTGTGGGCAGCCGCTGCATGGTCAGGATCCGAGCTGCAGGATTGACGCCTGCGGTTTTGCATGGAGCTGCTGTAGTCGGAGTTGCTGAACACATCCCCCGACCCGTTCGTGCCCCAGCAGGCGTGCTCGCGGGAGGAAAGCCAGGGGCGTCGCTCACCATTGGACTGTTGGTCCAGCCGATTGTCAAGGCCACTACCGACGTGCTGTTTCTCTTTGCTACATGGACCTGGGAGGCCACAGTGCCGCTGCACGAGTTGCAGGTGGCTTGGCAGCGCATGCGCGACAGGAGGGGCAAATCGGAGAGCTGGCCCAAGGTCCGAGGGCGACTCGCTGCTGCGTGGCCTTGTTTACGGCGCGTTGGATGGTCCATGATGCCAGCGCACGAGATCGTCACGGACTCCAACACAGTTGTCTCACTCTTGCAGGTTGTGCCGAGTGAGTTTCGAGACCTCCTGGAACAGGGGATCCACCGCTGGCAGCTGAGGGAGATCCAGGATCACATCCCAGAGCTCCAGGACGAACAGGTCTGGCTGAAAGGTCTGCGAGCCTGCGTCTCAGGCTCGCGCGCTGTGCGTCGGTCTGAGGACCCAGGCGCTCTGCAGTGCCTGTGGACAGGCGCTATGTGGCCGAGGCTGATTGCCTTGCTTGCGGAGCGCCTTGCGAAACGCTTGGCCATAGATGGTGTGAATGTTCGAAGTTGCTTGAACTTGACAATACCAGTGCCAACACCGACCCCGAGCCTCAGGAATCCCCGGAGCGTGAGCGCCCGACTAAAACGCGCGAGCGACTGCGTAAGGCCGCGATGGACACTTGAGTTCGACAGTGTCCCCTACGCTTACGCGTTGCCGCTGCTCCCGCCTAGCTCCGAGAGGCCCGACAGAACTCCTGAGCAATGGTTTGAATAGGGGGCCCCAGTGTCCCATGGGCTGGAACTGTTTACACGGATGAGGCTGGCCAGGGCATGGAGTTCTCTGAGGTGGCGAGGTGTACTTGGGCGGTGGTGCAATTGGACCCTTTAGGCCGCCCTTCCAAGGCCCGCTCTGGGAGCCTGCCAGGGAGCCAGTCGGTTCCCCGAGCGGCGCGGTACGCAGCGTTGCAGGCTGCGCAGGCGCCCTCGCGCGCTGTGCGAATAGCGTCTGATCATTTGTCGTTTGTCCAGGAAGGCCAAAGCTGGAGCGAGAGGGATGCTATGGGCGCCGCTGGCCACGCTGAGATCTGGGGGGCGCTCCGAGGCGAGGTTGAGCGGCAGGCCAGGCCCCCTCCCAGTTTTGCTTGGACCCCTTCTCATAAGTCCCTTGAGGCTGTTCTTAGGAGGGGGGTGGGCATGCGCGCTTGGCTTGGCAACGCGTGGGCCGATTTCTTCGCCTCGGTCGCGCTGCGCGTTGTTCGTCACAGCCCCAGTTTCCACAAAACGTTGGAAGTGCGCCTCTCGGAGGCCACTGCTAATGCGAAATGTGTTTCTTTGGCGGGCGCGGGGATTCTTGGCTCGGAGCTCTGGAACCCTTCCCAGCCTGAGCCCGGGGCCCCCAAGCCCCCTCCTAAGCCTCCGCGCGTTGCCCTTAATCCGCACCAGCTCATCCAGCGCCGAGGTGGAGCGAGGTGCTTGCACTGTAACCTTTCTGCGTTCACAGCCGAGACTCGACGTGCGATCGAGCGCCGGGCCGGCCTTGCCGACCGTCTTTGCTCAAGCGGCAGAGAGCCGAGACCCTCCTACAGGCTGGAGGGGTCACCAGCCCTGCCCCTGCCCCTTCCTTTGGCGCAGTGGCCCTTGCCCTCTCGGCTGCCGCGGTTGCGTGGGGCGCTTCGCAGCGCAACGATAATCTAGCGACTGCGGACGAGGCCACGGAGACAGAGAGGTTGCCACACCTTGCGATTCGGCCACGAGAGGAGCCTGCCGCGAATCCAGCCGCTCCCCGAGGGGGAAGCTTGGCCGTGCCTCGACCGACAAGATGGCGGAGGGTGCGTCGTCCCAGTCGTCGTCTGGGGATGGGAACGCGCGTGCTCCTCGCTCGGCGGTAGTGGCCCGCCTTCTGGCTGCTGCTCGAGGCCCTCCTGCAGCCGCCCCCTCACCCACCCTTGAGGAGATGGGAGGAGGAAGGGGGGAGTGGCATGGCCAGCAGCAGGAGTGAGGAGGAGAGAGCGGCGCGCGCGGTGCGCGCGGCTGCTCCCCGCGCCACCGACACCCCGCCGCCGACGGCGGTGGCGGCAGCTGCGGCTGCCGAGGCCCCTCCTCCAAGGGGCCAGGGCGCCCGCGCGCCTGCTGCGGACGCCGCTATCGCTGGGGATAGGGGCGAGTCGAGCCGCGCGCGACGGTCAGGAGCCGTGGGGTCGCCCGTCCGTGAGAATGGGCACGAGCTCCTGACTTGTCCTCCTTATGCGCATTGCAGGCGTTGTGGAGGGGTGGCTCAAAAGCAGAGCCGCCCCTTGTCAAAGTCCTGCACCGGCACTGTTCCTTCCCTGCTCTTGCGCAGGACTCCCGCGGAGCGGGAGCGAGCGCGGCGACGGGGCAACATTGCGGCTGGGCTCCGCCCCTCGGGGAAACGCCTGGGCTAGGGTCGGGGCCGCTCGCATGGGTTCCCGAGTTGCCCTAAGAGCTCGTGCGGGCCTTTTTTGGCTATGCCGCGTGCGGTATAAGGGGCCGCTTCTGCGCTCTCTTGCCTCCTAGAGCCTCGAGAGCCCCTCGGGCCTCAGTGGCCTCTGGGCAGGGCTGCGTTCGTTTCGCGCGCGATGCGGACGGTGCCCCTTCGGTAGCTCGACACGCACGCACACGCACACACACAAACACACACACACACACAGACACACACACACACACGCACGCACGCACACACACACACACACACTCACGCGCGCGCACACACACACACGCACACACACGAGGCCAGGAGAAGGAAGAAAGCAGGCAGCAGCAGAAGCCGCGGAAGGGAGCGAAAGAGGGGGGGGGGGAGCAGCAGGCAGCGGAGGTGGCCGTGGCGTTGCGTTCCAAATCCTGCCTGATCAGATTCGGGCTGTCTGGGCTCGGACAGTGGTGGAGGGGGCGAGAGGAGCAAGGGCGCGCTCGAGGCACGCGCGTCGGCAGCGAACGAGGAAGAGACAAGATCTGTGGACACCGTCCTGACCTGCGTGGCTCTCTGGAGAGTCAGAACAACCGGCATTTGAAGAAAAAACACGGGGCTCAACATACTATACCTCAGATACTGCAAACTTGGAGCCTCGGATTTTCTCTGGAGAAACTCAAGCTGGGGGTGTCCGAGGTGTCCTCTTTGGGCCAGGTCCAACATTCGAATTGAGTTCTGAATCGAACTGAGACGAGCAGGCTGTCTGATCTTCGGTGCAGGCGACCTGGCCTCAGAAGTCCTCGCGCTGGTCGAGCTGCGTGCACAGGGTGTCGCACTTGCTCGTGGAGTAGGGTTCTCTCCACCACCAGAAATAGATATCTGCAGCAACTCTGAAATCTGTTGGGAATCATTCACATCATAAGAGTTCAGTCGTTCATGTGCTTCTGAATCTCGTCTGGGGCCATTCCAAACTTCTGGAGAAGGCGTTCTGCGATCCGCTCGAGCGCCCCCTTCGGGGCGGCTCTAGCCAGCCTTGAGATTGCCGCCCTCTTTCCTTATGCATACCAGGAGGGCCGCGCGCACCGCCATCATCTGCTGACCCTCCAGTGCCACCACTTGGCTCTGAAGATGTGGGCTCATCATGAAGTGTAGAATGAATGCGTCCGCCTCCTTATTGCCCGCTTTGTTGTCGAACCAGCATGCCCGAACCTGTCAGTATCGAGCGTGTCCGGCCAGATCTCTCAGCGCCCCCACCTCGTCCTCCTTGATCGTCTGCGCCCAGTAGTGCGTGAGTACCGCCAGTGCTTGCAACGCCGCTCTTTGAGCTGCAGCCGCCATGCTGTCCATGAAGTGCTGCGCCAGCGTCATGAAGATGCGCGGCCATGGTGGCCCGTTATCGTGCTGCTTCTCTTTTGCTTTGCAATCCGTCGCGCATTCCTGGCCCGCTGCCTGCCCTGCTGATCTCGACAAGAGGCGCCGCCGCGGGCATTGGAAAGCACGTGAAGGTAGCGCCCGCGAGTTCCGCGAGATCTCTTGCATCGGCGAGAGAGCGCGCGCAATAGTGTGAGCAACGTTGCCCTGATACCTCCCTCCTTGCCCTTGAGCTCCTGGCGGCGCGCCTGCTCCACCATTGGCGCCTCGATGCGGGCCCTCCGTCCGTCTGCGCATGTCATTTGAGGCGGCCGATGTCTGCCGAGCGACCACCAGGGGCTGGACATGGCTGTCGCTGCCAAGCAGCAGCGGGAGGCGCGTGAAGTGCTTGCGCAGATGGTGGGAGAGTATATACGGATCAGCAACCTGAGCCTCGCATGACGGACAATCCGAAACCAAGGGGGCAGGGGTTCGGAACGTCGCATTGCGACTTGTCATACAGATACCACTTTGACACGAGTCGACCATATGCTGAGATGTTGAGTTCTTGGGTTCGAGTACACTATTGCACACGAAACATTGGTTGTTCACGCTTGCCGTTCCAGGAATAGATTGTAGGCCATGCTGATTATGTAGATGAACGGGTACGCGTCGTGTGCCCTGGGCCTTGTCTGGAGCAACCAGGGGCCGCACACCCATGTTCTCCGTCTTCAGGTTGGGCATTTGGGAACTCAGGCACCTCGGGAGGTGGGGCCCAGCTGAGTGGAGGACTCTCGATGGACAAACTTGCCGCTCGCATCAGTTTTGCGCCGAAGAGCGCGAACCAACCGATCAGCTCTTGGTCAGAAAAAACCACGAACAGGCTGCCCGTTAAACAGCTGCACCGTGCTATACTCCTGGCCCC
Source organism: Prorocentrum cordatum (assembly GCA_963575745.1). NCBI lineage: Eukaryota > Dinophyceae > Prorocentrales > Prorocentraceae > Prorocentrum > Prorocentrum cordatum. The sequence continues at coordinate 160,654 of CAUYUJ010020270.1, forward strand.
CGAGATCTGCCAAGGAAGTAATGTCCTCCACAAATCTGCGAACTCAGTGACAGGCCGCTTCACTCAGCCTGGCGCCCCCGCCCTCATTCTGCAAATCATTGGCGAGCTCCACCCGCAGGTTGCGAAAGAGTGCTCCCCATTCTGCACCGCGTGCTTTGGGATCACCCACCCACCGTTGATACCGCCTTATTCTCCTAGCTTTCACTTTGAGTTCAACTGGAGCCATCTGTCGAGCACCATCGATCTGCATGTTGGAGATGGATACCTTGTGCTCGCCCTTCTCACTAGTAGCCCCTCCCTTCATTGCCCTCCTCGCATAATGCAACACCCTCGGTTTCAGCTTGTGCCCAGGACTCTGGCCCGTTTTTCCATTGGAGGGATGCCATACTGATACAAATATCTGCCCATGCTGTGCAACCATGCGCCGATGGCTGAAAGCCGCGCAGGAAACTCGCTGTTGAACGCGCGGTCAGAGCGTACCATGCCACCTAGCATCTTGGCGAGATCGCTGGGCACCTCAGCTGTGGGCAAGAACGTTTGCTTAAACCTCGCGCGGCCAATATGGGATCCAGCGCCGAACAGCGCGAGCACAGTCTCATTCTTGATGGGGTTGAGGAGGTAGTTGTGGGCCAGGAGTCGCTCAGAGAGGAGGGTGTTGCGGGGGAGGGACTTGCGACTGAGCCATGACTCTGCGTCGCGCCAGATGCCGAGACGAGTGCGTTGGCAGCGTCGTCGACGCAGATGCGCAACGAAAGGTCGAGCTCGATGGGTCCCTCATCCTCCTCGTCTGGCGGCGGGTCGACGATGCGCCAGTCAGTTGATATATTCTCCTCCGGTAAACTCGTCCTCTGTCTCCCTAAGCACGATATCGATGTCTCGAGTGAAAACCTTGACGGCCCACGGGCCCCCCCTTGGAGTGCCCCCGCATGAGGTTTGGCGAAGAGGAACCCGTCGGGGCCCTGAACGGCGAGAGCTGAGCGGCGAAACCGTTGTTGCCCAAACTTAGACTCCAGAGGCTTCACGATGGCCTGGCTGGTCCTGGAGAGGTGGATCCAGTCAGTACTGCCGAAGGCGTTGATCATGTCTTTATGATCCTTGATATGCTGCAGACCAAGGCGTCTTAGACGCCAGCTCGAGCTTTGCTGGATCATCGTTGGCGTCTCGCGCCTGTGGCCTGAAACACAGCCGCGAGCGAAGAGGGGCTCTCGGTCACGCTGATCTGGGCGGAGCCCTGCAGAGAACAGGCAGAGAACGTGCACCAGTCTCTCGGCGTTGATGGCTATGCCTTTCGGTAGGCGCCAAACACTCGAAGCCTGCCCGGACCGATAGTCTCGACGCAGCAATACGTTCGGGAAGTACCTAGCCAATTTCTGGCCGACCTCGGGGCTCTCGTATCCTAGGCCTCTGAAGCTCTTGGAAATTCCTTTGTATGGGGTGCAGGAGCATCCAGGAGATCTTTAGAGGGAGGGACCATGGGGGTGGTGCACGTCTTTTACTAGCCTTCCAAAGATATCTCAAGATCAGCTGGAGCTTCTCAGTGGCCCGTTGGAGCCTATCCTCAGTAAAGGGGCACAGTATCTCTTGTGTGTCTAAGCCAAACTCAGGGCGGTACTGGAAATCATCCATCTCATGAAACTTATCAATGATAGTGGCTTGGAGACCTTCACTACATGGAAGCTGGAGGCGAGCCTTGAGGTCCTCGGAGCAGGGAACGGCGGCAGCGGCATATTTGTAGTTGCGCTTCTTTGCGCCTGTGCCCCTTGCTGAAAAAAAGACGAGAAAGTCGGGCGACCTCAGCTTTGCGATCTTGTTGGTGCGCCAGGATGAGCTCATCGGTAACGCCCTGTCTCCACTGCACGAGATATCAGGGAGGTAAGTTTCGGAGTTTCTTCGTGGCGCCCTTAAGCTCCTGAGTGATGCTAGCCGAGGCGTTGATATGAACTGCTGAGCCCAACTCTTCACGTAACCGTCGTCGTTGCTTCATGGGTAGCTTGACGTGGTCGGCGCGCTGCTGATATTTGGCCGACGGTGATGGCTTTTCGGTGAAATATGGAGCCCTTGCTTCATTCAGCACTTGTAGCAAGTATGACCAGTCTCGATTAGGGGTATGTCTCTGAAACTGGTTCCATTCATCGATAGCAATTGAAATGCGCTGCTCCACCTGCTGCAAACATTCCAGTCATAGTGTCTCGCGGTAGCCCGTCCATGAGCGCATCTCTGTTCCATTTGCGTTGAGTCTGAAGGAGCCCGAGCCGAGGATGATCATCAACCGTCATTGGTAGTCCCAACATGACAGAGAACGAGTTGGCCAATGGTGCGTGGACAGGGAGGTGAACTCTCACTGTTGCGGTGGCGATGGCCTGGAGAGAGCGCCCCATCCTGCGCAAAGGTCTCGTCGCGATCGTGGACTGAAGGGCGCATCTGGGCGCGGTAATAGAATCGAGCTGGGCGCCGTGTCCCTTAGTATTCAAGTAGGCCTGTCCATGCTCATAGCGTGTGTTGAGGGCAACCAGGTCGAGCATTTCTAGAGACGGCATGAGGGCCTCCGCCGAGTATCGCTGTCGAACTGCATCGCGACGCATAAGAGGAGGACCTGGGGCCGACCGGCGCGACCAGCGCGACCGGCGCGACCGGCGCCGGCGCGACCGGCGCGACCGGCGCGACCGCGGCGCCGGCGCGGCCGGCGCGATCGGCGCGACCGGCGCGACCGGCGCGACCGGCGCCGGCGCGACCAGCGCGACCGGCACCAGCGCGACTGGCGCGGCCGGCGCCGGCGCGACCGGCGCGCGCGCGCGACCGGCGCGACCGGCGCGCGCGACCGGCGCGACGGCGCGACCGGCGCGACCGGTGCGCGCGACCGGCGCCACCGGCGCCACCGGCGCCACCGGCGCCTCCGGCGCCGCCGGCGCGACCGGCGCGACCGGCGCGACCGGCGCGACCGCCAGCGCGACCGGCGCGACCGGCGCCACCGGCGCGACCAGCGCGACCGGCGCGACCCGCGCGACCAGCGCGACCAGAACGATTGGCGCGACCAGCGCGATGGGCGCGACTGGCGCGACCGGCGTGACCGGCGCAACTGGCACCAGCGAATTTGGCACCCGCGCCTCCGGCGCGGCCAGCACCAGCAGCAGCAGCAGCAGCACCAGACCAGCACCAACAGCAGCAGCAGCACGAGAACCATTTTGAGCAGCAGCAGCAGCAACACCATGAGCAGCAGCAGCAGCAGCACCTGAACTGGGCTGGCCTTAGCTCATGCGGAACATGCGTTTGGGGTTGCGTGGCGTCTGCCGCGCGAGTGCGAAGATGCGTTGTCGATTCCGTAAAATGCGGATTCTGTAAAATGTCACCCTCGATTCTTCCTGCACGCTTTTTCGTCCATCATCATCGTCCCCAACCACGCAACGCCAGCGCAACATCAACATCACCATCGCCACCATCACCATCATCATCATCATCATCATGGTAATCATCATCATCATCATCATCACCAACATCACCATCATCATCATGATCATCGTCATCATCATCATCACCATGACCACCATCGTCATCATCGTAACCATCAGTATCAGCATCAGTATCATAATCGTCATCGTCTTCGTCATCATCTTCGTCATCGCCATCGTCGTCGCACCATTACCTCCATCGATATCATCGTTATCAGCATCACCATCACCATCGTCGTCGCTATCGTAATTGTCATCATTGCCATCATCGTAATCGTCGTCGTCGTCGTCGTCGTTGTGGTCGTGAGGTCGTCGTCGTCGTGTGTCGTCATCGCTCTCGTCGTCGTCTTTGTCGTCGCTCGTCGTCGTCGTCGTGCTTGTGTCGTTTTTCGTCGTCTTCGTCGTCGTCCCTCGTCCTCGCCGTCGTCGTCGTCGTCCCGTGCACGTCGTCGTTATCCTCATCGTCCTACTAGTGACCGTTTTGACCTCCGAATGATTGCATTGGGAGCGCGGGCCCGTCTATGATTATTACTCGGGGTCGTGGTCCTGTGAGCGCGGACCCAGGGTTCCTCAAAATAGGCTAGAGGCCTACTTTTCACGGGTTGCAGATGTGATTTCTCACGCGCCGACCGTGGGCCCGAAGGGGTCGGCGAACCATGATGTTTCAAATTCGCACGCCGACGTCCCGAATGACGGGCCGGTGAAGCATGATTCCTTTGTCGTCCCAGCTCAAACCATGAAAAAGGAGGCATTTTAGGAAAAGCACAACAATTCACTCCCTCCGACTCCTCCCCGCAACCGTTGTGGCCCAAGCCGTTTTGGCTTTTTTTTGTTTTTCTCTCTCTCTCTCTCTCTCTCTCTCTCTCTTTTTTTTGGCAGTGCGATATGAGTACTCCAGGTCAAGCTAGACGCATCCTGAACCAACCGGGCGCCTGCGGCTGTCCCGCCGACCCCTCGTCGTCGCATGCGCGAGGGGGCACAAGGTTCCTCGAGTATGGATCGGGCGCTCTCGCCTTCGCTCTGGCTCAATTCTGAGTGAATGGCGCCCCCGCGATGCGCCGGCCTCGGAGCGGCCCCAACAATAATATTCATCCGCCTTTTGCGCCCCTGCAAACGGGCTGGGCGGAGATTAAGGATGGCGATGGTGATGGCAACACGTGGGTCTCCATCAGATCGAATGGCAATGCGCTGCTCGTGGGGTGTCGGCTCTGTAGTGCTGCTGGGCTGACAGGTGCTTGGCCCGCTGGTGAAGTGAGCACGCAGGGTGGTCTCTCAAGATTCCGGTTGAGCCAACACGAAAGCCTACAAGCCTGCAGCGCTTGCCGACGCCCCCCCCGCAAGGAAGGGTTGTCATGTCATCTAGTGGCCTTCGGCCTATCCCGCCACAGTGTCTGGGTTATTGTGGGTCAAAGGCCTCTTAGATGTCCGTCGGGATCTCTCGGTGCTGCTCGGGGGCCGCTTGGAGGCAATTTCGAAACCACTCGGGGCCGTCTTGGGGCCTCTTGGGGAACTCTTTGGGGCCTCTTCTCGGGGCCTCTCGGGGGCCTCTTGGGGACTCCAGGGAAGGCTCGGCTTCTTTGGCCGTCGTTAGGCCCTTTTGGGGCACTGCTCGTTGGAGCGTCCTCAGGTACTCACGTCGCGTTATGTCCCAAATTCTCAGATCTCTCGGGCGCTCTCGGGCGCTCTCGGGCTGGCCCGCGCGGGATTTCCAGAGGGCAGACGACAGAGGACTCCAAGACTGGTCAAGAGGGCCCGGGAAGCGCTTGAGAAGAGGGCGCAAGAGGAGGCTCCTAGACAGCCCAAGAGATCCCCCGATGGGCCCCCAGAACGCTCCAGGAGGACTGCCAAGAGGGCCCCAAGAGGCAATTATCGCCCTCTCGAGTTGTTTCAGACGCTCCATCCAAGAAGACGACAGCCCAAGAAGACCCCAAGACCGCCCCAAGACGGCCCAAGAGGTCCCTTAGTAGAACCGAGGCACGGTGGCGGAGGCGCACAGTTCGAACGCTAGGGCCGCGTCCGCCAGGGCGCCGACGGAAATCTAAGAAACATATGCTTGCAGTCAAAAAGCAACAATGGCGTGGTTCTGTGCATCAGCCTTTGAGCGCTGAGGAGCCCGTCGACGCGCCCCCCCTCAAGGATTTCGAGCTGCTCATGGCTGGTGTACGCAAGAGTGGTCACACATTGATTGATGGCATTGGCGGCGTGAAGAAGCAGCGCCGGATGCAATGGTGTCTGGCAGAGGCTTTTCGACACGCCACTCGCTCATTCTTCAAGACGGGGACGGAGCCCGTCATGGCCTCGCTGATCCAAGACTCCACGCAGGAGCCGCTCGCACCGAATCGCTTCTTCGTCTGCCCTTTCCTTGGAAGCCAGGGGTCGGTGGGGGCGTGGATCAAGGGCGCTCCCTTTTCAAAACGTGGATGGTCTGACACTTGCTCGAGCTAAAGCTCCTAAAACGCGATGTTTTGCTCATCCTCACAATCCTCCTTCGTATTATCATTCCTCTCCACCTGCTTCTCCTCTTCCCACTCCTCTATCCTCGCCTAATCTTCCCATTGCTCTTCCTCCCCCTCCTCCTCCTCCCCGACATGGTCGAGGAGCTGCGTGCTCCACGCGTGGGGGGCCTACGTCTCTTTGGCACCTCCCCCTCCTCGTCATCCTCCTCCTTCTCGTCGTCGTCCTCCCCCTCCTCATTCTCCTCCTCCTCCTCCACCTCCTCCTCCCCTCCTCCTCTTCTTCTTCCTCCACTCTCTTCCCGCCCCCCCCCCCCCGGGGGCGGCGGGCGGGGTCTTGCCCGCCGCAGGAGCGCCTCCTGGCCCGCATCAGAGCGTGCAACGCCAACCTAGACGTGCGCACCGCCATCCTTGGCGCGCAGAACCTGGCTGAGGCGCCTCAGCAGGGGTCCCCACTCATTCGACCCATCCCCCTTGTTGTCCGGGGGAGGCGGGGGAGGGGGGGGTGGAGTTGACGGGGGGGAAGAAGAGGAGGAGGAGAAGGATGAGAGAAAGGAAGAGGAGGAGGGGGGGGGGGGGGGAGGAGGAGGAGGAGGAGAAGGAGGAGGAGGAGGGGGAGGGAGGGGGATGATGATGAGGAGGAGGAGGAGGAGTGGGAGGAGCAGCAGAAGTGGAATAATAGGATGGACAAGCATACGCAACCAGAAGAGTAGGCGGGGGATGAGGGGCGAGGAGGAGGAGGAGGCTAGTCAGGAGGAGCACGATAACAGGCACGAGGAGAAGAACGGGAAACGAGGGGACAAGAGAAATATAATAAGAACAAGGAGGAGGAGAATGAGTAATGACTGAGGGGGATGAACACGATTTCCCCCACGTGCTCTCATGGCGTCCGCTCCGCCCTCCCTCTCCGCCTCCCAGGGGCGCTTGGGGGGGGAGGGGGGGGGGGGGGGGGGGGGGGTCGAATGCGTGGGGGCCCATCCTTACAGGCTCCGTTCACTGCTAGTTCTCCTGGAACCCGCGATGCGAGTTTGTATTTGTTGGCGCGAGCTTCGACGCCATTAGCAAGCCCACCATATGTTAAGAAACATGGTAAATTTGACGAACACCTCTTCAAGCGTATGTCTGACTCTATCATAGTGTACATGGCCGATTCTGCGAGGGCTGAACAACTGGCTGGCGAGATGCTCATGTACGAGGAGGAGTCTAGCATGGGCTGCGCCGAAGTCGACGGCTTCCTCCTGACCAACCCCCGGAAAGTGGGGCAGGACAAGCCGCATGGAGTGCGAAGGACACTCGGGGATAAAACAACAGAAAACAGGGTTTGCCTCCTGCCTCCTCCTGGGGCCTCCGGGGGCCTCTAGGGGGCTCCTGGGGCCTTCTGGGCCCCCCCCCGCGGCGCAAAGGAGAATAGTATTCATATTGTGCAAGTGCAACGGTCGGGAGGAAGTGGAGGCGCAGGGGGAGGAGAAGGAAGGAGTCGAAAGGGGGGCATGACAAGAAGAAGCAGGAGGATCAGCAGGAGCAGGAGGAACAACAACATGACGAGAAGAAGCGGGGGGATGAGGAGGCGGGGGAGAGGTGGAGGAGGCTGGCGACGACGCCGACGACGAGGAGTAGAACGAGGTGGAGGAGGAGGAGGGGGCGGAGGGGGAGGATAGGAGGAGACGGAAATCAATCGAAGAAAAACGTTCCGAACATGTATTATTCGTCTCCTTTCAGGGTGCGCAGCCGAGCCTGGGCCGCCGACCCCTTTTTGAAGCACGTCGCGCACCATTTCGTTCTCGGCCAGGGCTCCATTGTACGAACTATTCAATACAATGAGATTTTCAAGGTTTGGTGGCAAGAGTTCAATGCACAATTGACGAACAGTCCTGTGGTAGGCAAGCGGATTAAAGACCTCCGCTTCGCAAAGCACAGGTTCAACAGTGCCCAGAAACCGTTCGGCCGCGCCGTCATTTTCATGGACTCGCTCATCAATGTTGCCAATAAGATCATCCGTGTGCGTGAGAAGACCAGTAAAGAAACCATCAGTGCTCGTCATTTTCTTGATAACCTCACAGACGAGATGATCATCACGCTCGGCATGTTGGCGGACGCTGGGGACGAGACAGACATACTCATCAGGTTTCTAGATTCTGAGTCGGTTGACCCGAGTACTATTGTAATGCAGACGGTCGCGTTCTTGGATCGAGCTCATGCTTTGTTTGTGCTGGGCGAATGTCGCCGCGCAGGGTATACAGAATACATTCTGAAGTTTCTCTCGCGCGAGCGGGTTATCGTGCACCGTTGGAGCCCAGCTGGTGGCGGGCCCAAAGTCCTGGGGAAAAATGGCGGGGTCAGTGATGAGATCTTCCAGACGTGCCTCGCGCGCATGAAAGCTTGGGTGACCCTGGCGAAATCGACCCTCGAGGCTGAGATCCCTGATTTCGAGGCGGTGCACAGTTTCAATATCTTCAACGTCGCCGGCCCGATGGAGCACGGCGAGGCCCGCATGAAGTACTTCGACGCCCTTGCAAGGTCAGGGCTGCATGTACTGAATTTGCTCAGGGCGGAACAAATGGATTTTTGTGCAAGTACCCCCACGAGTAGCGATTAGGAGATGATTGGGAGGAGGGCGACGAGGAGGAGGAGGAGGAGAAGGATGAGGAGGACGAGGGCGACGAAGAAGGAGGAGGAGGGGGAGGATGAGGATGATGAGGAGGAGGAGGAGGGTGGGGGGAGGAGGAAGGAGGAGGAGGAGGAGGAGGGAGGAGAGGAGGAGGAGGAGGAGGAGGAGGGAGGAGGAGGAGGAGGAGGAGGAGGGGGGGGGGGGAGGAGGAGGAGGGGAGGCGGGAGGAGGGGAGGAGGAGGGGGAGGAGGAGGAGGAGGAGGGGAGGAGAAGGAGGAGGAGGGGGAGGAGGAGGAGGAGGAGGAGGGGGAGGAGGAGGAGGAGGAGTGGGATGAGTAGCAGGGGTGGAATAGGATGGACAAGCATAAGAAACCTGAGGAGTAGGCGGGGAATGAGGGGCGAGGAGGAGGAGGCGAGTCAGGAGGAGGATGATAACAGGCATGAGAAGAATAATGGAGGACGAGGGGACAAGAGGAAATGCAATAAAGAACAAAGAGAAGGAGGGGGAGGAGGAAGAGGAGGAGTAATGACTGAGGGGAATGAACACGATTTCTCCCACGTGCTCTGATGCCTCACGCGGTCCACTCCGCCCTCCCCCTCCGCCTCCAAGGGGCGTGCGTGTGTGTGCGTGTGTGTGTGTGTGAGTGCGTGTGTGTGTGTGTGTGTGTGTGTGTGTGTGGGGGGGGGAGTCGAATGCGCGAGGGCCCCTGCAGGCTCCGTTTACTGCTAGCTCTCCTGGAATCCGCGATGCGAGTTTGTATGTGTTGGCACGAACTTCGACGCCATTAGCAAGCCCACCATGTGTTAAGAAACGTGGGCGGGCGGCCCCACTGACTGAGACCTTCGGTGGAGCTCCCTATGCATGGGGCCACGATCCATTCTAATGCTGGGCGTGGTGGGCGCATGCGGGTGGCCCCACTGACTGGGACCTTCGGTGGGGCTATGTATGGGGCCACGAAAAACGCTGTGCTGGTTGTGGCGGGCGCATGCCGGGATGAGTGATGATGATGATGCCGATGATGATGATGATGATGTCGATGATGATGATGGCGATGATGATGATGGGGGAGGAGGGGGGGGCAGGGAGAGGGCAGCGGGAGTCATGTGGACGCGGAGCGCTGTCTCTTCAAAACGGGGTCTCAACACCACAAGAAGATGGCTGGGAAACATCACCCCCTGGGGCGCGAAGAAGAAGAAGATAACCATGTTTCGCGCGTCGCCCTCTGGGCCACAGCGGGCATCTTCCCCCGAGCAAGCGGCGCTGGTGGGGCGCGAGCGAGGGCGCGGAGGTAACGGCGCGTCTCGCATCGCCGGGCGCGACGCGCGAAGTTCAGTGACCTCCTAGACCCATGTTCTACATGCTGCGTTTCGTAGCCATTTTGGCTCAAGCAAGTGATTGAGGCACCGCAGCCACGACGAGCACGCAATCATGATGGCGAGGTCTCGGCCGCAGCCAGCGAACGCTACGCCGTGGGCTCCGAGGGCGGCGAGCACTACTACTGCGCCGATGGCTACGAGGACAACTGCGCTGCTGGCTACGACGAGGGCTACGCTGGCGGCTACGAGGGCGGACGCTACTACGCCGAGGGCGAGCGCTGCGACGACGGCTGCGAGGGCTGCAACGCCAGGGGCTACGAGGGCGACCGCTACGCCGAAGGCCGCTGCTACAAGGAGGGCGAGCACTACGCCGATGGCTACGAGAGCTGCCCATACTACGCCAAGGAGGGCAACGTGGACATGGAGACCGTCACAGTCGCCAAGGACTGCTACGCCGAGTGCGAGCACTGCGCCGATGACGACTACGAGGGCGAACGAGGGCGAACACTACGATGACGGCTACGAGGGCGAACACTACGACGATGGCTACGATGACAGCTACGACAACTTCTTCTGCTCCTGCGAGGGCTACGACTACTACGAGGACCCCTGCGACGTGGAGAACGACTACGACGACGACTCCGACATGGAGACCCAGCCGTATGCGCAGGAGGAGATTTTCGACCGCATGCGCTTGTCGGCCGACGATGAGATGATTAGCAGCATCATGCGCTGTCGCGCGATCCCGCCCGCCACCCACCCATCCCGCCGCCGCGCTCGGGACATCGCCAGGGCGCCATCGGGACATCATCGGGGCACCATAGATCGCCACGCAATCGAGGCGCCACGTGGCGCCATCGATCGGGGCGGGTGGACTAACTATTGCGTCGCAAGCAAAGCCAAACACGCTTGCTGCTGCGCGCAAGCGCGGTGGCGGAACCCGCCCCCGAGCGACGAGGACTACGACAGCCGCGACGATGATGACTACTACTGCGACGACTTCGTGGACGTCTGGAGATTAGATCCGCGAACAGCAGAGGAGGTGGTCGCTCGCCGCCGGGACTTGGCGGATCGCTTGGCGGCGCTCCCCGAATGGGCGGTCCCTGACGGCGACTGCTACGACGAGCTCCTGGACTACCTCTTCTGGAGATTAGATCCGCGAACAGCAGAGGAGGTGGCCGCTCGCCGCCGGGACTTGGCGGATCGCTTGGACAAGCTCCCAAGATGGGCGCCGCCAGTGAAGAAGGTCGAGCACTACGCGTACTATGACGACTGGACGGCGAAGAAGCGCGATCACCAGCGGCCCTCCGTGGACCCGACGAAGAGGAGGAAGATGCATCATTGTTGGAAGGGTGCGTAGTCGGCTGATTTCGCGCCTGCCTGATGATCCGAGCCAGCCTCCTCTTGTTGAGGCATGGACAGGCCTCCAGTTCTGCTGCCTGCAAGCCTCGGGGCCTGCCTGCCGGTGCGTCCGCGGTTTAATGATTCGGGCCTGCGGGCCAAGACAGCCATCGTAGACGCGGTGCGTCCGCGGTTGAATTCATCAGGTCTACGGGCCAAGCCTGCCCGAGCCTCGAGGGGGAGGGAAAGGGTGAGCAGGGATGATGATGATGATGATGAGGAATGAGGAATGAGGAATGAGGAATGAGGATGAATAAGGGGGTTGATTGGCATCGTGCGCCGGCTGTCTGTCGCCCTGCACTTGCATTTTTTCTGTGCAAATTAGCTGACATACTGACATGCCTTGCAAGCCTCGCTCAAACGAACCTTCCTCCTCCGCCCCTCTCCTCCTCTGGTCAGGATTCAGACAATGTCTTTCAGAATGAGAGCTAGGTGCATATCCTAGGCTCTGGTCGTAGGTAAAGTAGGGTAGGAGTAGGGTAGGTATCGTCGGCGTCGTCGAACGTGCGATCCGATCGGCGGGAAAAATACAATCTTCCTTCGGCCATCGTCCGTCAATGTCATCGTCGTTATCGCCATCATCATCGCCGTGGCCATCGCCATCGTCGTCGCCATTGCCACAGCCATCGCCATCGTCGTTGTCGCATCGGTCGGTCGTCGGTCATCTTTGTCGCCATCGGTCGTCGGTCGGACGGCGGAGGTCCGCGCGGCGCCGGTGCACTGGGCCGACCCTGCGCCTCGGGCCGACCCTGCCCGGGGAGGCGGCGGAGGAGGCGGCGGAGGAGGAGAAGGAGGAGAAGGAGGAGGAGGAGAGGGAGAAGGATGAACAGAAAACCAAGCAAGACGAGGATGAGGAGAAGGAGGCGGAAGAGGGTGAGGAGGAGGAGGGCGAGGAGGACGAGGAAGAATAAGAAGACGATGAGGAGCAGAAGGAGGAGGAGCAGAGGAGTTGGGCGACTTCTCGACTCCTTCCCTGCCTGCCCCCGTCGGTCGGGGCCAGGACGACGAGCCCCCGTCGGGGCCAGGCAGCAGGGCAGGCCCAATGACTCCGAAGGCAGGCCCCGGGGCCCCGATGGCGGCCCGTCAGGGCCAGGGCGGCCCGGGGACCGCCATGCCTCCTCCCCCCTCGCTCTAATCCGCATCTTCCTTCTCCTCCTCGTCTCCTCCGCACTCGTCCCTTCTCCGCCCTGGCCCTCCGCCCCCGTCTCCTCCTCCTCTTCCTCCTTCTCCTTCTCCGCCTCCACCTCTTCTTCCTCCTCCTCATTACCCTCTTCCTCCTCCCACCAACCATCCATCATCTATCTCGGTTCGGTGACCCCGCGGGTCGTCGGGTGTGAGGGCCCCCGCGACATGATGGTAGGTTGGTAGGGCGGAAGGAGTGCGGGTGTCTCTCTCTCTCTCTCTCTCTCTCTCTCTCTCTCTCTCTCTCTCTCTCTCTCTCTCTCTCTCTCTCTCTCTCTCTCTCTCTCTCGTCTTAGCATCGGCATAGCATCGGCGTAGCGCATAGCATCGGCATGGGGCCAGGAGCTCCGGGGGGAAGTCACAGGATGAGCCAATTTCGCTTTCAGGAAAAGCTCTTGGGAGCAGGAGAAAATGAACGGGCATGAAACAGAAACCACGAGGAAAACAATCCATTAATAGGACGAGGTTTTCTTACCCCCGCACTCCGCACGCCCTACCCTGCCACCAACCTCTTCCGCCTTCCCAGGTTTTGCCGCGTGGACGCCAACGTCCTGAGCAGCGAGGTGCAGGCGATGGAGCCCATCGCTCGGCGCATGAGCGACACCGGGGGATCGGGGCCCCCCTTCGAAGCCTGGCGAGATGCTGTCAGGGCGACGCAGAAATCAGCGAGGAGCCGATCTATATATACAGTCGAGGTTCTGCGACCTGTCCTACAGACTTTCGGCGCCTACTCTGCGGTTTCTTCGGGTGTGGAGCAGTCTTTTTCGAGGTGCAAGAATCTTGCAGGTGTTAACAGGCCCGACCGTTTTTCTGAGCCCGTCATGGACGAGATGCAGATCGTTGCTCCGAGCACTACTGACGCGGACGCGACGGCGCTCAGGATGGCCCGTAGGATATGGGATCGTATCTACGGCACGCCTCGATCCACGACACGAGCACAACGACTTGATGCTGGACGGGCGAAGACATCCACGCCGGCGCAGCAAGGCTCAGAGAAATCATGGCTGCGCAAGCGGCGCTCGGAGGTTGCAGCTGCCACGTCGCGAACCTCGGCCTCTGCTGCAGCAGTGCCCGCTGCTTCGTCGCAAGTCGTGGGCGAGAACGGTTGGGCGCAATCTCATGCAGCCGAGGCTGAATTTCAAGAACGGAAGCGTGCCAGGCGCCTCGTAGACGCTGTGCGCGGTGGGGAGCTCAGCACGGATGCGCACCACCTCGACCAACTCGGCGCAGCTGGTATTGACGAGGCAAAGAAGCACATTGAGAATGCTGCCAAGCGCCGCAATGCCTACAAGAAGACGCAGGAACGTTATCAGGGCGAGTTGAACCGGCGACCGAGTTTCTCACAGAAGGTCGTGCACTGCAACGCCGAGATACCCCTGGCGACACGAGACAAAATCAACCACAACGCTCGGTCATACGGGGCCAGTTCTACTACCGACCTGGGCAAGGCCGACATCTTCGTTGTTCCAACAGTGACCAGACCGCCGGAGGTAACCAAATTGGCAGCTCAGCTTGTCGGCGGCATTGTCTGCGACTATCTCTTTGCGACAACCTTGGGCATCTCGGGTGCGTCCGTGGCCTACAAACAGCAGAACAGCATCAACCGAGTGGTCTGGATATCTCCGCAGTTCCTGGATGCCCACATGAATGCAACAGCCGTTTTGATCGACATTATTGCAAGGCCTACGAGCAAGTGGAAACTCGGACCCCCTGATCAGTTGGTTGATTTCACAGCCCGCGCTGTCAGGCTACACGCCATGAAGAAATACACCACGGCGCTGGCTTTCGTGACGGCCCCCGAGCAGGGGATGGCAGCGCTCAATTCTGCGAGATACAAGTTCGCTTTGCAGGACGCAGCGGTTTTCTTCAATGATCTCGATGCGTCCCGCACGTTCTCCGGGGCGGTTGGGCAGTAATTTAATATGATGGTTGCCGAATGTGCTACGCATGCGGACGGATTGACACACGTCGCCGACCCATTGTTGGCGACGTGGCCTGCATTATTATTGTGTATCTGATTTCTGTGGTCATTACTGTGGCCCGAGTGCTCTAGTTGTTTCTGTGGTGATTATTTATAGTGGCAACGTCGGCCACCTGATGTGCAGCGCGCCATCGGCGGCGCTCGAGGGGCAGTCGGCGCGATAGGCGGCCGCCCATTCCATCCATCGCCACTCCCCCTCCTCCCTCCTCTTTCCTCCCCGCTTCCCCCTCCCCCCTCCTAGTCCCTCCTCCTTCCTCAGAGCCTCCCTCCTCCATCCCCGCTCCCCCATTCATCATCGCCCCTCAACATCCACCGCCTCCTCCTCCTCTTCTGTGCTCACTTCTGTCTGTCTGGCGGTCTGCGCCATTTCTCCTTGCTGACTGACTGGCGCGGCGATCGGGGCTCGCGCCTGTGCTGAGAACAACGCGTGCTCAGCGGAGACGATCTCTCCCTATTTGATTCTGGGTCTGGGGGCCCAGGTGTCACCAGGACAAATTATTCATTGATTCCTTCACAGTAGTGGTAACACTACTTAGGGCTTTTTTTCGCTCGGGCCCGAAGGACTTGGGTGGGTCGGCCGAGGTTTCGTCGTATACGTGAGCGCCCCCATGGCGCAACTTATGGCGCCAGTATTATGGCACGGCCTATGGTGGCGCGCAACCAATGGCGCAACCTATCCCCCAAATAATGATTATGGCGCAACTTCTGGCGCACCAACTTTGGCGGGTCGGCCGAAGTTTCACTGCGCGGGCGCCCCCATTGCTCAACTTATGGGCGCATCCTACGGCGCAATCTATGGCGCAACCTGTGGCGCACAAGCTTGCCCGCCGCTGGGTGAAAGAGGTGCGACTGCCACCGCTCACCACTCGACAGATCAGTCCGCCTAGCGAGAGGGCCCCAACCGCCAGCAATGATCAGCTCCTCCTCTTCTTGCCTTTTGATTTTGAAGGGGGCCTTTTCTGATGCCCGTCAATGGCTATTCTGCGCTCCGACTGCGCGGTAATAATAACTGGCTGTTTGTTCGGGGCCCACGTCTGCAAGCGCATCGCCATGTCGTCGGAGGAGGTTATTAAGGCCAAACCGTTGATCTACGCGATACGCCTGTCAGAAAACAGGGGGCGTCTCTGGGTTGGCAGAGGAGGAGAAAGGAGGAGAAGGAGGAGAATGAGCGCCCATGGTTCAGGATGAGGTCCAGCAGCACTTACTGGAATCTCGATGCAGCAGCCATCGATCGAGGCGCGACGCGAACTTGCATATGTTAAGTCCTTAGCCTCGTCGAGCTTGGAGCCCAGGAGGCTGGCGAGCGAGAAATCGCGCGCGCTTTCTGGCTCGCCAGTCTGGAGCGCTCCGGACTGGCGAGCGGGCTGGCGCTGAGCGTAAGTAACTCTGGCGAGCGAGAAATCGCGCGCGCGATCTGGCTCGCCAGAGTTACTTACACTCTCCGGGTAGTGCTCTCGCCAGCCTGGAGCGCTCCGGATTGGCGAGCGAGAAATCGCGCGCGCTTTCTGGCTCGCCAGTCTCCTGCGTCTCAAACTCAGCGAGGCAGCGGACTTAAGACATGCAGGGTATGCAGATAGTTCATACATGACACCTGGCGCACCCTACCTAGGATAGACAGAGATGCGAAGCCTGCCAATCAAGCCGAACGATACCATCATAATGCTCCTCCCTCCTTCTTCGTTCTTCCCTCCATCCATTCATCCTCCACCCTCTTCGCTTACTCATCACTCCTCCCTCCTCCTCCTCCTCCTCCTCCTTCTTCTTTCTCCTCATCTTCCTCCTTCTCATCATCCGCCCTCCCTCCTTCCTTTCATCCTCCTTCTTCTGGCGCACCCGCCCCCCTCCCTCCCCCCGTAGTATTATTCTTCCTATCTCCTCTCCTCCTCCCTTCGAGGATGAGGGGCTGACCGAGATGGGGCCCGGCGACGCGACCATGTAATGTGACGCACATACAGTATAAATACATCACGTTTATAGCTGGTCCGTGCCTATACATAGCCATGAGGCTCAGACAGACAATCAGCCCAAGATTTTTGGGTGTATGATGGATGATTTTTCTGCGTCTACTATGCCTTATTTCAAGACCGTGCGGCGGAAACCAGCCGCGTCCAAGCATGTCCCCCCCCCCAGAAAAAACGGCCCGATGGAGCACCATCTGCAATGCCTACGACACCTGTCATCAAACGACAGGTCCAGAAGCGCCGCCCCGCCCAGAATAAGATCCCGACTGTCATCATTCTGAATAAGGATATCTTCAACGCGACCCTCGCCCTCAATATAACCCCTATTCCGCGGGATTGGGCTGGTTTGATGATCAACTCAGAGAACCCGCTCATCATAGGGACGGACTGTGCTGGTCTTTGTTCGATCGAGCAAGGGCTTGAACGTAGTCGTTTGGCTCGCCATGTTGTTGCCGCTTTCGCCTCTGAGAAAGACGAGAAGACCCGATTTGTGCTCGCCAAGAACTTCGCGCCCGGGGCCCTGTTCGGGGACATCTGCGAGCGGAGTACCACGGACGTCCCCCAGGTGCACTTCTACAACGCGGGGTTCCCGTGCCAACCGTTCTCGGCTGAGGGGGGCGGAGGACGGGGGCTAACAACTTGGGACGCTAAAACCCATGAGATGTATGCCCTCCCTGTTGTTGTTCCCAAGGGTCAACGTGGTCAAAATAGTTGGGGGCGTTCCCAGGGTTGAGATTCACGTATGCCCCCACCCTCCCGCCGCCTCATCCTCATAATCCAATTTACGTATCCTGCTCAACCCATTTCTTCTCCCTCCCACCTTGCTACCCCTCTGCTCATGATCACCGCGCTCCTCCAGTCAGTCTCGTCCTCCTTCTCCTCATCGCATCCTGCCCGCAACTCCCTCTCTCTGGCTCCTTCCTCCCCATCCTCCTTTCTCACTCGCCTCAACCCATCATCCCCCGCCTCTCTCTCCCTTGTCTTCATACTTCTACTCCCCCCTCTCCGTTCGTTCTCATCCCTCCCGCTGCGCTGATGGCGAACCTGAATCGAACCGACCGCCCCCCCAGGAGGCCTCTTCGCAGATAAGCACAATCGTGGAGACGCTTGCGCTGAAACCATAGAGTACATCCGACAACGGAAACCTATGTTGTTTATGTTGGAGAACGCGTCGGGTTTGGCTCGTTCGCACAAGCGCGACATGGATGCGATCATCGCGCTGATCAGTGACGTCAAGACCGCAAGCGGCCAGAGCGAGTACAAGATCCTACACGCAACCTTGGACACGAAGCTGCACGGTGGACTCCCTCAGTCCCGACCGAGAGTCTATGCTGGGGCGTTGCCCTCTGCCGCCAGACCCCCTCCCTGACGTTCTGGCTGGCTCATCGGTTGGTTCGTCCTTGGATTGTTGGCAAGTAAGTTTGATGCCAAATGGCTGGTTGGATGTTGGCTGGTTGGCATGGTTCCTGGTTGGGTGGCTGGCTTATCGGTCGGTCGGCCGGTTGGTTAATTAGCGGGCTGGTTGGCGGGTGGTCTGTCCGAAAGGTTCTTGCGTTGATGAATGAGAATGCCCGCTCAGGCACTCGCTCATGCGACCCCCTTTCAACCGACAAACTGGCTAGTGATGCTAATAATGTCACTGACCCCTGGAGAGGGGATGGGCGGGAACCCCGCGACAGTGAAATGGCCTGACGCCTTTGGCGCTCAGCCAGCGGACATTATCGGCGCTCTCAAGAGCGCCATGAGACGTGATCTTACTTGGCCTAACCCGATTCCAATGCAGACCCTCGGCAGCATCCTCCTTGCCCGATCTGGCAACGATAAGTTGGCCCCTTGGCAGATTGGTAAGAGAGATGCCATGCTTGCCCACATCAACCAAACAGACCCCTATCAGCGTGATGTCTGGGTTGGTGATATTCAGAGCGGCCGGGCATCTAGCAAGCCCATGTGTGGGATAGTCCCGTGCCTCACTCGCAATCGGGCTGGCGAGGCAGGGCATTGGGTGTTTAAGAAGTGCAGGTGGCTTCACTTAGAGGAGATCGAAATGCTCCAAGGCATGGAGCCTGGTCGCATCGACTGGACGGGCCTCTGCTCAGAGCGGGCCTATAGGCAAATGATCGGCAATGCTTATACTGTGACGGTGGCCACGCGCGTTGCCTTGCAGTTGCTTCGCTCAGTCGTGCATGTGAAGTGCCTGCCGCTCTTGGAGGACCCCTGGGCCTAGAATTGAATGCTCGTGCGGTCTGCGAAGCAGTGTATTATTGAAGAGCGCCGGTCGCTCCCATCATTCTTCCTCCCTTCTCTCTCCCTCTCGGCCCCCTCCATGCACGCCTCCTCGCCCCCTCCTCTGCTCCGCCCGCGCATCATCCCATGCATGTACTGTCTGGTTCTGCGCGCTAGTACAACGCGTGGAAATACGTTTGGCCCACGGCAACAAAAAATGATCACATGGGGGATCAAGACCATCCACGCGTGCAAATCAATTTAGCATAGCGACGCCCTCACCCCCGGCGGCCAATCCCACAACCCTCCTTGCTAGATAGACGGGCTGCGCGCTCTCTGAGGACATGCTGGCAAACGTGGACCTCAAACAGTGAGTCATCTTATTCCGGCTTATCTCATGTGCACGCCGCATTCCAAAGCAAAAAGCGCACATGTAGCGAAACCTTGTCCGATCCGCCCAATCGGTTGCGCCATGAACGCCCGCGTGGCTTCTCTTCGGCCGACCCACTCAATTAATTTGTTGCGCCACAGGTTGCACCTGAAGGGCGCTCGCATGGCGAAATCTGGGCCGACGCGCCCGGTTCCTTGGGGCCGAAACAAGATCTCTAATATGATCTCTAAGTGCATGCACTGCTTGGGAGACTGTTCATATTGTCAGGTGGCACACATACTAGAACAATCCATACATACTGAGCGGTTTTGGCTTAAGATTTCACTGCCAGACTCATCTCAGCCAGCAGGGTCGGCTGGCTATCTGCGCCCACTCACTGCCACTGCTACTACTACTACGCGGACTCGCTGCGGAGACATCATGGCACCCAAGAAGCAGCCCAAGGCCGCAGCGAAGAAGAAGGCGGCCCCTGAGGGGGAGGTTGTCGGCGAGTCGACCGGGTCGAACAACGTCGCCAGAGTTGGGAAGCTCGCGCCGCTCTCGAAGGAGGAGCTCGCTGTCAACGCCGAGATCTACGCGACTGTCAATGCGTCGCTGGAGCTCATCGAGAGTAACCCCGTCTTCTCAGGAATTAGAGACATGGCGCCCCTGTCATTGAAGGTCGCTGGGGACGACGACGCCAATGATGACGACCCAATGAACTGGGGCCAGATCGCGCCCTTCGACGCCGAGACTTTCACGGACACCTTCAAGACTACGGGGCGGGTCACCTGTGGCATCAATTTCTTCGCCATGGATGTTACGCACAGCGCTGCGCCAGGGATTCCGATTCGCAAGAAGGCGGTGTCATCCCTGACGGAGCACTACTATGATCAGCCTGCATTCTTCATGGGCTCCGTGACCATTGGCGTGGCCAAGGATAGCGACGACGTTCCGAGCTTGATGGCGTCGCATAGTCTGAAGCCCCCCTCCCCAGAAGAGAAGCGCTTCGCCTTCGTCGAGGCGATCGCGCGGGACATTCGGGCTGGTAAGGGCGACTTCGTGCTCAAGAGGTGGAGGCATTTAGGTTTCCGAAGTCACCTGGTCGTCGCCTCCCCACCCAGGGGGGCGTGCAACGCACGCGCACGCAACACCAACCATCCAAACATATCAGAGCAATGCCATACTATATAGTTGTTACGTCCGTGTGTGGATGTTCGGATGTAGATTTTAACGTTAATGCATATACATAAGTCAGCAGTGGAATCATACATCAAGTATTGCACGGTCTGCCAAGCTATTCTAAGATGAGTGTTCAGACGTTTGTTTGATGTTATCTCCCCGGTGGTTTCCCCCAGGCAGCGCGCTCTGTCAGTCAGCGCATGCTTCGTGGATCTGTCGACTGATGACGCCCTGCACTGGCAGGCAGTGCAAGAGAGAGAAGATTTCGGGACAGACTTCGAGGCGATGCGTCGCAGCGCCGTGCAGCGCCTCTACGAAATCGTGAACTACAAGAAACGCAAGGAGGACCTTTTGAAGAACACCCTCACCACGCTGCAGCTCCAGGAGGAGTACAAGAAGGTGAAGCTGGGATCGTACAGCGAGGAGATCTCCGACACGTTCATTGAGATGGCGCTCAAGGTCCACAAAACCTGTTTCGGCATTCAGTCGATCTCGAAGCTCCTGCTCATGTGCGATTCAGAATATGGCAGCCGCAACCCCTTTGACTACCTCACCAAGTTGGACAAAATCAGCCGGCGGGCCAAGGGTGACGAGCTTTCGTGGGTTTTCCATGCGCTCCATGATGCCTGGAAGTATGGTTTCATGACAGACAGCGGCCTGTCCCTGAGATCCATCGAAGGCAAGGGCACGCTAGCCGGCAAGAGCGTTGTTGACATCGCCATTTTCAAAATGAAGCTGAGGGATCTGTTCATGGAGAAATTGGCCGATTTTCCCCAGTGGACGGAGGAGGTGAAAAGCAAATTCAGGGTCGTGTGCGCCGGCCACTTGCTCTTCCGCGAATTCAACGGGTGCCCAGACGAACGCGCTAACATCACCTGGAAGGCGGGGTGGCCGCCGAGCGCGGTGGAATACCTTGCCTTCATCGAGGATACCCTGGGGTCAAAAAAATGCTGGGTCAGCATCGTGTTGTGCGTTTTCGGGCTTCGCATGCTTTCGGGGCTTTCTGGGCTGATGTTCCAGAAACTTTCTGGATTGATGTTTCAGAGGTTTTCTGGATTGATGTTTCAGAGGGCTCTGGATAGATACTTTGATGTTGTCGCTAATAACTAATCAGTAGCTCGGAGATTGAGTCCACGTTGTCTGTGCACCACTAGCATCAGGTTTGTATTCCGCATTTCCCTTTTGTAAAGATTCGTCAATTTCTGAACGTGCTGTTCCTGAAGGGCGATCTGGTTCGGCACGATATTTTCCCAAGGTGGTGCTGCTATATAGCAGGGGCAGGGTATAGATTAGTAGGCTGAACGCTGACTGGTAAAGTACTTAACTATTTGATTTACCTCGCCTGAAGGACGCCATATTCGGTTCAGCAACTATGAGTTGGCAACCCGCCGTCGCGCAGTGCGTCATGCACAGGAAGGGCGCTGGCGAGTTTTTCGAGCTCAGCAGCGTGGATGAGCACATGACACATCAAGGAAATGGCGCATTTGGAGGTCGGGACGAAGCCGCCGGAGGAGAAACAGCCTGCCAACGAAGTGGACGTGAAACTTGATGATGAGACCGGTGACACTACTTCGCTGACCAACCCGGAAAATATTCAGCTGGTCTCGCCGGGGAATCTCGTGATCGACGTGTCTGCCAAAAGTGCTGACGAGATGCAGAAGTTGAACCTCTTCAAGAGGAAGGTCGCGGAGCTGGTGCGGTCCCACGTGGAGTCCGTCCCCGACATGACGAAGGAATGCGATCTCATCCAGGCGCTCAAGAACACGGAGGCTGGGAGGATCAAGGGCTCCAAGAACGTCGAGAACCCTGCTCAGTCATCCTACGTTGCCATCGTATACGACTCGAAAGTGTCGGGCGAATGCTCCCATCGGCCCCATCTGAGGCAGGTCTACTTTCGCTCTGAACACTGCAAGCGGTTGCTCAAGGTCGCGCTCAACCTGAAGGAGCCCGATGCGATCGCGGACGGCGACCTCTACATCCTGCCAGACGGTGGCAAGCACGGTCACAGAGGGGTAGCAATGCAAGATAGCGATGCAATGCATACATACGTGCACATGGGCACATGATACACGTATAAAGTACACGTGCACAAGCACATGCATATGCATACACAAACGCATAGACATAACCATTTGCACATACATGAGCGAACACATCTAGATCTACAGTACATATGCGTGCACATGTGTATATATATATGTATACACTCACACCTACAAGTACATGTACATACAACTGTATACAAGCAAGATCTAACACATATATGTTATATATCGACATATCGATACATACACATATATCCACACACCTGCATGTACAACTCGTATATATACACATATGTACGTCAATATACACATACAGCGATACACACACATGCATGAAGTATTTGTCCTCTGACAGAGAATGATGAGGAAAATGAATAGGAGGAGGAGGAGGAGAAGGAGGAGGAGGAGGATGCGGGTGGAGGAGGGGCTAGATCTCACGATCTGATAAGGGGAGTGAGGACTAGCAATTAGTCCGCCGTCCAGGTAACGAGATGGCGCTGCTGAGTGGTCTGTGCGACGCGAACCAGAAGGCCCTTCAGAAATGCAAGAAGGTGCTGTACGTGATGTACTCCGAGTCCAGCATCCGGGAGAGGCTCAAGATCTGCCGGAACACAAGCGGTGCTCTACAGGTGGAGCGGACGTTCCTCATCACCAGCAGCTCGCTGACGCTCCCAGACATGCCGCGCATCCACTTCGAAGGAACATCCAACGGCGAGTTCGTGGGGCCCGTGGCATGGGCACCTTTCGACTCCTCCGACACGTGGTGCCTTCCCCAGGCCATCAAGAAGACTGTGATCACAAAGACCAACGTGGTTCTCGCAGGGGGCTCGACCTACGCCCCTGACACTACCACCGACGAGAAGAAGGAATCGGAGAAGGAGATCGCCTTCATTCGCTCCTTGAAGAAGGAGAGCGAGCCTGTTTTCTTTCACGCTACGCCGACAAAGTTGTGGGAAGAGATCTTGCGCTGCCACAACGTCAAGGCGGCGGTGGACCTGACCCCTGCAGATGGGGCGAGGGCTCTGGCAGCCATCCGCGCCCGCATTCCTTACGTCGGGGTGGCCTTCAACACTGCCCATCGCGATCAGCTCTTGATGCACATCGACAAGACCGTGCTGAAGATGTTCCAGGTCGAGGGCGACAAGCTTTACCAGCCAGCGTTCGCCGAGCTCTTGAAGGACAGCCCCGTCGAGGAAGCTGGAGCAGATGAGACGAACAAGAAGACCTCTGCTGGCAAGCGCAAGCGCGAGACAGCTCAGAATGGCCAGAAAGAAGATCCCAAGCAGGCTGCAGCTGGTGGTCAGTCCGGTGGGGGCTCCGATGACGCCAAGAAAGCGTTGCTCGCAAGGGTCGCGCCCCTGTCCAAGGGCAAGGCCGACGCCGCGGCGGGCGGCTCCAAGGGCGGCAAGCGCCAGAAGAAGGAGGCGAACGCGGATGAGGAGATGGACGAGGATGGCATCGACGAGCTCGATGATGATATGGGCGAGGCTTGAGTTTTCAGTCCTGGCGTTGATATTCGCCGTCAGCAGGGCGAGGCTGGGGACGACTGCCGCCGTCGTTGTTTCATGATGATCGGGCATTGGTTCTGGTGGTTTTCACCAATGCAGAATGATCTGGTTTCACGATGGCGGCGGCTTTGCCCTGACGGCCTTTCGTTTCAAGGTGGCCAGGTCTGGCGGCAGAGCTAGCGCAATCAAGAATAGGAGGACGAGGAAGATGAGGACGTGGAGGAGAGGGGTAGAGGAGGACGAGGAGGATGAGGATGAGGAGGAGAACCTATGCTTGACATCCTGCCACTGCTACTCCAACTGATCACTCTCTCTTACTTATCCTTCTCGTCATCCTTCTGCTCCGCCGTGCCCGGTGCATCGGATGTTTGCGCAAGCTCGAGCTCGAATGCCGCCGCGCCCCAGAAGGGGCCGCCAGGCTGCGACCGCCAGGAGTAGATAGAGGGGGGGACGGGCGGGGAGAGAAGGAGGAGTGGGGGGGTCATGGGAACGAGCTGCGATACTCCTCAATTGTTTGGTGGCGTGACTCGCCCCTCCTCGGTCGTCCTCCTCCTCCTCTTCGTCCTCGTCGTCCTCCTCCTACTCCTCCTGCCTACTTACTCCTTCCTCCTCGTCTCCTCCTCTACTCCACTATCCACCTCGCTCCTCCTCCTCCTCCGACCACTTAGTCGCGACTCTACTCCTGCGACCCCGGCTCGATGCCACGCCCGCCAGCGAGTCCCATTGCGAAGAAAGCAGAGTAGATCTGAATGAGTGCTTGCAATCTGTGTTTCAATGTACGCTCGGGCACCCATCATCACCGACGCATCGGCGCAGCTTGCTTGGCTCGGGCATCTGGTGACACACATCACCTCTTACTATACGCTGTGCAAACATAATGTCAACCATTAACATCATTCGCATTGGGCCCCTTATACACAAATGTAGGGCATGCGAGTACGTGGACGAAGTGTACTTAAAAATCCCCGAGGGTGAGGCTGGCAGTTTTACGAGCTCCGACACGTTGGAAACGACGGCGGACCCTGATCGTCGTGAAGATCAGCACGGCCAACGTGCGCCGAAATGGTATGAATCTTGGATGTGTCGCCACTGCGGCGAAGTGCACACGGACCGCCGGGACCATTGCAAGCCGTGTTGCGCCCTGCCCAGTGGAACGATCGCAGAGGACCCCACGGAGAACAAATCTCGTTATCCTTCCACCCGGGGGGCCCCCAAGAAGAGAATGCTTAGGGCGATGATGATGAGGAAGAGGAAAAAGGCACATGAGGACGACGATGAGGAGGAGGAGGAGGAGGACGACGACGAAGAGGAGGAAGATGAGAATGACGAGGGGGAGGAAGAAGAGGACATGAGGAACGAGATAACACGTTTCAAACATCCCTAGAACATCCGTAACAAACCATTGATGTATTTCGTGGATGGCATCTGGGTGGAGGACGCACCGCTGGTGGACAAGCGAGCGAGGGCGAGCGAGGCGCCACCTTCACCCCTGGCTGGCGGGCACAGGCTCATCACGCCCCTTTCGCCTCCAAGTCCCCCTCGTCTTCCTTCTTCCTCCATCCTCACCCTCCTCCGTGCCTTCGTCGTCGCCCTTACTTTATCGTCGTCGTGCTCTGCTTCTTCCTCTTCTCCCTCCTCGCGCTCCCGAGGGCAGCGAAAAAGACGAAGCTCATTCCATCTTACGACGGGCAACACTTGATTTCAGCGTCGGAATCATCAGATGATGCGCAGCCCACTGATCCCGGCCCGCGCGGAGCGACTGGCCAGCCAGAGCCCGTAGTAGAGGTGACAGATAGCTTAGTTCATGATTGATCCCGTGCCTCTGCCCGGGGAAGAATGAGTTGCCGTCGTCGTGCGCAGCGGAAAACATTATTTTTTGCGCTCGCCCCCCGCCAGGAGGGGGGGGGAGGAACAAAAAAGGAGGATGAGGAGGGGGGGGGGGAGGAGGAGGAGGAGGAGGAGGAGGAGGAGGAGGACCAGGACGCGGAGCTCTCCTGGAGCGCACTCTGACCAGGATGCGGAGGAAGAGGAGGAGGGGGATGAGGAGGAGGAGGAGGAGAAGGACGCCCACGCATCATCATCGGCACCAGGGCCTTTCCTGGAGCGCCGTCTGACCAGGATGTCGGGGCGAATCCAGCCTTGGAGCGGCGAATCCAGCCTTGGCGAAGAGGTGGGCTCAAGTGGCCACGCAGAGAAATACAAATGACATTCGAGTCCTGGCGCACACGTGTCGCGCGCGCGCCCCCTCCGCCCGCCCAGCTGGAACGTCGTGCATTGCATTGCGCCGCTTTGAATATATGTGGTTCACCTGTTACGTTGCTTGACGTTGCATTGCGTTTGGGAAGCTGGATTTTGGCTTGCGCGCGTTGACTCGCATTGCTTTACGTTTGCATGCGACTCGTGCATTGTATTGTCGCATGGTGCCTGAGCTCGGAAACAAAAAAAAACTGCAATCGGATAACATAACATGAAGATACGTGTAATCCGTAGCCGTTTTGGCTCAAGGGAAATTCATAAATTCAAAGTTCATGTTTGGCCTTTCTTGGTAGCATGGCGCGCTGGGGTTGCCCCGCAGAGCTGGCGCAGGACCTCGCGCAGGGGCCTCCGAGCCCGCCGCTGCGCGATGAGCTGCTCAGGGCACTGTTCGCGGACGCGAATGCTGACGGCGGCGACGCGGTTCGGCGTCGGCGGCGCCGTGGCTCAGCATCGGCGGCTGGGATCGGCTGCGACGCCGTGGCTCGGCATCGGCATGGTACCGATGACGATGGGCACAGCGGCTCGGCGTCGGCTGCGGCGCCTCGGCGGCTCGGAATCATCAGCAGCGCTACTGCAGCAGCGGGGGCGCCGAGGCTTGGAATCGGCGGCGACGATGGGCACTGCAGCTCGGCATCATCCTCGGCGGCGGCGCCGCGGTTCGGAATCGGCGGCGCTGGTGAGCACTGCATCTCGGCATCAGCAACAACGGCGGGGCCACAGCTCAGAATCGGGGGCAATCATGATGGTGCTGATGGTGATGATGCTGGGCACCGCAGCTGGGCATCGGCGGCAAGGCCACGGCCGGTGGCATCACCATCGGCGGCGGCGGCGCCGGGGCTCGGAATCGGCGGCGCCGATGATGAGCACCGCTGCTTTCGAAGCAGAAGTCGGAGCAGAGACGCGAGCAGCAGGAGGGCGGCGGCGACGGCGGGGGCGGAGCCCAGCAGCAATGGCTATGATGGGCTGGCGCGCGTCGCGCGCTGGGCGCCGCCGCCGTCGCCGGTTGAGCGCCGTCGCATTCTTCTGGAGTCGGCGCGAGAAGATGCGATGAACGTCATGGCGCGTGCCATCGCGCGCCATCCGGGGCGCATCCAGGCGCAACAGCCTCTGTTGGACTTGTCGCAAGGCGACCTGCTGCAACGGGTCATCGACCTCCTGCCGCCACGACGTGGGGGGGGAGAAGGTGGAGCGGCATACGTCGGCTCCACCTCCGACCCCGCGTGGCGGTGGGAGGGTGGCTGGTGCTGGCGGTGCGAGCGCAACGCGGCTCACCCTCGCTTGATGCCAACGCGCATGATTGGCCACGGCCAGCGTGGATATCGGAGGATGGTGGTAGTTGTTTCTTTTTCAGACGCAGAGACGGCGAGCATGGAAGCCGCCGTGTTGCGACGCCTGCAAAGCTCGGGAAGGGAGATGAATACCGATGACGCGCCGCCACGGGGAAACCCATCGACACGTTACTACTCATTGGTGAGTTGTCCCTGGGCGCTGATGAAGCGCCTTTCGGCGGCAACGTGTTGATGAGGTCCCCGCGGCGGCGCGACATCATGCATTCATGTTCCCTCCCGAACAGCAAGCTTGCGAACGTAGCCATAGACGCACGCGGCCTTGCCATCAGACCGCTTCTTGCATACAGCTTTATCTATGTGTGCATTCCATGACGATGAGGTTTCATTTCGGCTTACGCCGCCATTCCGCTGGCCCCATACGGTGAGCTACGATATGATGTACCATGCTAAATTACGTTACTTTGATATTAGAATGCATTGCGTTGCTGTGTTACGTACGACGCATTCTATGTCATGAAATGCTGTGCGATGGTGTGGTAGCACGGCGCGTCTGCTATGCGATGCTATGTTGTGGCTGTTACATACTATGGTGTGATATGTTATGACATGCTACAACGTGCTATGATATGAGTGTATGCATCGCTATGATGTGTTACGTATGCCGTGCCATGATAGCCGATGCGTGCATGCGGTGATCTGTGTTGTTTGCGGCGTTATGATATGACATGCTATGTGACGATCTACATTATTTCATGATATTATGTGTTTGTTGTGCTATGCTATGATTTGGTATGCAGTTGGCAACATGCAACGCACTGCAACGCGATGCCATGCAATGTCGTACAAATGTACACACTCGGCAAGAGCGCGCGTTTATCCATGAAGAATTCACCCTCGATTCTTGTGCTGGCCCCTGTGCCCGTTAGACTTGACGATGCGGCCTGGCCTGTAACTGCGCGCGGCCGCCACGCAACCCCAAACGCATGTTCCGCATGAGCTAAGGCCAGCCCAGTGAATCAGCATGCAGCGCCAGCACCAGCAGCACCAGCAGCAGCAGCAAGGGCTGCAGCAGCATCAGCAGGACCAGCAGGACCAGCAGCACCAGCAGCGTCAGCAGCAGCACCAGCAGCAGCACCAGCAACAGCACCGGCAACAGCAGCACCACCAGCAGCACCAGCAACAGCACCGGCAACAGCAGCACCAGCAACAACACCAGCACCAGCACCAGCACCAGCAACACCGGCAGCATCACCAGCCTCCTTGTCCTCGTTCTTCTCTTCCGTCCCCTTTTCCTCTTCGTTTTCGTCGTCGTCTTCGTTCGCATCCTTGCCGCTATCGCCGTCGTCGCCCCCCTCCTAATCGTCCTCGTCGTCGCCGCCCCCCCCTCCTTCTCCTCCTCGACCTCCTCCCGTCGCCTCCAAGCGGGCCCAAGAGATGGCTCCGAGACGCCGCTAGGGCCACCATTTTGTTCCCATATAGATCTCAATTCACCCTGGTTGCCCGCTTCATTTTACTACACGCGCGTCTTCATCCTGTTTCCCGTCAGCCCTCATGGGCTGCATTTCAGAACGGGCTGTCGGGGGCGCGCGAATCGTGAAGAAGTTGAATTCCCCCGTCGCTTAAAAAGCGACCATCTGGAACAAGTGCCCCCAAGACCCCGGGCGGGGGCAATCTACGGCTACATGGATTTCATTTAATCGCTTCGCTCATGCCGCCGGCCCTGGAGCCCTCTTTAGGGCCTCTTGGGGACCTCTTGGGAGTCTCTTGGGGCTCCTTGGCAGCGTTTTGGAGGCCCCCAGGGCCTCTTGGGGGGCTCTCGGGGGTAGTCGATTGCGGCTCCCCCCTCGGAGGCCACGATCCTCGTGAGGGGTGTCGAAAAATACCCTCCCCTGGAGTGGTCTGGTGGCTTCTCCCGGGCTTCTCTCGGGACCTTGCCGGGGTACTTTTCGTCCGGGGGCCCCCAGGGGCCGCTCCGCGCGCGCGAACTAGAAATATTGTTAACAAGTTACAGGAGATCTTAGCACGCCTCTGGCCCGTTGGGCCGGCGAGGGCAATATACGGCTACATGGATTTTATTACTTGCGGGGGCCGCGGGCTGGCGCGCAATCGCCTGCAAGGGGGGGGGGGCAGCGCGCCATTAACTGGGGTTGAAACGCCCCTACATACTACAAAACGAAGATCTCTTTAACACCAGGTTCTCGGAAAAAATTAAAATAAACAATTAAACATATTATAGTTTTTTTTGAAACTATTTCGATTATTCGCAAATAATATAAATTATTCAAATACTGCAGAAATAGCAATATTTGAATATTTTATATGATTTTCTTTATACGAATTGAATTGTAGATTCAGCATACTTCTCATACTTCTTCCGAGATCCAACGGTGACCGAGACCCTGGAGCACCATTGTGCGCATGCGTTGTACAAAGTTTCAACAGTTGCGCGGATGGAGGGCGGGTCGCGTGGAGTGTGTGACTCTCGCTTCAGCGCCACGAATATTCGTTTTCAAAGGTTGCTGCGGTCACGCGGATGGACGGCGGATCCTTTTTCCAAATGGGCTTCTCGTATCTCGTACGCGAGACTACGGCGAGACAGACTTGATCGAGTAGAGAGGCCGAGAGCGGGGCGAGGACCAAGGGCCAGGAGGATCGAGAAGAAGGAGGAGGATGATCATGAGGAAGAGGAGTAGACTGAGTAGCAGGATGAGGGAAGATAAAGGAGTAGGGAAGGGCGAGGAACGGGCGGAAAACGTGGAGAAGGAAGACGACGACGGCGAGTTGGGAAGTGGGATGGGTGGGGGAGGAGAAGGAGGAGGAGGAGGAGGAGGAGGAGGAGAGGAGGAGGAGGAGGGGAGAGGTAGTCGAAGGAGGGAGGAGGAGAGGAGGAGGAGGAGGAGGAGGAGGAGGAGGAGGAGGAGGGGGGCCACCGCCGCCCTGCTCGCGTGCCCCCGCGCGCGCCCCCGGCGGCGCCGTCGCCTCCGTCGTCGTCGTCGTCGTCGTCGGTCGTCGGTCGTCGGTCGTCGTCGTCGTCGTCGTCGTCATCGTCGTCGTCGTCGTCATCGTCGTCGTCGTCGTGTCGTCGGTCGTCGGTCGTCGGTCGGCGTCGTCGTCGTCGTCGTCGGTCGTCGGTCGTCGGTCGGCGTCGTCGTCGTCGTCATCGTCGTCATCGTCGTCGTCGTCATCGTCGTCGTCGTCATCGTCGTCGTCGCCCTCGTGTGAGGGATTTTCAGCCAATCCTTGGGGGTCGTCGTCTCACCTGGCCGTCTCTCGTCGTGGGTGTCGCCGTCGTCGTCGCCGTCGTCAGCGCCACCGTCAGCGTCACCGTTGCCGTCACCGTCGTAGTCGACGCCGTGGTGGTGGTCGTCGTCCATTGTCGGTCGTCCGTCGTCGGTCGTCGGCGCTGCCGCAGACCACCGCCGTCGTCGTCGGCGTCGGCGTCGGTTGTCGGTCGTGGGTCGTCGGTCGTCGGTCGTCGATCGTCGCCGTGTTCGGTCGTCGGTCGTCGGTCGTCGGTCGGCGGTCGGCGGTCGTCGGTTGTCGGTCGTCGGTCGTCGGTCGTCGGTCGTGGGTCGTGGTCGTCGCCGTCGTCGTCGTCGTCGTCCTCGTCGTCCGAGCCCATTGTGGCTCAAGGCGTTTGTGGAGGCAGGTGGCCATAGGGGGCCCTCGACCCTCGACTTCGAGTCGAGTCCCGTGCGCCCACGTAAGAGGACGCCGCCTATGCACCAACTCCGAGGCCTTGCCAGGCCAATCCCGACACCCAAACTCGGTGCATGCGCCCCCCGTTCTGGGCCAGCAAGGGCGCATGCACCAGTCCTGGGGTTCGGGATTGGCCTGGTCAGGCGTCGGCGTTGGTGCAGAGCTGGCGTCCTCGGCGTCAGGCCGCGGGCCGCTGCATGCTGTTGGCTGAGGTGTTCGGTGGGGTCGAGCATCTGGGGGCGCTCTCTTCCGGGGACGAGGGCGAGCCATCAGCACAGGCGGGGGAGGCTCGGCGTGGAGAAGTCATCGTGATGGGTTGTGTTGAGCAGGTTGGATCAAAACGAGTTTCTCGTGGTTTGTATGGTGGCGCTGAGTACCGCGGTGAGCGACATACGGAGTACATGCGCAAGTGCAAGGCCCATAAGGTAGATACCAGGGAGAGGCAGATAGAGAGAGCGGCTGAGACGCCGTCTAGATTGGCTTGGAACGACGAAGTGCTTCGACATGGCGACCAGATGTGCGTCGATGCGGACCAGGCTGGCCGCGCTCATCCGAATAAGTTTACCATCCATGGTGTGCTGTCGTTAGCGTGGAAATCTGTTGGGAAAGATCTCTTGTTGAGGGATGGTATCAGCGGGTCTCATGACAATCACTCCATGGTGTGCGCTTCGGCATCGGTGTGCCACCACGGTCAGAAGTTGTGGGCAGCGGAGAGGATGGCGGCATTAGTGGACAGATCCTCCGTGCCATCGATCCAGATTTCGTACGATTCAACACCCATGCGTGTCCTGTTCGGCGCGCTCCAGGACCAGCTGATGCCCGTCGCGAGGTACGCCGTCCAGACAGAGGAAGGCGGGCGCTGGACAACTGTCTCCTATGACGAGTTCATCCGCAAGTACGGCGGTTCCCGCATGGTCCGCTTCGGCATCGTCGAAGTCTTGGGCGCGAAGGCGGCGTTCACAGTCATGAGTGATGATGATGTGTTGCGGGGTTTTGACATTCTCTGCCGGCCGAGCATCTTGGCCCGCTCCAACGCGTCTTGCTTGTTCAGCGCCGTCGACAGGGCGGCCGACCCCATCAACTTGGAGGGGCTGAAGGCCACCCGGGCGCCCGATGGGGACGGGGGGGGGGGCGCAGGAGATGGGGGATATAGCGGGGGAGTGGCAGGAGGCAGGAGGAGGGTAGGAAGAGGCGGACACACCAGCAGTTGTATAACAGTGGGGGCTAGTGATGGATGAGCGGGCATGAGGGGGCGTCGTCATCAGCGTCTTTCGCGTCGTCGTCGCGGTCAGGCTCGTCGTCGCCCGTCGCCGTCGTCGTTGTCGTCGCTCGTCGGTCGCGGTCGTCGTCGGCCGTCGTCGGCGCAGGCGATGTGCGAGACTGTCCCGTTCGCCTTCTTGATCGAGATTGCCGATGCGGCGTCCGCGAATTTGCGGAAGCAGATGAAGACGATTGCGGAACTTCCTGCCAACTGCGGCATCATCCCCAGCAAATGTTGCTCGCACCAGGGCCACAGGATAGTGGAGCTGAAAAACAAGGCCGTCGTGGGAGACGTCTACGCCACCGCCATGCGTTGCACCCACGTGTCCAACCAGAACAGGCTCCAGGCAGCATTATGGGAGGTCCTTGCCGACTTGGATTTCCACGTCGGCGATCCGACTCCAGAGTGGAGGGAGTTGCACGCCGAGACGCTGCGGCGCACCGTCTTTCGCCAGGACTATTTCTTAGGCGGCGGCGTCTCCGAGGGAGATCAACCGTTGGATCTGGAGGAACAGTGCCCTGGCGCCTCGAAGTTTCTCAACGCATTCAATGGCGATTGGAGTTGCAGCAGAGTCCAGTTCTGGACGGCGGGGAGGAACATCGGCCGCGAGGAAGCACGGGAGCTGTTGTTTTCGGCTGCTTTGGAGTGCGACCTCCTCATGTCCAAAGAGAACACTTTGCCCTCGATCGACGACTGGTTCAGCGTGTCGTCGTATTGCGCCCGGGTCTCCCTCAGCATTCTCTGCCACGACTTACTGCACCGCGCGCTGCTTCGCGTCTTCCCCACCTGGGACGCCATGTTGCCCGCCGCTGCCGCCCAGCAGCAGGGCGGCGCGGCCCAGGTTGGCGGGGCAGCGGCGTTCAGGCTCAGGGTCCAGCGCAAGACTTGGAGAACGATGCGCTTCCTCGAGTCCTCGACCCGCCGGCTGGACTGCGCGCTGCTCACGTACGTCGGCGTCAGCGTTGAGCACCTCATGTTGAGGTTGGACAAGATAGATTCCCACCCGAAGGGGTTGTGGGACCTCCCGTTCCCCGAGTTGAACCCGTTCTTTGGTTGCAGGAAGGTGTTGACCAGCATCGTGGTGAACGGGTCGCGCCCTGGGGGGGCATTGGTATCCGCCCAGAAGCTCTGGTGCGCCGACGGCGACATGGAGAAAGTTCGGCGTTTCAGAAACCGAGGCTTTGCGATGGCACTGGACATGTGCGGACAGACGTGGTGGAGGTTCTTGCACATGGAGGTCCCCCCCTTCTCGACGATGCAGGCTGCCAACCCAGGGCTGCCCCAGGAGCGGCGCAGCCGCATTCTCGAGTGCACCTTCGACCTCTGCGGGTGCTGCTTGGACGCCGGGTGCACGCGCAAGTTGGTGAATGTGTTCGGGACCGCCGAGAATGCTTTCGAGTCGAAGCCGCTGATGAATGGGTTTACCAGCTTTGCCCACGTGTTCCGCTTCACGAACATGCATTCCGAGCGTCTCCTGGGTCGGGTCAGGAAGAGCGTCGGCGGCCGTTACTCGCAGTGCGAAGCCGAGGCGCTCTGTTTAGATTGTTTCGCTGCTTATCGCCACCATCCCCCGCCCCCCGCCCCTCTCCGGGAGGGGGGCGGGGGGGGGGGGGGGGGTAGCGATAAGCGGCGATGCCCGAGTTCGCATTCCCCCATTTCGGCCCCCATCGGCCCCTCGCTTTCCCGAGGGAGGAAGCCTTCCCCTGAGGAAAGCGAGGGGCCGATGGGGGGGCGGGGTGGGCGGGTCGGCCCCCCCTCGCTCTTCGCGGCCTCAGAGCCCCAGGGCATGTGCTCGAAGGGTTTCCTCTCCCAGATCCTGGGCGCCCACAGGGCTGGCGGCGGCGACGACCCCAGGTGCAAGACGCGAGCTCAGCTGATAGAGGACGGAGTGCCCATCAACGCCGCCTCGAAGTCCAAGCGGGCCGCAGGAGGAATTCGCGGGCGGGGGGTCGAGGGAGGAGGGTCAGAAGCAGGATGACAGCAGCGGGAGGAGGAGAGGGAGGGCGACGGACATGATAGAGAATGGGTGGAGGAGGGGGGCGGAGGAGGAGGTTGGACGGGCGAGGAGGGGGGCGCGGGGAGTAGGAGGAGGAGGAGGGGGGGGAGGGGGAGGAGTAGGAGGAGGAGGAGGAGGAGGAGGAGGAGGAGGATCTTACTGCTCTTCGCCTCCCCCCCAGCCCTCTCCCACTCCGCCACCTCCTCCTCCCTTCTCCCAGCCGCCCCTCGCCCGACCCCACCCCCCCCTCTCCGAGCCCTCTCCGACCTCCACTCGCCCCGCCCCCCCCCCGCCCCTCGCGCCGCTTTAGCCCCCCGGCCCCCCGACGCCTCCTGGTCCTGCCCGCCCAGCCGCCCGCCCCCTTCGTTCGCCCCCGGGCGGGCGCACGCGCCCGCAGGAGTGAAGCCGGCCAGCGGGTACGTCCTCTTCCAGAGGGCCGAGAACCAGGCGAGGAAGGAGAAGGGCATCACGCTCGACAAGGACGGGTACAGGGCGTTCTGCGAAGCGCTGGTGGCGAGATGGGCATCGATGACAGACTTCGAGAGGGAGGAGTGGCTGCAGAAGGCGCAGCGCGAGCTCGCAGACAGGAGAGTCGACGCCGAGGAAGGCGTTGGCGAGCACGGCCGTGGCGCCGCCGCCGCCGCCGCGAAGGCTGGCGCCATTCGCCAGACGTTCGTGAATGACAAGGGCGACCAGCGGCGGCCCGTCACAGCCGCCAACTTCACGGAGTGGGCGAAGGACATGCTGCAGCTTGGCCCCCACGCAGCCTTGAAGGGGGTGCGCTCGTGGGCCCGCGTCGTCAGAGACGCGCAGATCAAGGAGTTGTTTCAGCCCGACGAAGGCGCCCTCTCTGGGGGCCGCCAACCGCCCGGGGGGAGTAGGAGGACGGGGGGGGACGAGGGAGAGGCCAGGCCAGGGGTAGGAGGACGGGGGAGGACGAGGGAGAGGCCAGAGCAGAGGTAGCAGTAGTCGCAGCAGCCTCGGCCACCCCTGACAGGCGCAATCCTGGAGGACGAGGTCTTCGAGCACGAGGTCCCGTGCTTCCAGGCCCACCCGCGCTTTTGCGCGACGCTCGACCGCGACCTGCTGGTGAAGGCCGCTGCCGTTTCCAGGGAGTTTCGGCGCCTCGTGAAGAAGTGCGAGACTGGTTCGTTCCATTGCGTATGGCCCATCGATGCAGACGGGAATCGAGGAGAGGTCGTGCATGCTTGCTTGGCGCACTATCGCGGGTCGGGCCCATGCATATCAGTCTTGGCGCGGTGCGACATGCTGGACGGCCACACTCTGAAGGTGCGCACAGGGCAACAGTTGCAGTTTGAGGACATCGACTTTTGGATGGACATCAGCTTTTTCGCCCAACTTTTCCGTGATTATGCTGGCACGTCTAAGGTTGCATATTGCGCTTTGGCTGTCGAGGCAAAGTACTATTGCGACTCGTGGCAGTACCACCTCCTGTCCGCGCCACACTACAAGCAGCACGTGGAGGGCGCCGTGGACGACCCCGTTCTCATCTACCCAGTCATCCGCAGCAAGCCCAAGAAGTCCGCCATGGAAAAATTGATGATGGCCGGGGCCAAAGCCTTGGACCCTCCGAACATCTCGGTTGAGAAGGCGGCCTCGGTCAAGCTGAAGTTGCCCAAGCCGATCGTCCCGGGCCCAGCGCCTCCGCCGCCGGGCGACCCCGTGGCACCCCCGCCGCCGCTCGCCCCGCCTGGTCCGCCTGGGCCCAGGCCGCGACTTGGCGAGTCCTCCGGCAGCTCTGCGGGCACGGGCGGCGGGGGTTCGTCGACCGATTCTTTCTCCGACCTCGGCGGGTCCAACGACAGCGACGACGACGGTTGGATGGAGGCAGTGGCTGCTCGGAAGCAGGCGAAGCCGAAGTTCGAGGCCAGGTCGGCGGCCCCCGTCTGGGAGTACGGGAACGGGCAGCTGCTGATCAACCGCAGCGGCGAGTCGATCGATGCCAAATGTTTTCTATGCAATCAAGGTCTTCCATTGTCCTCCTCATCCTCTCGTCGCCCTCCCCCTCCTCCACCTCCTCCACCTCCTCCACCTCCTTCACCTTCTCCTCCTCCTCCTCCTCCTCCTCCTTCTCTCGATGCCAAATGTTTTCTATGCATTGTCCTCCTCATCCTCTCGTCGCCCTCCCCCTCCTCCACCTCCTCCACCTCCTCCACCTCCTCCACCTCCTTCACCTTCTCCTCCTCCTCCTCCTCCTCCTTCTCTCGATGCCAAATGTTTTCTATGCATTGTCCTCCTCATCCTCTCGTCGCCCTCCCCCTCCTCCACCTCCTCCACCTCCTTCACCTTCTCCTCCTCCTCCTCCTCCTTCCTCGATGCCAAATGTTTTCTATGCAATGTCCTCCTCATCCTCTCGTCGCCCTCCTCCCTCCCTCCTCCACCTCCTCACCTTCTCCGCCTCCTCTCCTCCTTCTGCTTCGTGCCATGTGTTCTATGCATTGTCCTCCTCATCCTCCTTCTCCTCGCCCTCACCTCCTCCACCTCCTCCTCCTCCGCCTCCTTCACCTCTCCTCCTCTCCTCTCCTCCTTCCTCGATGCCAAATGCTTTCTATGCATTGTCCTCCTCATCCTCTCGTCGCCCTCCCCCTCCTCCCACCTCCTCCACCTCCTCACCTCCTTCACCTTCTCCTCCTCCTCCTCCTCCTTCTCTCGATGCCAAATGTTTTCTATGCATTGTCCTCCTCATCCTCTCGTCGCCCTCCCCCTCCTCCACCTCCTCCACCTCCTCCGCCACCTCCTCCTCCTCCTCCTCTTCCTCCTTCTCCCCCCTCGCCCCCCTCCGCCTGCGCCCCTCGCCTCCTCCTTCCCAAGGTGTTGACCGTACGTGGAAGGCGAGGGCCAGGGCAAAGCAGGAGCGCACCCTGGCGCAGGGGCGGATGATGGGCGCTCACATGACGTGGCTATCGCTCGACTGCAAGGGCAACGGCGAGTGGCACTTGGGCCAGTACAACCCAGGTGACCTCCCCAGACGCACCCGGAAGGCGAAGCGGGCCGAGGCCGTCGCCGCTGGCGTGTACGCCGACCTCTTCGCGAGGGAGCGGGCCCCCCGGGACGACGAGTCAGGCGGTGAGCCCTTGGGCGTGCCAGTGAGCCTTCGGCGTCGGGACTGACGTCGCCACGGAGCCACGGCGGCGGCGCCTTGGAGGAGGGGTGCCGAAGGCGAAAACATCGGCGAGAGTGAAAGCGACCGCGGCCATCCGCGCCGCCCCCTGGGGGGGCAGAGGGGCGGGGAGAGCGGGGGAACTTTTGGACGCTTCGCGCATCCCCACCAGCCCATCTAGGAACGACGCCCAGGCGCGTTGAGGTGATCAGGGAA
The DNA here is from genome assembly GCA_963575745.1 of Prorocentrum cordatum. Classification (NCBI taxonomy): domain Eukaryota; class Dinophyceae; order Prorocentrales; family Prorocentraceae; genus Prorocentrum; species Prorocentrum cordatum. Next base: position 198,169 of record CAUYUJ010020270.1, read on the forward strand.
GTGCGGGAGCACAGAAGGGGGTCTCCGAATCGTGCGAAGGAGGGGGGAGGAGAAAGAGGCCGGATGGAACGATGAGGGAGCGGGGAGAAGGGTGATGCATAGGATGAGGAGGAAGAGAAGGAGGAGTAGGAGGAGAAGCATGAGGAGGAGAAGGAGGGGTTTGGGGCCCTCGGTGCCCTCCTGGATCCCGCTCGTGGCTCGCGCGGAAGATCCGATTATCAGATGCGCCGCCTTGCAAGATCTCAGCAGGTGGTCTGGAGTAAGAATGTCAAACAGACATAACCACTTGGCTCCCTGGCCTCGTCTCTCATGTCAAGGTGCCCTTCCCTCCTGACCCCTGCCCCTCACTCCACCCTCGATTCCCCCCCTTCCCCGCTCGACCTGTGCCCCCCTTGTTCCCATGTGGCCTTGGGGCCTCCCACTTTACTGACCCCGCCCCTCGGGCCCTCCCCCGCGTTGGCCCGAGGGCCACCCCCATCCATTGGTGGCGGCTGCCCCGCGGCCGTTTCAGCTCAGCACCCGCGATCAGGCGAGATTCGCGGTGCGGTTTCTCAAAGAGATTGCCCAGGCTGTCCAGGCCGCTGTCCAGTGATCGCCAGGGATGTCAGCGACCGAGGCCACTGAGGCGGCCGCTCCTCGGGCGAGACGCTCCCGGGCCCCCCGAGAGCCCCGGGGGGCCAGGAAGAAGGCCGCCGACGCCGAGGCCCTCGAGGCGGCCGATTCTCCAGAGAGGGCCGCGGCCCCCCGGCCTCGCCGGGCCGCCCGCCTCGCCGACTCCCCCCTCGCCGCGGCTTGGGCCAAGGCCGAGGCTCGCTTCGCGGCGCCCGCCGAGGGCCAGGAGTCCCAGGGGGGCCTCCCGACGGAGGGCCAGCCGTCGGCGGGCGGCGGGCTCGAGGCGGGCAGCGGCGCGGCGGGCGAGGTCGAGGCAGTCGAGGCCGAGGGCGAGGCAGCTCAGAAGAGGCAGAGGGTGGAGTCGCCGCAGAGGTCTGAGGAGCCCGGGGCCAGCATGGGGGCGCCCCCACCACCCGCCTTCGCCGGGTCCCCGAGAGAGGAGAGTGAGAGAGAGAGAGATATATATATATATATATATAGAGAGAGAGAGAGAGAGAGAGAGAGAGAGAGAGAGAGAGAGAGAGAGAGAGAGAGAGAGAGCGGAGAGCGGAGAGCGGAGAGCAGAGAGCAGAGAGCAGAAAGCAGAGAGCAGAGAGCAGAGAGCAGAGAGCAGAGAGCAGAGAGCAGAGAGCAGAGAGAGAGGGAGAGAGAGGAAGAGAGAGGAAGGAGGAAGGAGGGGAGAGAGAGGGAGAGAGAGGAGAGAGAGGGAGAGAGAGAGAGAGAGAGAGAGGGAAGGAGAGGAGAGGAGGAGGGAGAGAGAAACGAGATAGAAGAAGAGAGAGGAGAGAAAGAGAGGAGGAGGAGAGAGACAGAGTGGAAGAAAAGAAAAGAGAGAGAGAGGGGAGAGAGAGGAGAGAGAGAGAGAGAGGAGCAGAGAGGAAAATAGAGAGACCGAGAGAGAGAGAGGGAGGGAGACGAGATGAGAGAGAGAGAGAGAGAGAGCTGATAGACAGAGAGGGAGAGAAGTAGACAAGAACAGACAGACCTACAGACAGACAGAACCGGGAAGAGTAGAGAGAGAGGAGAGAGAGAGAGGAGAAGAGTAGAGATTGAGAGGAGAGAGAAGAGAGAGAAGAGAGGAATATAGAGGAGAGAGAGAGAGAGAGAGAGGAGAAGAGAGAGAGAGAGGAAGAGAGGAGAGAGAGAGACGAACAGAACAAGACAGAACGGAAAGACAGACAGACAGACAGACAGACAGGCAGGCAGGCAGGCAGACAGACAGACAGACAGACAGACAGAGAGACAGACAGACAGACAGACAGACAGACAGAGAGACAGACAGACAGACAGACAGACAGACAAACAGGCAGGCAGGCAGACCGACAGACAGACAGACAGGCAGGCAGGCAGGCAGACAGACAGACAGACAGGCAGGCAGACAGAGAGACAGAGAGACAGAGAGACGGAGAGAGGGAGAGAGAGAGAGAGAGAGAGAGAGAGAGAGAGAGAGAGAGAGAAAACAAAAAAATAAAGAGGGCCACCCGCGCCCGCCCCGCAGGACGTCCAGAGCTCCCACGCCGCTGCCTTGCTGCAGGAGGACGGTTCGCAGAGGCGCACTTTCGCCGCCAGGAGCAACGGCGTGGCCGCGGATCAGGCTGCGCTCGATCATCTCGATGCCGATCTCGGTCTCGAGCTCGAGCGCCACGCGGGGCAGCCGTTCGCGGACATGCTGGGGAGCATCTGCGCGCCCTCCAAGACCGACGGCGCAGCCTGCGACGGCGTCTTCGGGGGGATCGACGTCTTCGGTGGCGATGGCGACCTCGCTGCGTTGAGCGCCAGCGACGACGCCGACGGTGACGAGCGCCCGGGGGCGGAGGGGCCGACGATCCACGTGGGCGAAGGCGTCGGGGAATGAACATTCCGACCATCCAGGCCTCCTCCTCCTCCTTCCTCTTCCTCATCCCCCTTCCTCCTCCTTCCTCATCCTTCTCTCCCTGGGGCTCCCTGGGCCACGTCCTCCCTCCTCCTCCTCCTCCTTCCTCGGGCCCCGTCTTCGGGCCGCGGGTTCCTGCCGCAGTGAACGATGCCCTCGGGCCGCGTCCGCCATCCTCCTCCCCCTCCTCATTCCTTCCTCCTCCTCCTCCTCCTCTTCCATGTTCTACCCTCCTGGTCGTCGCTCTTCTTCGATCCCCCTCCCCCTTCTCTCTTCCTCATCCTCCTGCCTCCTACTCCTCTCTCATCGTCCTTCCACCACCTCCCCTCCTCCCTCGCCCCCCAACAGTTGCACGGTGCGAATGCTATTCTCCTCGAAGGCGGATCCTTTTGAAAACGAACCGCTTTCCATTCGCCTAGAGCGCGTTGGGCCTCTCGGGGTTTGGCTAAGGGGGGCGGGTGCGCTGCGTGTTCCGCCCCGCATGTCGTCGGCGCCAGGCCCCCCGAGATAGACCCTCGTGGAGACGAGGTGCCCGCGCCTTGGCCAGGGGGGCCCTGGCGCCTAAGGCGACTTGGTGCCCCCTGGATGACTGTGGGGCTCATGGCAGCTGGGGGGGACATTGGCGTCGGGGGTCTCAGGTGCCTCATGGGATGTCAAGAGAGCCCCAGGACGGATCCACGAGGGCCCCAAGAGGGCCCCGACTGCCCCAGAGGCAGCCTGGAGGCCCGCCAGCCCCCACGATCACAAGACCCAAGTTTGTGATCGTGAGCCCCTGGGCCGCCCTGGAGCGTCCCCGGAGGCTCCCGGCGGCCCAGGACTGTCGAGGGCCGTGCCAGGGCCGCCGGGGGCCGCGCCGGGGGCACAGGGGCTCACGATCACAAACTTGGGTGTTGTGATCGTGGGGGCTGGCGGGCCTCCAGGCTGCCTCTGGGGCAGTCGGGGCCCTCTTGGGGCCCTCTTGGAGCGCTCTCGGGGCCCTTTTCGACCCGCGCCAGAGACTTCGGAAGGGCGCGTCTCCGACTCGCCGACTCCCCGACTCCCCGACTTTTCGATTCCCCGGCTCCCCGACTCCCGGCCCCCCTACCCCGACTCGCCGATCCCGAACAGCCCGACCTCCCCCCGACCCCCTACTCCCCGACCCCCCGACTCGCCGAACTCCCCGACTCCCCGACTCCCCGACTCCCCGACTTCCCCGCTCCCCGACCCCCACGCCCCGACTCCCCGACTCCCCGTCCTTTCGACCCCCGACTCCCCGCCTGTCCGCCCCGACGCCCCCTCCCCCCCCTCCCGACTGACCGACTGACTACTCGCCGACTCCCCGGACTCGCAGACTTGCCGAAACTCGCCTGCCGACTCGCCTACTCCCCGTCCCCCGTCTTCGCCGACTCCCCGGCTCCCCGACTCCCCGATGTCCCGACTCCCCGACTCCCGACTCCCCGACCCCGACTCCCGACTCCCCTACTCCACGACTCGCCGACTCCCCGACTCGCCACCAGAACACACTTTCAAGACGCGGCCCGGGGGCGCCAGGTAGTCTCGGACGGGGCGCCAGCCGCGCGCTTCTCCTGATCCTCCTCCCGCCCCCTCCTCTCTTTCTCCTTCCTCCTCCTCCTCTCCTCCTCCTCCACCTCCTCCTCCTCTGCTCTCCTCTCCTCCTCCTCTTCCCCCCCCCCTCCCCCTCCTCCTCCTCCTCCTCCTCCTCCTCCTCCTCCTCCTCCCCCTCCTCCCCCTCCTCCTCCTCCTCCCAAGCAGAGCCCCACTTGGGCCCTCCAATGGCCGAGGACGTAAGGAAGCCTCGCGAGGCGCACCTTCCCGATTTGGCCTCGAGATGGGGCCCGGGGCGGCCCTGGGTGACCCGGGCCCCGCCGGGCAAATTTTCAATGACCAAAGGGGGGTCATTTTGGTCCTCCTCCTCATCCTTCTGCCCCCCCTCGCGAGGCGCACCTTCCCGATTTGGCCTCGAGATGGGGCCCGGGGCGGCCCTGGGTGACCCGGGCCCCGCCGGGCAAATTTTCAATGACCAAAGGGGGGTCATTTTGGTCCTCCTCCTCATCCTTCTGCCCCCCCCCCCCCAGAGAGAGAGACGGCCCTCCCCGGCCCCCTTCCCCCGCGCAATCGCCTTCGCGCCGCATTTGTTGTTTTGGTGTTTTATTTTTTCAATTTATATTTTTTCAAGGCTTGAAATATTCATTTAATTGGAAATATTTTAAAATAATTAAGGTTGCCGGAGTTTTCCGGAGTTTTCGTTTTAACGTTTTGTGAAGGATTTCTATTGTAATATAGATTGCCGGAGTTTTGCCGGAGTTTTCAATTTATTTATTATTTAGATATTTCAAAATAAAATAAACTATGTTTAAATAATATAAATTATTTTTAAAACCCCAAGCGCCTTTAAAAAAAAAGCTTGCAGCGTCTGATTCCCGCCGCCCGTTGCATTGCTGCTTCCCCCCCCTGCCTCTGCCCAACGCGCATCAATGTCGGCGCGGCCCTCGCGCGTTTCGCGGCGTCGCACGGGGCTCCCCCGAAGGTTCAGCGTGGGCCGTCCACTTGAGCCCCCCCTACCCTTGTGTGGGCACCTCCTCGCGGCCCCATGGGGGGGCCCCCCCGCCCCCCCTGGAGCGCGCGGCTCTGCGGCCCCCCTCGGGCGCTGGGCGGGGCAGGGAGCGGGGGCGAACGGCGCGGCCGCCTTGCGCCCCCCCAGGCGGCTGGGCGACGCCGCCGCCCGCAGCCAGGGGCGACCTGGAGCCCGCGTCCGAGAGCACCTGGTACGCCAGGCACTTCGTGGACAGGTCGGCCAGCGGCGCCGGGGCGCATCGCAAAGATGCCGAGAGCCCGAGAGGGCCGAGAAGGCCCCGAGAGGGTCCTCCGTGCGGTTTCACGAGAGCTCTCATGGGGCCCAGGACGACAGGGAGACAAGAGGTCACCCATGGAGGTCCCCCAGGGGCTTCCAGATCCAGGAGGGGGCCCCCAGGGGGCCGTCTTGGGCCCGTCCGAGAGAGGGGGGCCCAAGGAAGCCCCAAGGCGGCATCAAGGCGGATGCTGTGGGTGTCTGGTCAAAATGATGCAGGGGCCAAGTGAGTCATCTATGCGACGCCTTTCCAGGCCCCTCAGAGGGCCTCGGGGGCGGGCCCCAGATGGCCCCATGACGGCCCCAAGAGGGCCCCAGAACGGCCCCAGGAAGCCCTGGTGAGGTCCTGAGCCCTGCGGTCCCTTTCCGTCCTGGCGCCCTCGAGACCCCTACCAAGAGGGCCCCGAAGACGCGACGACCCCTCAGACCGCCTCGGGAAGCCCCCAGAGGGCTTCAAGGGGGCTCCGAGGGGTCCCAGGAGGGCGGCCCGAGAGGGCCCCCAACGGGTGCTACAACGCACCCCCCCTTTGTAGCACCCGTTGGGTGCCCTCTTGGGGCCTTCTTGGGGCCCTCTTGGGGGCCTGTTGGGGGCCCTCTTGGGGCCCTCTTGGGGCTTCCCGGGGCGTTCTGAGTGGCCTCAAGGGGGCTCCGAGGGGTCCCAAGAGGGCCCCAAGAGGGCCCCCAACGGGTGCTACAACGCACCCCCCCTTTGTAGCACCCGTTGGGTGCCCTCTTGGGGCCTTCTTGGGGCCCTCTTGGGGGCTTGTTGGGGGCCCTCTTGGGGCCCTCTTGGGGCTTCCCGGGGCGTTCTGAGGGGCCTCGAGGGGGCTCCGAGGGGTCCCAAGAGGGCCCCAAGAGGGCCCCCAACGGGTGCTACAACGCACCCCCCCTTTGTAGCACCCGTTGGGTGCCCTCTTGGGGCCCTCTTGGGGGCTTGTTGGGGGCCCTCTTGGGGCCCGAAACCGTCTCCGGACAAATTGGACATGGATTTCCAAATTGTCCGGGGGCCCCGGGGGGCGCTTGAAGGTGCTGCCAGAAGCGCCGTAATCGTCATGGCCATCATCATCATCATCATCATCAGCAGCGTCATCATCATCATCACCACCACCATCATCATCATCATCATCATCATCATCATCATCGTCATCATGGGGGGGGGGGGGCGTTATTGGAGCCATCTTGGGGCCTTCTTGGATCCTCTTGGAGCTGTCTTGGGGCCCTCTTGGAGCCGTCGCGGGGCCATCTTGGGCCCCCCCAGGCCTTGTGAGGGCTTTGGCAAGGCCCCTGTCTGGGGGCCGTCTCTGGGCCCCCTTGGGCCCTTCTGGTGCTGTCTTGGAGCCGTCTCGGGGGCCCTCTTGGATCCTTCTCAGGGCCTGAGAAGGGCCCAAGAAGGCCCCCTCGTGGAGCCCCCAGAGGCATTGTTGAAGCCCCCAGAGCGCGCGCCCCACCAGGTATCTGCATGACCTCCACGAGCGACTGGACCCGGCAGCGGAGCTGGAATACGTGGCAGGTCTCCGACGCTACGAGGCTCGCCGGGGGGAGCACGGCACGAACGTGCACACTGGCTTCGCGGGCTGCGAGCTGAAGGCCCACGTTGATGAGTCCCTCAGCCGTCTGTGGTCCATGCGATACAACATCAAGATACGCTTCAACAACTGCGTGCGTGCGGAGATTAACCCTGGCAAGCAGAGGTGGCTGCAGCAACATTTCAAGGATGACGGTTGCATATTGGTGTCAGACATTAATGAATTGGCTGGGGACTCTGGCAACATCGTCAAGGATCTCGTGACGGGCAAAGAAGCAGTCGTTCCCCAGATGCACACGTGCAACGGCGGCATCCCGTGCAGCAGCAGGACTCCGCAGAGTTCTCGGGCCGCCAAGAGCGTCAATTGCTGCCAGGATAACAAAGAAAAGACTGGGAAAGGCGCAAACGCTTTCCTTTCCATCATGAAGCGCCACTTGCCCGAAGTTTCCATCATGGAGTGCGTCGTCCAATTGGATAAGAAGACGTCCGATAGCACTTATTCAGATGCAGAGTGGCTCACCAAGCAGGTGCAGGAGCTGGGGTACTTCGGCACGCATTTCACCATGGATGCCAAGGACTTCGGGGGGCCCGCTTCGCGCCACAGGCTGTGGTGGGTATCTCTGTTGTGCCCCAATGTCGAGCCGAAGATTGTCAACGCTTTCTTCTTCAAGATTATGCACGCCTTCAGGAACGCCAGTCGCAAGTACGACATTTCCGAGTTCATCGAGGTGAACGATTCAACCAGGGAGGAGATCTCCACCAAGAAGGTCGGCGTCAAGTGCTTGTCTTTGTGCGGCGAGCGCGTGCCGAAGCGTGGTAAATCCGAGCCAGAGTACAAGCTGGAGCACTTGAACTTGTTCCGCAAGAACAACTTGGGGTGGCCGCTGGAGCCGCGCAGCTACGAGCAGACTGACATATGGGATATTGATTTCAGCGGCCTCTTCAAGAGGGAGCAGGAGGCCTTGGTATTCATGATGACGTTCTGGCCAGAGATGGCAGAGGACGCGACCATGGAGTTCTTGGACATTAACCCGACCTTGACCCGCGTGCTCGGGGCCGCCATTGACGCCGAGGACATCCTGCATCCTGACAAGAAGAACCCTTGGAGCCCAGCGCCGATGACGCAGACGGGCTCGAGCAGGCTTGTCGTGAGGTACATGATTCCCAGGGGCGTGGACGGCGAGTCGGATTGGAAGCTCAAGGCGCGCATGGCCGAGGGGTGGGAGTGCCTTCGGCTCATTGGGTGGAGCGAGGATTTCTTCAACCCTCAGGCTCGGATGGGGTTGGATACCGACCACGACTACCACGAACTGATGAGCAACTTGGCCGGGAACGCTTGGAGCATGTTCCACTACGCCGCCCTGAACATGAGCACCGTCGCCACAGCGGGGGCATTCCTCTCGATGTCCGACCTCGCAGGGGCCGCCGTCGAGGTCTCGGACGACGACGATAAGCACGCGGAGGAGGCGCCCGACCTCGTCTCAGGCGGCCTCAATTCGCCCGGCGGCAACAGGAGTGATATTTCGGACAGCGGGTCTTCGGATTCGGATTAGATGGGTGCTCTGAGCTCCCGCGAGCTTGCATCGCCCCGCACCCGCCCCCCGCTTTCTTGCATTCTTCCCCGTTTCTCTGCCGCCGCACCTCCGCGCTCCACTCCTGCTTGCTTGTCTGGGCGCCCGAGGATCCTAGCGGGCCAGTCGCTCTCCTGGTTGCGCGAGGCGGTAGGGCGAGGAGTGCATAGGATTGCGCGCGTTTGGGCAATCCTGGGGAACGATATCTTCCCTCTGCCTTTGCCCCATGCCGACCGTGCGGTTTCGACGTCCAGGCGGCAGGCGATGGCCAGGCGGCCCAACAGCCAGAGGTCTTGGATCCTTGCCAATGGTCCGCATTATGCGCCCCCGCTTCTTTTTCCGACGGCACATTGGATCCTTGCCATTGGATCGCATTCTGCGAGGTGTCCATGGGCGGGGGGGCGGCGAAGGAGGAAGAGGACGGGGAGAGGGGAAGAATGGAGAGGGAGGTTGATGAGGAGGAGGATCTGGTCACTCGACGGGGGCCGACCCATGCCGGGCAGCGTCCGGCTGAACCCCCGCTCTGCCCTCTGCGAGTCTGCGGACCCCGCCCCAGCAGCTAAACAGCAACAGTCGATGTTTTGTCGTGCCCCGCCTTCGTCTCCCTTGTCGCCGAGCCCAGGGGCATTCGCATCGGGGCCGAGCGGCCTGTGCTGTTTTGCGCGGGAGGGCTGCGTTGGAGCGCTTAGATATTAATGGTTCCCTTCCTGTCCTCCCCGTAGCCTTCCTTCCGTGTCTCGTATCTATCCTATCCTGCAGGTCTTCATCTCTCTCTCTCTCTCTCTATCTCTCTATCTCTCTTTTTTCTTCCTCTCTCTCTCTCTATCGCTCTCTCTCTCTCTCTCTCTCTCTCTCTCTCTCTCTCTCTCTCTCTCTTTTCTTCCTCTCTCTCTCTATCGCTTTTTTTTTTTCTCTCTCTCTCTCTCTCTCTCTCTCTCTCTCTCTCTCTCTCACTCCCCCTCTCTCGCCCCCCCCGGGTCGCGAGCTAAGTCTGGGAGGTTCCTCGGGCCCGAGTCTGGCAGGCGGTTCAGTCCTCATCAGTTGGCATATCCGCAGAGCGGGCCTTCATGGGGCCTCATCGGGCCTCAAAGGGCCCCATCGGTCTCGCGGGTTGGGGCATTGGCCCCCCTCCTGGGGCCGCCCCTCGGCCTCGCGGCGCGCTCTTGTCTGGAGCACGTTGCGGCTCGCATCGTGGCAGCGCCGACTCCGCGACGATCTGAGCTACTCGCGGGTTGCCCTGGCCCTGGGCCGCTTGGCCCGTGCGTCGGCGCCATGTCCGACGATCCGGGGCGGCTGTGCCACGACCTGGACGCCGCAGGGATGATGCTGGACAGCGCCATGGGGAGGGCTTCGAAGCGCGCCCGTTCGGGCGCGGGGAGTGTTCGCAGCGCCAGGGGCAAGCAGGCCAGGTTCGAAGCTGGCGCCGCTGATGACAATGAGGACGACGGTGGAGTGATTTATTCGTTGACTTGGGCTTCGTTCACCCGCAAGGAGCCTTTTCGCCCAGACGGGCGGAAGTGCCGCACGTGCCCTCGCAAGGACAGCGACAGCGATCCCGTGTCGATCCTCGTCGGAGTCACGGAGCAGATGTGGTGGGGATACCCCCCCGACGCACAGGGTTGCACGGTTGGGTGGATGTGCGGGTATTGCAGGCGCGTCTTCTTCAAGGAGCAGAGGACCGCCGGGGCCGAACATTCCGATCCTTTTGCCCCACTGCCACTCCCCATCTCATTGCTAGTCTGATACTTCGTATTTGGGCATTCCCCATCGCCTCCCTCATTCCGCCCTCCCCTCCTCGCACCTTGCGCTTGCCGCCCTCGCCTCGCAGGTGGCGCGCTTTCTTCCGGGGGTCCTTCGGCTTGGCCTTGGGAGGAAGCCTCTCGACAGTCTGCTGGAGCGGGGCCCCTCGGCGCACCTGGTGATCTGGGGGGGCCGTGGAAGCCCCGAGATGGCCCCGACCAGCTCGGCCCCTCACACATTTCTCCTTGTCCTCGGCGCCCCGTGCCAGGATCCTCCTCGGCAAGTTGACGCTGGAGGGCTTCGAGCAGAAAGTCGGGGAGAACGATGCGACCATGCAGACGCACGAGGCGTCCGTTGAGGTTGTGGTCAAGCAGATCGTGGCGAAGGGCGGCAACCGCCGAGCCCACATCGACTGGGATGCCGTCGACAAAGTAGCTCTGGAGTACACCGAGGGCGCCCAGCTCAAGATCAAGCACCCCGGCTGGGAGCACATCGAGTACACAGATTATGAGGCCCAACACGGGGACCCCGCCGCCAATGGACTGGGCCACGTGAGGAAGACCATCTGCGGCGTCGACGGGGTGCTGGTGCCGAAAAAGAACATCAGGCATATCGAGTTCAACGAGTCGCTGGCGGCTTCAGTGCGGAGGACCGTGGACCTCGACCAGGGTCTGGGGCTTGCGGACGGCGACCTCCAGAGGGCCATGATGGGCATGGTAACGCAGGCCTCTTGCGATGTCTTGGGCGGGTTGCGGGGTCGGGATGCTGGCGGCGAGCTGGGCAGTCACGGGCGCCTCTCCCCCGTCGGCTCGGCCCTCGGCCAGGGGCCAGCGCCGCCCACGCCATCGTCCGACGCGGCCGTCGGCAACGGCGCGCGGCGGGGAGCGCAGGCGGCCAGGACGCCCACGACGCCCTCCGCCTCCGCCGATGCCAGCGGGCAGCGGCGCGCTGGTGGGCAGGGGGGCTCTCCCCCAAGCGGCGGGGCGGCGCCGTCGGCCGGGGCTCCCGCGGCGCCGTCGGCTGTTGCTGGCACGGGCGCGAGCGGCCAGCCCGCCGGGGCCGCGGCCGACGCCAGGAAGCCCAGCCGTCGCCAGGGCGGCGGGCAGCAGAAGGCAGCGGGCAGCGCGCAGGGCAGCGCAGCTGGTGACGCTCAGAAGGAGAAGAAGGACGGCAGGGGCAGGAAGCCGCGGGACTTGGCAGGCGACACGAGGAGGCTCATCACTGAGTTCGGCGAGGCCGAGGACACCGACCCGCTCTTTTTCGGGAAAGAGATCAAGACGGGCATCAAGCGAGCGTTCGATTTGAACGCAGCAGTGACCGCCCGTGCTAAAAAGTCTACCAGTGAGGGGGAGCTTGCAGAGCTGAAGGTCCTCCTGAAGCAGAGCGCCGCCGTAGGCGCCGTGCTATGCGCGATCGAGAAGCACGGCCTCTATTCCCCTGAGTTCGCGAAGGTCCTTGCCCAGCAGATCACCGTCATTACTCTCCCTCCTGTGGCGCAGGTGTTTTGGCCAGCCTGCATCTCTCGTTCGAGCCATCGCGCGGAGCTGAGCTCCACGACGGACGTCCACGTCTGGATGCGGCTGGCGTCCAGCGCCGAGCTCCTCAAGAACGGCGTCCCGAGGGACCAGGTGCTCATGGAGCAGGACAAGCTCGTCGCCGAGAAGCTGGTGACTTGGTTCAAGTGCCCGTCGTACCGCGAATGCCTGGTGGAGCTGAGGAAGTTCTTCTGTCCTGACCGCGAGTGGACCTTCGAGCAGCCAGTGCCCAGGTCGTGCGGGGCTATCCAGGTCGCGATGCACGCGAAGGATGTCCCGTGCCTGGAGGAGAGGATCTCGCTTTTAGGTTTCGCCAAGGAGCTTCTCGCCAAGGGCAGCGTGGAAACTGCGGCGGCGTCCCCGCTGATCCACAACGCCCTGCATGGATGGCCGAAGGGTCAGAAGCTGGTCGCAGATGTGGGCTTGGCGCACACCCAGGCCATCAACGCGAAGTCGTCCGGGGATGCTATCCTCAATGCCGTGCAGACCCTGTCCGCAAAGCTGGAGGCGGTCGTCGAGGGCGCCACTGCGGGCACGAAGGCTGAGCACACCGAGGAGCTTATTCACGCCATGTCGCTGTTGGGCCAGTGCGTCGAGCTCGCAGGCAAGAAGGACGTCGGCGACAGCGATTGTCCAGACAAGGAGACGGGGCCCTCGATCGAAAGTCAGGTTCCCGGGGCTGAGGCGTGCCGGGCGACGGAGGAGGCGATGAGGGAGCGGAGGTGGGTGCGAGGGGGGGATGGGGAATGGAGGAGGGCGAAAGGGGGAAAGCAATATGGGGGAGGATGAGGAGGAAGCGGTGAGCTGACGAGGGTGCGAACGATGACGTATCGTCCGCTACCCAATGCATTCCCCCTTATCTCCCTCGTTCGCCTCGGCGCTAGGAGGGGCGATTGCGGCGTGGCGATGCCAGGTAGCAGGTAGCAGTAAGCTGACCCCCCCTTTACCTAAGTCTCCTCCCCGCCCCTCCCCCGCCCTCCCCTCCATCTCGCCTTCCCGCTCTTCTCCCCCCCCTGCCCTCATTTCCCCGCCCCTCGACGTCGGTCCATCTCTCCGCGCGCCCGCCCCCGCCCCGACAGGACCACCCGGCGGTCGAGGAGGTGTCCAGCAAGCTCGTCCAGTGGATCTATGCCCAGTGGAAGGGCGTATTGGCCCCCCTGCTGACCCCGGCCAACGGCGACGTCACCGTGGAAGCGCTGCACCAGTGGGCGCATGAGTCCGCCGTTTGCTCGGAGGAGGCCAGCGTTCATTCCATTCCTTCGCCGATGCCCGACCTCCGCCGCGAGGTTCACGATTCGCGAGTTTCCGATTTCCGATTCTCGAGTGACTCGACGGACTCGAGTCGAGTCGACGGACGGACTCGAGTCCGTCGGACATCGGCTGGTCGAGCCCGTCGGAGATTGGCTGGTCGAATCCGTCGTAGTCTACGACGGACTTGACCAGCCGATCAACGACTCGCAGATCGGCTGCCGATCTACGACGGACTCGATCAGCCGATCAGCGATATGCGAGCTCGGCACGCGCCCGGGCGCAGGTCGGACACATCGGGCACGCCCTCTTCGACATCAAAGGTCAGCTCTACGAGGATGCGAACCCAGTGCTGTTGAATGTGACCAGGCTCGGCGGGCTGAACTATTGGCTTCGCGACCTCGCTGAGCTCTGTCGGTGCTGCCAGAACGCTGGGGCGGGCAAGGAGCACGAGGTCATTGATGTGAAGGCCAAGGCGTTGTGGGCGCAGCTTTCGGGCCACGTGAAGCCGTTGGAGACGCTCGACTTCGACCGGGAGTTTTCGTCATCGTGCATTGGCGCCCTGAAGAAGCGCCCTTTCCTCAAGCCCGCGCACAATCCTGTCGTGGCGGCCCTGCACGCGGACTCGCTGAGCGAGGGCACGGACGTGATCAAGAAGGTGATCAGGAGCACGTGGGTCGAGAAGGCGTTGGATCTGCGGTCCGCCGACCCCGTTGTCTCTCCTGCGACATGGAAGGGCGGCCCCGGCGAGGTCTTGGATGACCTATGCTCTAAGTGGGAGATCAACGATAAGCTCTACGCGTCTGCGACTGCGTGGACCAACGGGTCTGGGGCGCTCCGAGCTTCTCGTCAGCTCTCCGCTCTGTACCACATGGACGTGCTGATCCGGGCCATCGCGAGGGGCGAGAAGCTTCGCAGGTCCGTGTGCGATGTGGATGCGCCGTACAAGGATGCGAAGATATGCGAGGCGCACGTGCAGATTGCGGTCCAGCTCCGACAGGCCTCGGCAGGAGCTTGGACTGCCATGCAGACGCCCAGCATGTACGCGTGCTTCGACGTAAAGGATGGTCACAGTCACAGTGATGACAGTGATGATTTGCTGGCTGACGCGAAGTTCGAGGGCCTTGACGGCTTTTACGCAGACCTCCCCAAGACGTTTCAGAGCGCGATCGAGGCCTCGGTCAGCATTCAGGTCAGCGTGGGGAAGCTGTGGGAGGCCCACGCCGATCAGCTGAGCACGTACCTCGACAACTACCAGCCCGCCTGGTCACATGCAAAGGATACCCTCCTGTCCAACGACGAGGTCTGCAGGGCCCTGCTCGCCAACAAGGAGGGGTACCAGAAGATCGGACCACTCACAGTGGAAGCCTTCGCCATGCTCAAGCTCTTCAAGCAGATCGGGCCAGACGCGGCGCACTCGGCGTGCGTGAACTCGTTCATCCCTATCGACGTGGTCAAGCGCTTGAAGGACTTGGCGAGCTCGGGCGTCGAGACTGTCTGCTACACCTTCGCCGTCTGGTTCATTCGGCAAGAGTTCCCCACCTACGGCGCCGAGAAGGCGAGCAAGGCAGGCTCGAGTTTCGATGGGGGGGGGGGAGGGCGAGGGGGGGGGCAGGAAGTCGGATTAGGAGACAAATGAGGAGCGACGATGGCGATGAAATGGGGAGGGCATTATGGCCCTCGGGCTTTCAGCTTTCGAATCTTGCCGGGGGGGCGAACGAGCTCCAGACTCGATCGAACCGAGTGCGCTTCGTCTCTCGGTATTGTTCCGAACTGTTGTCCGAGAGTCGGCTGGGCTTCAAACGGGGCCTTACCCCTCCCTCATCTGAACGCTGCGCCTCGCCGAGTTTTCTTGTTGCTCGAGCCTCTCGGGCTGCCGGTGCTGCTCAGGCTTGCCGCTTGGACCCCACGTAGTGCTTCTGCCTCTCCCACCCCTTGCCCGCCCTCGCCCTTCGCCCTGGCGCCCCGCGCCATTGCCCCCCATCCCCCCATAGGCGTGCGAGCAGATCAAGCTCAAGTTCTCCAAGCATCGCGTCCAGCAGACGACCGAGATGAAGAAGGCCTTACTTGACCTGGAGAACTGCGTCGTGCCGCCGACACAGTACGAGTTCAAGCTCGCGCAGCCCGCCCTGGAGGACAGTGGCCAGCCGCCGCAGCCGCCGCGTGACCCAGAGGAGGCGCCGTCGAAGAAAGGGCTGAAGGCTTCGAATCCTTCGAAGCCGGGGGGCAGCGGCGGCGGCGAGGGGGCGCCAGCGGCACCGTCGAAGCACTCTTCGTCGTTCGCCGCGGCCATGTCCGCCCTCCTGAAGCCGCCGCCAGGGGGCGCGTGAGGCCTGGGGCCTGGTGCCTCCAGGCCACCCCCTAGGCTGGGGGGTGGCCGCGAGATCTGAGGGGGCCGCTCGCTGTTGATGCGTTTGCAATGTTTTTTTCCCCCAGTGCGCGCCCCGTGCCACGAACGCGGGGATGCTTCGGACAACGCGGTGCGCCTGGGCGACCGCTGGCGGGCACCCCGTCTTGAGCCCTGATGGGTGGCGCTCGTCGGCGGCGGAGCGTACGGGGGTGCCCCTACCCGCGCTCTGGGGGTTAGGCGTCGCCTGCCCGGCAGCTCTAGGGCCCCTCCTGGGCCAGCCTCGAGGTTCGACAGGGCTCGATTTCAAGAGGGTCGATGGGGTGCGAAGAGAGAGGGGGGGGAGGTCGTCACGACAGGCAGGGGGTGGAGCTGCTGGCGGCGCGACGGGGCAAGGAGCAGCGTTGACACACGCGCTGAGACTCGTTGACACCGACGCTGAGATTTGAAAAGGAAACGGGAGCTCACCATTCCAATCCTCCCCTTCCCTGATCAGTGCACTCTACCTCTTCCTCTCCCCTCAGCCTTCCTTCCGCCTCTCCCCTTTGCGCTCCCTCTTCGACGTTTCTCGCCCCCCTCCCCCCCCGCATCCCCCCCCCCCGCTGCCCCCAGCCGCGGGCCCCAGCCGACCCGCGGGGGTTGGTTGGGTTGGGGCTCGGAGCAGACGTCGACGGGGCGGTCGAGGGCGAAGGTTACTTGTCCTTCCCCCCTACCCCTCCCCGCACTCCCCCGAGTCATCTTCGACGGGGGTCGTCGGAAGAGGGGCTTCGGGCTGCCTCGCCGCCGCCGCTGCCGTTCGGCCTGAGGCCTGAGGCAGCGATGCGGAGGCCGGATGCGGCCGCCTCGGCCGCTGGCCCCCCGCCCTCGTTCGCCGACGCGAGTTGCCCCGCGCTTTCAGCCTCGACCTCTCGCGGCCGTCGCAGCCCGACGGTCCGTCCGCGTGGGGGGGGGAGGAGGACTTGGCGTTGGTGGAAGGCATGGCAGGGGGACGTGGTGGAATTCGGCATGGAAGATCTGGAAGAGGAAGAGGAAGACGGGGGCGTGGGCCAGGGCATGAGTGTAGAGAACTCGTGGAAATGGGATTTGGATCTGGACGAATCGGAGTTGGACCCAGACCCAGACGAGATCGTGGCGCCCTCCAGCGAAGGGAGCCCCCGCAGTCCCTCCTCTGGGGCCTGGAAGTGCGCGCCGCCCCCGCGCCGCCCCCCCGCTTCCCCCGCTCGGGCGCGAGTGGGATATGGGGTTTGGAGGGCGTGGGGTGGCGGGGGAGCGGGAGAAGGCGGCGACGGGCATCTCTCGACCCCAGGACTCTGCGTGGTCGCGCCGGGAGGCGAAGAGAGAACGCCGCGCTGAGGCAGGCGACGGGCAACGCGCCGCGCCCTTCATCGACGCCCGCGGCCGCTATCTCGCGAATCATTGTGTTCGGCGACGAGACAGTGGTCGCGGCGTCGTGGGAGGGGGCGACGCGTCGCCCTCGCCAGGGCCAGCGCCGCCGTTCCCCCGTGCACGAGCGTGAGCGGAGCGAGCAGGAGTATCGTGATGAGGCGCGGGGGGAGGGGGCGGCTTTGCGTGCCTCGCGGCCCCCCAAGAGCCACCCCGCCTCGGGCACGTCGGGTCGGGCGCCAGGAGACGCGCGCGATGGGGGGGTAGCCAGCGGGGGCCGCGGGACAAGCTTGCTTCCCCCCCTCCCCCCAAGCTGGCCGCGCCCCGGACAAGCACGGGCGCGCTTAGCACCGTTCCACCTCCGACGCGGCGCAGCCGTGCCCCTGCGCCACGCCCGGACGGGCGTTGTTTCAAGGTGCAGAGGAACAGAGACCCCCTGCGCCACGGCCATAGAAAATCGGCCACTGATCGGTGTCATTGATGCAGTTATCGCCCACCTACGCCCAAAGGAATGGTGGAATGGGCTCCTAGTAATATAGCATTAGATTATTAAAGTAGATCGCTATATTATAGTATTATATTATTTGATCATGTATTAGTATTTGTTTTTAATATCAATTATATATATATGTGTATACATATACATATATATATATACATTATGGTATTCGTATTGTACTCATTACATGTATCAATTATATATATATATATTATTTTTTAATTATTTAGTATTTCTTATTTTTTATGTATTCAGATCCTCCATGCTAAAGGATGTAGTACAATGGGGCGACTCAAAACTGGGGAACGCAGCGGATTGGCACCAGACGCGGCAACCGAGGCGGCGGTGCTCATGATGGGCCAAGCAATGATGTGCTTCAACGCTGGCTGTCGCCACCGCGCGCCCGCCTTTGCGGGCGTCGCGTCGAAGAAGCCGACGCGCCGCGCCGGCCCAGCTAGATGCCGCGCAGCCGGACTGGGATTCGGGGGGACACGGGCGATCGAGAAGAAAATCGCAGTAGAAGCCAGGTAGGTCATGCGGACATTGCCGCAGGAAGTACGTCCACTATGCCACTCCCTTGACGTCGCCGGGCTGGCAGGCCCGGGTCGCGCCCAGGCCCGTTCGCGTCTCTGCGAGATGCCAGATGTCGCTCAGACTCGCGCAGGGCAACCATCGGAGGGGAGTCCTGGTCAAGCATTCATCCTCGCCAGATTTCGGGCTTCTCCGATTTCGTGCACGAGCATTGTGCAGGTGGCCTCGTGCACACGCTGAACCACGTGCCTCGGGCGGTTGGTCGCGCGGAAAGTTTGCTCGCATATCGAAGTGTTCGCGTCCCCGAGCAATTGGGCATTCTGCGGCACCTTCGGGCGGCAATTGCTGAGACACCGCTCGCACGCGTGGCCAGATGAATGTAACTTGTCTGCGATGTAGTGCATCTGCGGGAACGCCAGTGCCGTCGAAATCTCCGAGCACCGCGAACTGGCAGTCGCAAGTTTGCGCGCGCGGCAAGCGTCGTCGTGGACGACCACGCGCATATCCGGGACGGCCGCGCGGAGTTCTGCGAGAAAGAAGTACTTGTGCGAAAGGCTTTCGGCTCCGTGATATTCTTTCATGCGCAGGATATGGCCGTTTGGCAGACGGGCCACGAGCCGCCCGCCAGTCACGCGGCCCTTGGGCTGCCAAGAGCGCTGCTCCTTGTGGGTCTTGCATGACGCGCTGCCCAAGCCGGCGCCCGCGGACTTGCTCGGACAATAGTTGTCCACTGTCCCGGCCCAGTACGCTTGCAAAGCCTCAGGACGCGCGGTGCATGCCCGCCCCCACCGCCTGTTTGTTCGTGCCCCATGCAAATCCCACGCCTTGCTTTCCGCAGCTGCAACCTCGTAGTGACCTTCGGTGCCGGCGTCAACTAGAGCCTGCGTCTTCCTGTGGGCGACAGGCGGCGGCGGACCTTTGCCCCGCGCGCTTTGCGCCTGGCGCGCAACAGTGGGCCGCGCAGAACTTCTTCTTCAGTGCTCTGGTTTCTGGGCGCGCAACCGCAGTGAATTCCCCAGGGACTTCGCGCTCCAGCATGTTTGCCAGGGGCCGCCCGCGCACCCTCCACCTGCGCAGCTTTGCGTTGCCGTCGAAGACAATCAAATGCAGCGGGCCCTCGGCCATGCGGACGCGTCGAGCAAGCGTGCATTGTTCGTGCCAAGTGCCAACCCTAGACGCCAGCTCGTTCGAGGCGAGCGACAAATCCAAGAGGCCATTGTCGACGTCCTGCTTCCGCTCTGCAAAATGCTGCAAGGTGCGCGCGGTCACCCGCCATGCAAACCAGGCCTGCTTCAATTTCTTCTGGCTTTCCATTGGAACAAGTTGCGCTGCGTTGACCCTCAAAGCAGCGGCTCTGTGAACAGCAGCTTCGCCAGAAAGGGGAGCGAAATGGCGGGGTACCTATTGCGCGAACTGCCGTAGCCACGCCGAAGTGACGCTCCAGTTCTGGGCGTCGAAAAAGTAAACCAACTCCTGGTCAGCAGGCCGCTGTCAGAAGCGGCATTCGTCACCGCCCACAATGCGGGAACAAGAATTGCACCGCCTGCCCTCTTCAGAACACTTGGGCGCACGGCGCCAAAGCTGCGCACGCTGCATGTCACGCCAATCGTCTACGTCGAGCAGGGATGCCTTCATTGTCCTCGAACGCGCTTGCACTTCGCGGCGGCGCTTCGGACACCGCGTGCTCGGGCGCGCCGCTTGCCTGGGCAAAATTCGCACGCCGGCGCGCGCCAAAGTGCGCAAGATCGGCGTGCCGATCCGTGACAAGCGCAGCCTAGTCCGGGCAATATGTTTGTAGAGCAGCTCGGGCCCCCGCCGCAGCGACAGGCCCAGTTGCCACGGCGCCGGCAAACTGCGGACGCTGCGCTCGTTGAGCGCGCCCCCGAAGCGCCCGCGCGCGGCGCGATATAAGAGCCGCCTTGGGCAGAAAAGCACGCGGCGCACAAGTTCCGGATGGGCTAAGGCTTGCGATCCCTGGGACCTACTTCGCTCGCATCCGCCACCGATGTCTTGCGATTCTCTTGGGGGGGGTCCTGTAGTTCTCCAAGGGGCGACCCCCCTGTCGCGACTGCGTTTTTAAAAACGTCCCGCAGTATCACGCCTTGGAACCCATTCTCGTCACATCCCGCGCCTCGTCTCCTCGCCGCGGGTCTCAATCACCGACGCCGCTCTGCCCGGCGCGCGCGGCCCTGGCCCAGAGCAGTCGCCGCGGCGGCAGCCGACGGCGAAATCTGAGCAGGCGCCCCCGCGCCCGCCCCAACCGTCGGCGCCGCGCGGGCACCTGCGGGCGCCGATGGGCGATTGCCCCGCGCGGGCGCAGGGCGGCTTCCCGAGGAGCCGCTGCCGCGCGGGCGCCGCTCGGTCTTCTGCTTGATTGCCCGCGCGAAGGCAACCCAGGACACCTGGCACAACATCATGATTGCGGCATTCCACGCGCCCCTGCACTGAGGGGAGACACGTGCGACATGAACATGAGACAGAAGAGGAGCAAGAAGAGCACGAAGACCAGGGGGGGCAGGGGGAAGCCCCCCCCCCGCCCACGCCTTGCCGCCTCAGTCCTCAGACCCGCCCGTCAAGTTAACCCAATGCGCAATCTCCTCCATCTGGCACTGAACTACCCGGCCCTTGTGCTGGAGCTGGACGTCCTTCTGCTTGATGACGCCGCGGAGCCTCTTAATGTTGTCCTGGGCACTGGCTCCTCTCTCCATGCTCCTGTACAGGCTGATCAAAGAATCCGTCTCCTCGCCCTGGTCCTGGATCACCCGGCCCTTCTGCCTGAGTTTCTCTTTCTTCTCTTTGGTGATGCCGAGAAGCTTGTCGATCTCATTATTGCCGCTGTCGCCGTTGTCGTCGCCCGCCCCCCTGTTCCCGGCGCCGGTGCCCGACTCGCTCGCCCCGGCGTCGCTGTCCGATTCGCTCGAATCCGTCGGTTGCCCTTCATCGTCTGACCCGCCCTCTGGTTCCTCCTGGATGCCCTCCGCGGCCTGCTTCCTCTCGCGCGCGTCTTGCTCCTCCTGTTGCGCCTCCGCCTGCGCTTCCTCGACGTCCTCCTTTCGCACAACGCAAGAAGGCAATCCTTCTTCCCAGCCGCCGGGGGTCAAAAGCCACTTGTCCAATTTAGACTGTGCCTCTTCGCTCCGCTGCCCGCGCTGCTTCCTTGGCCACCCGAAAACGGTCTGTATGTAATCCATTTGGTTGTTTAACGCTTTCTCAGTGGTGTCCTTCTTGTCTCTGTGCGCTGACACCTTGCCAGCCTGTTTGCCCCCCAACACGACGGCAGCGTCAGTGCGGACGCACGCCACCAACGCGTGCTGCTCTCGCACGCTGCCCGCCGCCTGCGCTGGCGCCGATGACGCCGCAGACGCGAAGACAGGCGCGTCAATGTCAATCTCAAGCCGCGCCTTTTTGCCATTCCCCTTCAGCTGGGGGATGCGGCTTGCCACCTTCACCTCCATCACCCCGCCCATTGCCTCGGCGCCGCGCTGGTACACCGCTGAGCCGATCGGCGAAGTCGCCACTTGAGCCGATGCGCTCAGAGACGAGACTGGGCGACTCGGAGACAGGACGGAAGGGGGGCAGAAGAGCAGCAGGAGGGGGGGCGCTGGATTAATCCCGCCCCGTCTGGATTCGTCTGGGGCTCTCAGGCGCCAGTTGGAGGATCAAATCGACACCCAACGGCCCAACGGCCAGCCGGCGCTGGCCAGCACCCACGGCCATGCTGACGCCACCCGACTTGGGGGGGGGGGAATCGAATGAGGGGGAGGAGGCAGAAGGAGAAGAAGTGAAGGAGGAAGAGAAAGAAAAGGAGGGCGAAGGGCGGGACGGAGGAGGGGGAGAAGGACGGGCGGGGGAGGACGGTGGAGGCTCACCCCCATCGTTTTTTATCCCGCCGCATCAAGATGGCCCGAAGAAGGCTCCATGAACCCCCTAAGGATTTCCAACAAGGCCCCAGAGGACCCGGCAAACACCGCAGACCCAGCAGATGGCAGACCTGGAAGACGCGGCATATGGCAGACCCCGCAGACCAGGCAGGCCCAGCTGACCCAATAGACCCGGCAGGCCCAGCAGATCCGCGGCAGACGTGGCTGAACCGGCAGACACAGCAGGCAGGCAGGCAGACCCGGCAGACTGGGCAAACTCGACGGACTTTGCAGACCCTGCAGATCTCGCAGACCAGCACGGCTCGACACGCGTGCCAGCACGACAGGCACGACCGGCGCAACCGGAGACCAGCGCGACTGGCGCGACCAGTGAGACCGGCGTGGCCGGCGCGACCGGCGCGACCAGCGCGACCGGCGCGACCGGCGCGCCACCGGCACCAGACCATAGGCGCGACTGGCACAACTGGCGCGACCAGCGCGACCGGCGCGACCGGAGCGACCCCAGAGGTCCTTGGGAACGCAGCCTGCGTTCCCAGCTTCAGGAACGCAGGGCGAAGCAACATGATGTTGGGAACGCAGGGCGAAGCAACATGGTGTTGGGAACGCAGGGCGAAGCAGCATGATGTTGGGAACGCAGGGAGATGTCGGGAACGCAGGGAGATGTCGGGAACGCAGGGCGATGTCGGGAACGCAGGGCGATGTCGGGAACGCATGTTAACATGTGCGCAGTTAAACACATGCGCAAGCCGTGAGCACGCGCATGTTAACATATGCGCGACGACCACCTCTGAACGATCACCCCACAACGTCTTTCAATTACTCCAACCAATGCACAACGCGTGGTTAAGAACACAACATCTTACACGCGTATGATCTTGTTTTCCGAGAAGTCTGCGCAATTCAAGTTGGTGATTCCGTACTTCGCAGCCACTGATACTCAATATATTTACATTATGCATATATATATATATGTATATAATCATGCGAGTACATTCGCTCGCTGCATGGTGATGATGATGGGTATGCATGACTATGCATGCAATGACGATGATGTGGAATGACGATGATGACGATGCATGCATGCAGCTGGGCTTTGACATCCCGTTGAAAGGTGCAAGTCCGCTCGCAGCCAGCGCCCGAAACTGTGCGTCCCGTCCCGTCCTCCTCCTTCTCCTCCTCCTCTTCCTCCCCCTCCATCCCTCCCTCCTCCTCCTGGAGCGTCCTCCTACCTCCTGCCTCCTTTTCCTTCCTAATCACGCTGCGCGTTTCCTCGAGGTTGTCTGCACGATGTCATCGCATTATATCTCCATTGGTTGCGGCATTCCCGCTGCGGCACTCCGTCCCCATCCCTTTCCCCCCCTTTCCGTGTCCTCGTTTTCCTCCTCCCTTTTTCCTGTCATCGTTTCGCTACTTTCTCAATCGGCGCGCGCGTCTCGTGGCGAGCCTCGCCAGCCCCCCCGTGTCGGCCCATTCCGGGAGCGACCCGTTTAAACATTAAGCATGTACAGCGTTTCTCATAATAGTATTACTATTGTTCCTCCTCCTCCTCCTCCTCCTCCTCTTCCTCCTCCTCCCCCTCCCTCGCCGCGGATCTTCGTCGCGACGCACCGCTCTCGGCGCGGGTGGTTGCACCGCCAGCGCGAGGTCCTCCACGTCCTCCTCCTCCTCTTTTTTTCGCGTGCCGTATTCTTGTTTGAGGGAGGCGCGCAGCGTCTTCATGCCACCCTGCGCCGCTTTGAAGATGGCTCCATAATCTCGATTCCTCCTCCTCCTCCTCCTCCTCCTCCTCCTCCTCACCTCCTCCTCCTCCTCCTCCTCCTCCTTCATTTCCTCTGTTTATTTTTGCATTGACCCCATGGCGGTGCCGATTCCTCCTCCACCTCCTCCTGCGTTGTGTTTTCTGACGTCGCCCTCGATGTCCCTGTCCTCTCCCCCCTCCCCCTCCTTGAACTCCCTTGCCCGCCAAAGAAAGGCACGCGTGCGATTCGCCGCCTCGACTCGGTCAGCGCCGTATCCACCACGTGTTCGTCCTCCTGTCCTCCCTCCTCCTCCTTCTCCTCCTCCTCCTCCTCCTCCTTTTCCTTATCTCCATGTCTCCCCCTGATCCGACATTTCTTTCCCTATCATCTCTCCCCCTCCTCCATCTTCGTCCTCCTCCGTCGTCAGTGCACCTCGTCCTCCTCCTCATCCTCCTCCTCCTCTTCCCTCCTCATCCTCCTCCTCCTCCTCCTCCTCCTTATGTTTCCCTCTTGCGTTCGGCACCTCATCGGCCACGCCGTCCATAAGGTCGTCCTCCTCCTCCGTCTTCCCGTCCCCCCCCCCCGCCCTCTCCCCCACCACTGTGACCACCGCCTCCACGCTACTCGCGCGGTTCATAGATGAACCGCGCGAGTAGATCCCGCGATGTTCATTAAGTTGACGCGAAGGTTGGATGTCCGCTCAAATTGGGGCTCCAATGAAACTTGAAACTGATGTCGAAATTGATTCAAACCAAAGCCATCGCTACAGATCAAACTGGGGCTCCAATGAAACCTGGAATTGGTGTCGAAACTGGTTCAAACCAACGCCATCGCTGCAGCGTTTGAACCGCCCCGACTGTCCCCATGCATCCCTTAGCTCCCCTCGGTCGGGCACCTCCTGTGGCAATGAGGGGCCGCAGGGTGAGGGGCCATGACGGGGCTCGAGTAGAGGACGAGTCAGTGAAGGAATGGCGTAGGAGAGGGAGAAGGACGAGGAGGAGGAGGAGGAGTAACAGAATGGTAAGTAGAAGAATGGGGAGAAGAAATTTGGAGGTATGATTTTCTCGCGAAAGCGAGTCGGCAGCTGGTAGTGTCCAGCGCCGTCTTACGGCGTGCGCCGCGTGCGCACGCCTTCCGACCCTCCCCTCATCTTTGAGTTCTTGCGGCGTTCCTTATCTTTTGGCTTGTCGGCTTCACTTTGCTTTCGGCTTTCCTCATCTTCAGGCGTCCGCGATCCCATTGAAATAACACTTTTTAGCGTCTTCCCGATACCTTTAAAGAAGTCTTTGTCCGCAAACATGGCGTGCAGTTGTCGACAATCAGAATCGAATCTATCACCACTATATGGATCCATCGCCCTGAGGTTGTCACGGAATGCTTCGAACTCGTGTGTTCCGTCTTCTTCGTCCCAATCGCATTCGAATGACCTGGCGGGAGAATCGACTAATGTTGCCGATCCTGAGTCCGCTTCAATCATCTCCACCGACGGGCTTGGTCTTCTGCTCTTCGTCTTCCTCGTCTTCTTTGTCTTATGCTTCTTCTTCTTATCCTTCTTCTTCTTCTTCGTATTATGCTTTTCTGTCGGGCCATCCCTCTCATTCGGTTGCTCATTCCATTCTGTGGTTCGTTCTTTCGGGCGGCCCCTCTCTTTCTCAACGTTCCTCCGACCCGTGTCATGATAGTCGCCTTGCTCATCATGCCGACATTTCTTCTCCGTCCTGCGCAGTTTGTCGTTCGGATCGCTACTCCGATCCGCTGCTTGGCAGTCACGAGTCGTCTCGTCCTTCTTGCATTTCTTGTCGTCACGCCGTTTCCTTTTCTTGTCGCCGCCTGTCGGACTTGTACGTTCTTTACGTCGTGCCATCCCTCCAGTCAGATCTGGCTGATCCTTACTTTGCATACTGCCATCGTTCGTGTCCCTCATTAGGTCCTTGTAGTGGCCTTCACTTTTACCACTTCGCTTCCTGTCATATATCATCCGATCCTGAGCCTTGCGTTCACGCTTCTCCTCATCCGTCGGATTGTCTCTCCTCTGACCCTGGTCATGGCCTTCACTCTTCTTCTCGTCTTTCCGACCTTTCTTATCCTTACTTCGCTTCTTGTCATCTATCCTCCAATCCTGGGCCTCGCTCTCACGGTCCTCATCCGTCGGGCTGTCTCTCCTCTGATTCTTGTCTTGGCCTTCACGTGTCTTCTCTTCTTGCCGACCTTTAGTATCTTTACTTCGCATCTTGCCATCTTCCGCATCTCTCCTCTGGCCTTTGTATTGGTCTTCACGCGTCTTCTCTTCTTGCAGATCCTCATGGCCTGGCGTGTCCTTACTTCGCTTCTTGTCAGTTATCCTCCGTTCCTGGGCCTTGCTTTCACGTGTTTCCTTATCCGTCGGGCATTCTCTCTTCTGATCCTGGTCATGACCTTCACTTTTCTTCGCATATGTCCGACCTGTCTTCTCCGTACTTCGCATCTTGCCATCTTTCGTATCCGTATTCCGCTTTTGTTCGCGGCCTTCACTGTGCGTCTCTTCTTTCGGAGTTGTTTTCTTCTCATGGCTGTCATCTGGTGCATATCTCCTGTCGGGCCATGCTCTCCTTGGCTTGTCGCCCTGTGAAACCGCGAGCCTCTTGCTCTCGTCGTCCTCCCGCCTTCCTTTGACGTCGTCCTTTGAGACGAGCTTCACCTTCTCGTCCCTGACGTCGACCCAGTAGCGGCCCATTGCCGCCCGCCCGCCGTCCCCAAGGGTGGGTCTCGCGAGGGGGGGGGCCACTGCAACGCCATGAGCGCTTGCGGTGGCTCGCGAACGTCAGAGTACTTCATCATCCCTCCCCCACTGCATGGCCCATCCTTCCCTCACCGTCCTCATGCTTCCACCTCCCACCTCCAACGCCCTGCAACTCCAATACTCGCTGTCCTCATCGTCGTCCCCTCCTGGAACGGACGATTCACGTCGCAATGAGTTTCGCGATGAGTTGCGATGAGTTGCGATGAGTTTCGATATGGTTTCGGGCTCTCCACTGGCTGCCCCCCTACCCAATATATCATGCCTTACCCGAGCGAACCTAATCGAATCTCATCGCACCGTCATCCCAGAAGGTGCTAACAGAGCGAACCGAATCGAATCTCATCGCACCGTCGTCCCAATATATCCTGTCGCACTCGAGCGAACCTAACCGAATCTCATCGAACTCTCCTGAAGGTGCTACCAGAAGGAGGAGCCACAGGGGGAAGCAAGTGGTCGAAGGATCGAATAACTCCTTTCATTTTCAGCAGAGCGTGAAACTCCGCAAGTCGACAAAGTCACCATCAACGCGCGCCTCACCTCTTCTTAGCAGGCTTCTTGCGAACCTTCAGCAGCATCTTGCCAACTTTGCTTTCGCTTATAGGGATATGCTTCCTTTGCTTTCGCTTTGCCAGGACCTTCTCCACCTTCTTTGCCAGACGTTCGGCCTGCCCTTCACTAATGTACTTGTTAAACTCGTGCAGGAAGGGGCCACCTTGACACGAATTCCATGCTGCCCATAATGCACTGCCGTAAGCTGGCGGGTAATGTTCTGTGCCTTTTAGCTCCTTGGGCACGGGCTTGGGGCGGGGACCGAGAGGAAGAGGAAAGGAGGGGGAGGAGCAGGGAGAGGACTCGCCATTGTGGAACCCCCGACTGTCCTTACCGCCTATCGTCCAGGTTCCTTCCTTGCGGTGAAACTTTGCTTTGCGATCTGGATCGGTGGTGCACTTTGGTTTCTTGAGCTTTAGCCGTGCATGGCAGCTGTCAGGTAACGTTGTAATGAGATTCGTACATTTCGGGATGGGAGGGTCTTTCTGGAAGGCGCCCATGTATGTTGTAATCATGCACGCTCGGGACATCTTGACAAGGGAAATCATGCACGGGTGTAGGTTCATGATGCTTTGGGCAGGCTTCTCCATGAGTGTCCACACCCGTCTTGAATGAGCCAGCAAGCACAAGGATGTTGCAAATTCAACCATGCGATTCGAATTATATACTTTTAGGTCTTCATCTTCGTAGCCGTAAACATTCTCCAGGCAGCGACCGTGGTTGCTCGCATTCAAGTAGCGTAGCCATTGCGAGCATTCCAACTGGAAGGAGCGATGGGGGTGGGGAGCGATGAGGAGGAGCGAGTAGGATGAGCGAGTGGGGCCACCGCTATCGTCAGTAAACCCTGTTCACGGAGCCGTAGAACTGTAAATACACAATGTAATTGGCCTTCCAGTGTCAGCAGGTCCTCTGAGAGGTGCCTAGTATACTTGTCGAATTCTGCAGTACGTGCCCCATTCAATCTGAACTGTAAGCTTTGCGAACCGCACCCGCTGCAAACCTGGGGAGAGGAGGGGGTGCAAGAGGGATGGGGGGGACGAACAAACGCCGAACAATAACTAACGTACGTACACGTAATCGACATATGATTTGCCAAACCGACGTGCTCACAGATAACATGCGACGTATGCATATGCTGCCAACAAAGAACACATTCGCAAAATGCAAGTGCGCGGCCTCAAACGCATCTAAGTTGCGTTCGTACTCTGTAAGGTGCGAGTTCGCAAAATCAAATACTAGCTTCTGCTGCTTCAGCTGGTCGATGGACTTACCATGACAGCTCCGTATGAGGTTAGCACACTCCCTGGCATAATTGGATACTCCCAGGTCTCCGCCTCCCAAAACTCTGTTAGTCTTTTCTTTGTGTTGCTGCCCCGCCCATGTGATTCTCCGATGCCCCATCCCTCCCTGCCTTGCGTGTACTTTTTCTTTCGCCCGATATCAGTAAATGGATTCGATGACGGTGCGCTGCATCTTGGGTCCTTGGGAAACGCGCGAAGGGTGCGCGGGGGGACGCTAGTGAAACCGCGGGGAGGTTACGTTGACTTATCACAAAACAAAGGGGGCCTTGTAGGCGGCGATGGCTGCCTTACTCGACATGTCGGGCGGCTGATCGGGAACGCGAGCCATAATCGACGACAGCGGCGCGCCGCAGGAGAGGCAACAGTGATAGAGGATTAGCAATGACCTCACCCGTCTCACTCTTCATTCCTCCATCCCTCGGCCCCTCCTGTCTCCGCCGTTGTCCTTCCTCCCCGCCCCTTCCCCCATTCCACAAGTTCCTTGCCCTCCTTGCCCCCCCCCCCCCTCATCTCTTCCATCGAGCCCCCGGAACCTCGTGAATTTCACTGGGCAAACTTCTGTGCTATAGTTGAACTCAACGAGCACACTTGCCAGCACATGACCGAACAAAACACATGCAAGCAAGCAGACACGAACAAGAAACAGCACGGCGGTCTCCTTCAGACTTGTACCCCCACTTCCTAAAGACTTGACGTTCGAAACGCATGCGATGACATGTTGCCGCCACTTTCGCAATGTCCCCATTCATCGACTCGTCGAGATATGTATTGAAAAATCGGGGGTTGCCCTTATATCGAGCCATCTCTGATAAATGTCGAAACATGTGGTGTTTGGGCATCATCGGCACTCCAGCTTCCTCCGCAAGGCTACAATGCAACGTGCCGAGAAGTTCTAGCTGCGAGCAGGTCGCATCGTCTAGATGTCGGGGCTTGTCTCTGATCAGCTCGCACCATCGAAGCAGCGCGACACCTGATTCGACAATCTCTCGTCCATGTGCAGTGGGATCTAATTTGCGTGCGTGCTTCTTAGCAAACTCGACCATAAAGAAAAACAGCCATTTCGTTTCTGCCGCTTTTGTGCTTACTGTCGGTGCACGTCTACTGCCAATCATCGTCGATGTAAGGGTTCCTATCTCAGTGATTGCATTCTGACTCAGGCCTCGCCTGGTGCGCTCGACTGAGTACCATGTGCGTAGGTCGACCATTAAGTGCTGCAAACCCTGTGTTATCAAATCATCTTGCAGATGCACGCGTAAGTCGTATATGTTTGCTGGCAGCAATTGCCACAACACAAACCCTATCCACACTTTCATAATGCCCAGGTGAACGGTATGCAACTCGTCGATCGAAAATGTTCGAAGCGAAATACCGATAGTCTCGTCAAGAAGAGGGTTTCGATGGTACGTGCGTTCAAGCTTCTGTGGGTGTGGCCTCCAAAAGCATACCAGTATGGGCTTGACTGCTGCATCAAGTGAATCAAACGCCGTGACATCTAAGAGATCCGCTGTGGGCTCTAATCTGTCGTTCTTCTTTAACCCCAGGCTCGGTATGTCCTTGGAAAGCGCTCGGCCACGGTGGGCCGTCTTAAACTCCAACGCCCACCTGATTTCACGATGGACCTCCTCGGAATCTACTACAACCCAGAGCTCATGCTTGGCGCATTCCTCTTGGTAGTTGTTCTCCCCAAACGGAAGCAACTGTCGGGAGACATCGTGATCTCTTAGGGCGCTCTTCGGACAAGAGCAAAAAATACAAGGGGCGTGCCCGTGTGCATGCGATGGAAGCCCCATTCCACTGCTGAGCTCGGGCCAGTCCCCCTTGAAGTCGATAATGCATGCACGGAACCCCAGATCCTCCCAATCGCAATGTCCAGCAACAGGCATGCATTCGTTTCCCCCTTTGCCCGATGCTCAGTTCTTCCTGCAGCCGTGCCGAGTCGCAGCTCATCATGAACAGCGCTATTGGGCCGATGCCAGTCCCTCTCCTTTCGCTCCATGTCTCTCTCTATGATCTCTCTCTCGGTCTCCATCTTTCTCCCTCTCTCTCTCTGTTTTCTCTCCCTGATCCATTTTCAATGCCTGTGCAAGTGCACCCCCCCTTGATACACTTTCGGAACTCATCGAGCAGATCTCCTGGAACGAATCGTTGAACTCACTGAACAGACACCCCCATCGGATATCATATCCCCCTCGCCCTCTCGCTCCCTATCTCTCTCTTTCTCATTCTCTCTCTATATACATATATTATATATGTATAGATCGCTTGCTTGTTGTTTTTTTTGTTTTTGATTTCTATCTCTCTCATACACTCACACCATTGCCCCTCACAAAGCACTGATCACCACCCATGCCATCCCTGGAGTCCTCACCAGCCATCTGGCTGCGCATCGCGTCTGAGCTTCTCCACTCTCCCCCGTCGTGCCTACGTGTCGGGCAGCGCCCCCTGGCAAGGGCCTCTAGAGACCATCGCAGCATTCTGTAAATTACAAACAAACTGCAGTAGTGGGAACAGCCGCAATTACATAAATCTGCCGTTCTCAAACAACATACCATATGACGTCTGCATGTCGTCAAAAAGTATACCGAGATGTTTAAAAAACTGTCGCGTTTGGAATATGGTGCTTTGTCCATGTACAATGCTAGTGGGAGTACGGGCCCGGAGTCTCGATGGGCTTGCACTATTGGGTTGCGTTCGTAAGCTTCAATCCACTCTGCAGCGCCCTCTCTGGACTTCCAATTCTCAAGAATAGTGCTGTCATTGAGAACCTCATCTCGCAACGATTCGTGGGGAAGCGTTGCCAGCACTGTTTGCGGGGCCCTATCGACAGCGTAACGAGCAATGCCTGGAATCTCATACTCGTACAAGCGATTGTCCCACTGCGGCAGACCTAAAGCTGTATCTAGCTTGCGTTGAAAGTGCCCTGTAGCTGACCACGGAGAGAGCTCATACGCTTTTGCCTCTTTCACCCCTGCCCGAGAAGCAAACCAACAGAGCGTGCATACATTTTTTGCTGACACCTTCTTCCCATTCAGATAATGGTCCAAGATTTCCTCCACCAGTGCCCTCCCAGGCGGTATCTCATCTTCCCCTACCCCTTCTGCGTCGCGCGACCATTGCGGGCGTTCCCACGAGTGCGGCGGAGACAGGGGTCGTTTGGTGGGGGGGGCCATCTGATGGGGGGTCGCCGCGCTTGTCTGCGGCGGCTTCGGACTGCTTTCCTCCCTCCTCATACCCCCGTGTATCTTGCCACCCCTTCCTCTGGGCAACATTTCCAAGGAACCTCGCCTCCCCAGGAGCTTCCTCTCCGTGGCCGCAGGTGCACGACGAGCGCACGTCAGCTCGCCATTCCTAAAATTACCCGTGGCAGGCTGGCAGGTGGCAGGAGAGAGCGAGCGAGCGAAAAAGGGTGAGGAACAGTGCAACAACCTATTTAAAATGCCACCAGAGGCGCAGATCCGAGCTCCAGCAAGGCCTCTCCGAAAGCATCTCTGAAACTCATCGCAACTCATCGCTGTTCATCGCTAAACTCATCGCTCGTTTCATGTGGGGTTTAGCTGTGTTTTTACAGGGTTTTCTAACAATTCATCGGCCTAACTCATCAGCCAAACTCATCGCCAAACTCATCGCTCGGATCTGCTTCAAAACTCGTTGCGCCGGCCTGGAATTCGACAGATTTAGCCACAGAGAGAAAAAAATGAGCGCCCACTGCATTTTTTTGTTTCGGTTTCATGTTTTTAAGTGTTTCCACCGTCCATGCACCCCGCGGCCTCGTGTTTCTCCTGCCTCCTCCTCGGCCCTCCACCTGCACCTCTTCCCGCCCTCCTTCTTACCATTTACTCTTCCCTTTCCGTCCGCCTCCTCCCTCCTCCACTTCCTGTCGCTTTTCTGGCGTCTGGGTGCCCAAGATTTACCTCTGTGGTGCACTCGACTGGGGCCTGGCCACCTACTCAGGTGCTTTTTGGGGGCTTTCCTCATCTTCGGGCTTCTGTTCTTTGTTCTGTGCTTTCAGCTTCCCTCATTTTCGAGCTTGGCTTCATGATGTGCTTTCTTCTTTACTCATATTCGGGCTTAGTTCGGCTGCTTTCTTGGCTGTCGGCTTTCCTCATCTTCGGGAGTCCTTTACTTTTTGTCGTACTTGCGCTGGAGCTCGTGGTGGTCGTTGATCTTCTGGATGAGTTCCTCCAGCTCCTCGATGGGCTTCGCCATCCTCCCCTTACCCAGTATTTCTGCCAATCTAGCTGGATTCCCGAACATGGCTGATCCTCTGATTTGCCGCCACAACGGCTGACCTGGCTGGATCACAGCGTTTGGTTGATCTGGCTGGACTCCCGCACAGTGTTGACATCATTCCCTCCCTCCCGTCCCTGACTGCGTGAGGAGATGTGGGGGCAGTGAGGGGATCAAGCAATAGCATGAGACTGGACACAGGAAATCAAGATGCATTCCCCCTCCCACTCTGTAGAAATAATATCGTACTCCTTGACGAGATCGTCATCCGACATGCCCTTCTTCACGGCCTTCACTTGCTCCGAGCACAGGCGGACCATGAACTTGCTGCGCTTATCGGTCACAGTTTTGACCAAAACATCGAGCTCTTTGGACATGGTGGCATGATCCTCCCACTCCCCCCCAAGCTACACTAGCAGCGCACCATGCTCCAATCTTACAAAGACCCTGCGCAAACTGAGCAAGCATAAGCACCTGAGCACGCAAACTCAGCAAGCATATGTACCACAGAGATGTGATGAGTTTTGCATATGAGGCTCACTATGTTTCCCTCCCAACATCCAGGCCCAGATCAATGCGAGTCATCCCCTCCCACCCCCGTGCCCCATGCCCCTCCTTCAGCCAGCCGTACTCTGCTTGGGTGATGCTGGACGTCTGGATCGTGGAGGCCGCCGTGGTAACCGTAATGTACCTGTTCACCAGCTTCTTTCCGTCTGCTTCTTTGGCGCGCAGGGCGGCGGCCTTCTGCTTCTTGACCAAATTCTCTGCTGCAGCCTCCGCTGCCTTGGCAGCTTCTTCAGCGGGGCTGAGCGTCTTCTCCTCGGCGTTGCCTTTGCCTTTGCCTTTCTTGCCTTTCTTGCCTTTCTTGCCTTTTCCTTTGCTTTCGCCTGCTGCAGCCTCTGCTACCCCCGTCTCTGAGTTTGCTGTTGCTTCGGCTTCTGCGTTCGCCTCATGCGCGATGGAGGCGGATAAAGTCATGGAAGCTGCGAATGCGTGGATGGAGCAGAGGGAGAAAGATGAGCACACGAGGAAGCAGGAGTGAAGACGAAGGAATGGATGGACGCAAGCGTGAGGCGACAAGAGCAAGGGTGAGGTGGAAGGAAGGAGGAGTGAGGTGGCGAGATCAAAGAAGGAGACGGAGGAGTAAGAGGAAGCAGGAGTGAGGTCACGGGAGCATGGAAGGAGAAGCGGGGCACGGAGGATGCAGGAGCTCCTACGACGAGGAGGAGAAGGATGAGGAGGAGGAGGAGGAGGAGGAGGAGGAGGAGGAGGAGGGAGGAAGAGACGGTTCATCTGGCCTGCAACTCCGCACCCGCCCTGGCCGTACTTGGGTCAAGCCTCGCAGCGCCGTTCGCGGCGTTCATCATCTCCCTTATCTCCTCGCGAGAACATTGCATACCAATCACCCCTCATGTATATGCACAACCTACATATGCACACTCTTTCCACCCTTCCTTCTACGTCTTCCCCCTTCTTCCTCCCCCCTCACTGGCAACCACTCCTCATCATCTCCGTTCCCTCCCTCGCTCCGTGTACCCCCTCCCGTCGGTCCGACTCCATCTCTTGGTGCTGAGTCCAGCTGTTCTCCATCTCCTCCCGCTGGCCGACCTCGAAGTACAAATATTGCAGCCTCTTCGTCATCGGGTCCCACCTGACCCAGTCCCCGCCCATCGCGATGCACGCCTCTGCGTAGTTCTGGGCTGCTACGATGTTGGCGGGGTCGTGATGGCCACCTTCCTCCTACAGTAGAGCAAACTAACAAGATACCTGGTAGGGGGCGGGGTGTGGAGGGTGCGAGATCACGAAACTCATCGAGAACCCCATCCAAAAAAAACGGACGTGGCGACCAACGGTCAGGTTTGCAGGATTTCTCGGGCCCCGTTTCTCCACGACCAGGCGGGAGAACGGGCGGTACACGCCGTTCGAGCTCGTCACTTTGCGGAAGGACTCGATCTTGTTGAAGCTTGCTTTGACAGTTTTGAGCTTTTTCTCGGCCCACGACTTCCTGAACGCAGCCTTCGCTTCCCTGTTCGAGCCCACAGCTGCGAGGTCCTTCTGCAGTTCTTCACTCTTCTTGACGGCTCGCTCGAACTGTTGGTACACATTGCTCCTGGCACCGACGCCATTCTCGACGGCTTCTTGCAGCTGCTTTATCAGCGGCCCGCTGAAGTAGCTGGCCAAACTCTCATGGTTCTTCATCTCCTTGTGTCCTCTTTCGGCCAAGTCCTTCTCGATCTCGGCGATCCGAGACTGCATGCATGGATCGGCGGTTGCAGCCGCGGGTGCAGCTCCGAAAGGCACCAGAGTCTGTTCAGGGCATACTTCAGGAGCAGCACCAGGACGCTCCCCTTTGTGCACCTTCACCTTTCCGTCCTCGGGGTCGTCGGGGATCCTGGGGATGTTTGGGCACATGGAGCCATCGTCGACCCATTCATCAATCGAGTCGCGCTTCCAGTCGGGTTTGCTTTCTCCGCCATTCTGCTCACGGGCCTGAGCAGTCAGCGGCGGTGCAGACAACTTCCCAAGCAGTGGCGCGGGAGACGAGAACCCCTCATAGGGAGCTTGAGTATCGTGAGGCCACAGCGCAGGTGCGATGTCCATGGGCATAGCTTCGTCTTCTTTCAATGTATCGGCCCTGGCACATTTGGCGCCGCTCACTGCGCCGCCATCGCACCACTCTCGGTCGCGCTTGCGAGCCGCCGAGTCCTCTGACCAGAACGACTGCGAGCCCATGGGGCATGACGATGCACCCCCGCTCGAGGAGCCTTTACCGAGACGGTCTTCCTTACTGCCCACGCCTTTGTGCTGGCCTTTCGGGAACTTGGAGCCCTTGCCGTCGTCCATGTCGGCCTCGCCCTCGCCCTTGCGTTTTCCCCCGTCGGCCTCAACGAAGCTTTTGTCCTTGCCCTTGCCATCCACCGTTGCAAGCCACGCCATGCGAGCATCCCTGGTCGCCCGTGCCGCTGCCCCCCCCCTTGCCTTTGTCGTCCAGGTTGGCATCGCTATCGCCTGTATGCTTTCCCTCGTCGGCCTCAACAAAGCTTTCGCCCTTTTCCTTGCCATCTGTTGCCGCCCCATGGGAGTTGTAGATTTCGTCGTCGCCCGCGGCCAACGTCTCGTCGTCGTCCGAGCCCGTGTGACTACCCTCGTCGGCTTCGCAATGCTTCCCAGCATCTTTGCCCGTGTGCTTACCCTTGCCGTCCTCGGAAGGCCCCCAACCATCATCCGTGCTCTTGTGCTTACCCTTGTCGGCCTCGTCAGGTTTCCCATCATCCTTGCCCGTGTGCTTATCATTGCCGTCCTCGGCAGGCCCCTCACCATCATCCTTGCTCTTGTGCTTACCCTTGTCGGCCTCGCAAGGCCCCCCATCATCTTTGCCCTCGTGCTTACCCTTGTAGGTCCAGTCTTTCGAGCCCTTGTCCGTGCCCTTCTCGGGCCCGTCGTTGTCCTTGCCTTTGCCCGCGATCTCGCCGAGCGTGGGCCACTCCTCCTCATCCGTGAGCCACCGACTGCTCCTGCTCGCCCCTTTCCAGCCTGTTTCTTTTCCTTTCCCTTTCTGGACCAGCGGGCTGCAGTCGTCAGAGTCGTCCTGAGGGGCGCGGGCGCGATAAGTTCCGAGACATGCGGGAGATCAAACAGAAATGCGAGAATCGCTCGGCTGATTACAGGATCAGCAAATCAGGTGATCCTGTAAACCCCGTACCCCTTCCCCCAGGGATGTTGTCGGAGGGTGGCGTCTACGATTATCCAAATTTCCTGGTCTCGTAAAGCGGACGTCCAGCCTGACCCAATCGACCATATGTCGATTCACCTCCCGATGAAACATCAGACGCGAGATCGTGAGGATTGCAATTTCCGAATCCACCTCCGCCTCGCCCTCCGCGAGAGATTGAAGGACCTAGGAACATGGGGAGTTGGGGGGGGGGGGCGGACTAGAAACCCTTTTGAAAACATCACAGTCCAGCAGATTGACGATGTCGCTGGCAGCAGCGCCGACACCGCCATCTGCCGAGACATCCTGGCGAGACCTGGCGAGCACGCGCTCCATCGCGTCGTCGTCCCCGAAGTCCGCCTGGTTGATCACCGTCTGGCCCTCGATGCCCTTGCCGCTGCCCAAGCGGCCATACGCGCCACTGAAGGGGCGATAGCCACCCTCGTCGCTGCCGCGGCCCGACATGATCGGGGGGCTCCAGGTTCTGTGGTTGGCTGTCAGAAGAACCTGCAGTCGATCAAGCTTGGGCCCAGATCCATCGGAACGTATCGGGTCAGAGGGTATCGGACGGATAATCGGAGGGAATCGGACGAGGAATCGAAGGATCGGAGGATCGACAAATCAGCTGGATCGGATCTCATCGGAAGACCAAAGTTTCAAGGTGTCTGGGCGAAGCCCTGCCGCCCTCCCGCCCCGTCAATCGTTCCCTCGCCCTCGTGCCCAGTCCTCGTCGTTGGCAGTCCCTGTCCTCATCGCCCGCCTCTCCCGGTAGCCGTGGGACTGGGGGTTGCTTAGGACGGATGCGGGGCTCGAGGAGTGAAGGGGGGAGGTCAAGTGCGGGAGCGAGGGGGAAGACCAGGAGGGAGAGAGAGGGGGGGGGAGGGAGAGAGGAGGGAAGGAGGAGAGGGAGGAGAGTAGGAAGACATCGTTTCCAGATCAAACTGTCAGAATATGAGACGCCGTCAGCCGCGACTCACCGATTGCTCACAGGAAGCTTCGGGCTTCCCTCACTGGAAGCTCACTTGCGTACTTGCTTTCCTGATCCTTGGGCTTCCTTTAGTTGCTTTGGCTTTCCTCAGCTTCGGACTTCAGTCGGCTCCGTCGTCGACGTTGCCACCGTCGAGCTCGCTAACGAGCTGGTCCCTTCGCTCGTAGAGTTGGTCCCAATCGATGGTTCCTGCCATTGAGCTACTCTGCTCGTCATCCCCTGCCCATCTCCCTTTGGCCTCTTCCCGATCCTCCCACAGTCCTCCTCCCAACATCATCCCTCACATTCCCTCCTCCCT
Organism: Prorocentrum cordatum; assembly: GCA_963575745.1. Classification (NCBI taxonomy): domain Eukaryota; class Dinophyceae; order Prorocentrales; family Prorocentraceae; genus Prorocentrum; species Prorocentrum cordatum. The sequence goes on from CAUYUJ010020270.1 coordinate 235,355, forward strand.
CTGTGAACGCACTCCCCCATGCAAATCTCTCCTGCTTGATACTCTTCGCCGACTTGAATGATGATCGCCCGCGCCTGCTCGTCGGTGAGCTTTGGGATGCCGTCCACGGACGTTTGGCAGGCGCTCTGGCCGTTATAGAGCAGTTGGTAGATGTACTTGCGGTCCTAGCTGGTGGGGAGGATGGGCGCTTGGATACTCTGTGTAACCATGGGTTCAAAAGAGGGGGAAGAGGGGAACATCAAGGGATGGAGGAATACCTACCGAGTGCGATTCATCTTCCCCCTCCCCCTCACTCGTCCCTCCTTCTCATCATGCCCACTGCCCCCAGCCCCGCAATCCTTCTTGCCCTTGATGGTCAAGTGCACGTCGCCCAACCACCCTTCCCATATCTGTGCGCATCTTCCTCTGCCTGCTGCTTTTGCCGCTGTCTTCTCTTCGGCGTCTTTCTTCAGTTCCTCAAGCATTGGCAGGTCGCCTGGCTTCAGTCCCTCCACCTTGATGATCCCTACATCTTTGAATTCGCAGTGGACCTCATCTCCCACGATCTGCCATGCGTCGGAGTACACTGGGACGCCCTTGCCTTTTTTATTATAACTTGTAATGTGCGCCATCTTCTTGGCATCGCTGAAAGACGCGATCATTGGCTTCGCTTCGCAGCTGCCCTTGTCTCCGCTGTCTTTGCTCCTCTTGCCAGTCGCGCTCTTACCCTTCTTTCCCTTACCGTATCCACCCTTCTTGCCTTTACCTTTTCCGCTTGTCTTGCCCGTGCCTTTCTCGCCCGTGTTGCCCTGACCGTCGTGCCCGCCTTGCTTGCCCTGTCCATGTGATTTGTCCTTGGTCCCGAGAGGGCGGCTGGTATTCTTTTCTGGGGTTTCCACGGCTAGTTTGTCGGATGCTGCTGGTGTTGCCTCCGCCTTCTTCTTAAGTTTCTTCCTGGTCTTTTGGATCTTTCTTTTGACTTTGATTGTCTTTGTGATCACTGCTTTATTTTGGCTTATCGGCGGTTCCGTTGTACTCGAGATCCCGAAGAGGCCGTCATCAAAAGAATTGGCGGGAACCATGTCAAATTCGTCGCCGTCGCAACTGTCGATGGGCACATCTACTTCCTCTTCAACTTCTTCATCGTATACTTCGTCAGACATCGATGCGTCCTCTTCTGCCGCTGCTTGACCCTCTGCCTCTGCGTCACCCTCTTTCTGTGTTTCCTTACCTGCCGCTGCGTCACCTTTTTTTTCTGCTGCTTTCTTGTCTGACAACTCGCCCTCTGCTGCTTTCTTGTCTGACAACTCGCCCTCTGCTGCTTTCTTGTCTGGCAACTCGCTCTCTGCTGCTTCATCTGCTGCGCCTGCAGCTGGCCGCTTCTTCGCTTCGCAATCTGCGGGATAGAAGTGTTTGAGCCACCAGGTGTCTTTATGCTTGCTCCTGCAGTCACGAATGTGCATGATCGCTGTCCTGACGCGAGCTGCTTGCGTTTTGATCCAATCTTCTTTCTCCTGAAGCTTTTTTTTTATCAGCTGAGATCGCTCATCGTCGTCATCGGAATCGTAATCGGAATCGTCATCTGGTCGTCACTGTTATCAGCTGATACCGCTCACCGTCGTCATCGGGATCGTCATCATCTATCTCATCGACCTCTGCTCTCCGAACTCTCGTCCCCCTTTCCGTGCCCCATCGCTCCTCCTCTGAATCCATGTGGAATTGCTTCAGCCCCATCACGAGGCGCATCGCTGAGACCCACGTCGACTGGTAGAGTCTTCCACCCTTTTCTATGGCTCGCAACACGTCGCTCAGCAAGGAGTCGTACTGCCCGCGCCCAGCACGCGGGGGGGATCTACGCAGCGAGGAAGAGGGAAATATTACCTCCTCATCCCTCCCCTACCAATCTTTCCAATCTCTCCCTCGCCATCCTCCCACCTTCCATCTCTCCAACGCCCTGTCTCATCGACGTCCCCCCCCCAGAACGGCCATTCCGGCACCCCTCACGGAACGTCGTCGTCGTCTTCTCTTGATCGGCGCCCCCTGTTCTCATCGTCGTCCCCTATTCCCATCGTCGTCCCCATTGCGACACCTGCGGCACACCGCCAGAAATCAGAATACTTTAGCAATGAGTTTCGCGATGAGTTGCGATGAGTTGCGATGAGTTTGCAAACTCATCGCACCTCATCGCACCTTCCTATCACCTCCCCATCCTCTCCTCCCTTTCTCGCAAATCCTCCTCCCCCCGTCCTTTCCTCTCAATCGTACCCTCATTCCTCACTCATGTTATCACAGCCGCTCCCTCCCTTTCCCACCTCTTCGGCCATTCATCCTCATCTCAATTGGTACCCTCTTCATCGCCATCAACCCCCGCCCCTCCTGTTCTCTGCCTCCCGCCCTCCCTCTTCCCCTTCCCCCCTCTCTATCCATATATATATATATCATATATAGTTATCTCTCACTCTCTTTCTACCTTTCTCTCCCTTTTGTCTGCCTGCCTGCCTGTCTGCCTGCATCATGCCCCTCTCTCTCTCTCTCTTTCTTTTTCTCTGTCTCTATAGTCTCCTCCCCCTCCCACCTGAATCAGCTTTTCGTGCATCACGCTGCTGTCCCGCCCCTTGGAGGGGTATCTGATGAAGTCGAGGTCTTTCACATGTGGCAGCAACGCCTGGCGAAGGGAAGCCGCGGGGAGCGGGGGGGGGCGCGAAACGAACAGGGAGGGGAAGGGGGGGGACTGGGGCGAGGAACGGGCGGAGAGAAGGAACGGCGAGGAAGTGGCCGAGGGAGGAGGGGAAAGGGGGGAGAGGGAGGAAGGAGGGAACGACTGAGATGAAGGGGAACTGGAGGGGATCAGCCTTCCTCTTGCCCTCCTGCAATATACTTCTCCCTCTCCTCCAGACCCTTCTTACCGTTGCTGTTTCCTCCTCCTCCTCCTCCTACTGTTCCTCCTCCTCCTCCTCCACCTCCTCCTCCTCCTGCTCCTCCTCCTCCTCCCTCCTCCTCCCTCCTCCTCCTCCTCCTCCTCCTCCTCCCCCCTCTTCATTCATATTACTCCCTCTTCTTCCTCTATCCTCGCCCTCGCGCGCCTTCGCGATCGCGGCGGCGCTCGTCTCCGCTCCCGCGGCGGACTCTGATCCGTCGTCCTCCTGGGAGTCCGCCATGAGCCAAAATGGCTGCATGAGGGGGGGGGGGCGCGGGAGAGAAAGAGGGAAACCGGTGGAATGATAGGGGCGGGAGTGGGCAGTTCTTGTGTCTTGTCTCTTGTTTGTATTCCTCCTCCTCCCCCTCCTCGTATTACTCATATACTCCCCTTATCATGATGCCCCTCCTCCTCCTCCTCCTCCTCCTCCTCCTCCCCCTCCCCATCCTTGCCCATTTTTGTAAACGTAGCGTTTCCCTTATCCTGATGCCTCTCCTCCTCCGCCTCCGCCTCCTCCTCCTCCTCCTCCTCCTCCTCCTCCTCCTTGTCAATATCTTGTAAACGTAAGTGATACCGCATCGGTTACGCACAAACCCGCGCAAACCGCACTAGTTTGGCATCCAACGCGCGCGTATAGGGCTCCCAGCGATACCAACATGATGTTGGGAACGCAGGTTGATGTTGGGAACGCAGGGGCATGTCGGGAACGCAGGATGATGTCGGGAACGCAGGGCGAAGCAAGATGATGTCGGGAACGCAGGGGGAAGCAGGATGATGTCGGGAACGCAGGGCGAAGCAACATGATGTCGGGAACGCAGGTTGAAGCAACATAATCTCGGGAACGCAGGCTGCGTTCCCAAGGACCTCTGGGACTGGCGCGACCCGCGCGACCGGCGCGACCGGCGCGACCGGCGCGACCGGCGCGACCGACGCGACCGGCGCGACCGGCGCGACCGGCGCGACCGGCGCGACAGGCGCGACCGGCGCGACCGGCGCGACTTGCGTGACCGGCGCGACCGGCGCGACCAGCGCGACCGGCGCGACCGGCGCGACCGGCGCGACCCGCGCGACCGGCGCGGCGCGACCAGCGCGACCGGCGCCGGCTCGAGATCTCTCGTGACGAGGCCGGATATGTTCACTGGTAGTAGCTCGCCACGCTTCGGTGCTTTCCAGCTCAGTGAGCCCGAAGCCCGAGTTGAGGTCGGTTCAAATGATCGGGAAGCATTTGTGTTCTCCCCAATAGGGGAGAGACCTCAACCACTTGATGATAACGTCGCAAGTCTGATACCACGCCTTGAAATGACGAGCCTTGGACGGAGTCGGAGAATAATTACACTGAAACTATTGCGAGATCTTTCGTCTTGCTTTGAGCTCGGAGCGCAACGCCTCGGCCAGGCACTGAAGAGGCCCATGTCTGCACCACTGAGCTGCGTTTGATGTTCGGGCCGAAGACGATGGAGCAACCACAAGACTTGTTACAGTGCGGGGAGCTAGCCCAATCAGCGTCTAGGCACCATCTGGTACTTGCTCTGCGCCACCTAGCCACGCCAGCTGTGCCGTATCGTTGCATCCCCGTGCCATTGAGACAAGTGAAATCAATGTTCTGGGTGAGATCGGCGATGTCCTGCAAGCGGTCGGTGCTGGCGTACAATGTATTGAACTGACGGATAGTCAGCGTACGCATGACCCTCCCCAGCGCCGTAGTCATCACACGGATGGCCGAGGCTGCACTCGTCTCCGTGCGCCCTCAACTCTATCAAGCGAAAGTCCGAAGGGAGTCGCGCTGCCTCGACTGAACGAGCGCCGAAGAGGTAGCAATGCGTGGGCTAAATTAGGGTACAGCGTGGGGATGTGTCGGCCCTGCAGAGCCGACGCTTGCAAAAAGCAGGAGGTGGAGGAGGAGAAGGAGGAGGATAAAGACGGGAGGTTGAGGATGAGGCTTCTCGATGGTTTCTTGAAGCATTCTCGGGGCCAAATTGGGTCGTGGGCACGACCTCTTTGGGGGGCTATCTGGGTTCTCTAAGGAGGCATCTTAGCGGTACTGTCGGAACCTCCAGGGGCCTTCTGGGGACTCGTGGGTCATTTGGTTTTTTTTTGCACATCCAGGGGCCTTTTGTGGGCCTAATGGCGGCGACCTCGTGGGCAATGTTTCGGGAAAGGGTTCGACATGTCAGTTCGAATTCCCCCTCTTGGGGCCCTCTTGGGAGCCTCTGGAGTCGTCTTGGGAGGCCTCTTCCAGCGGGGGCCGTCCAGCTAGCCTCTTGGGCTGACTTGAGGGTTTTTTGGGTCGCTTCCAGCGGTCGAAAGGCACCAGCGGCAATATCTTTCAAACGTCGAATGGCAATGTCTGAAATTTGGCCTCTGGGGCCTCTCTTTGGGCTGTCTTGGGCCATCTTGGAGGTATCTTGAGCCCTCTCTGGACTCTAGAGGCCATTTTGGGGCCTGCTTTCCATGGATCTCGACTGGGGTGCCCTCTTGGAGCTGCGTTGTGTTCCCTCAGGGCGGTCCTGGAGCGCTCTTGGGGGTCCAGCAGACCACCCGGGGGAATTCGGCATCTTTTACAAGGGGACGTTGCCGGGATATTTGTTATCCAGGGACCCCCAGGGGCGGCCCCGCGCGCGCGAATTCGCAGTGTTCTAAACATGTTACCAGAGATCTCAGCACGCTCCTGGCCCGTTGGGCTGGCGAATTTGTATCGTACTGAACCGAGCTTTTCTATCGCATTTGAGCCGAGCATCGTTGCCCCTGTACCGCGTGATTGAACATACTTCGCATGAGTAGCTGCAGGTGTGCATGCATGCGTGCACGTATCTATTTCGTCATTTTTTGAGCCAACCGTAGCCACCGAGGTTCGAACCTGGAAGCCATCAGACACGTCCTGGAGCCAGGCGGAACAAACATTTGGGTAGCACAGTTTGGGAGTTCTTTGGTTTCACCGTGCCGCGGCGTGCTGAGGCCTGGCGGTCGCACTCCCCCCCCGAACAAGAAACTCACAAGGCGAGCGCGTGGTCGGCACGGCTCGCCGCCACGGCGCGCCGACATGCTTGCACACCCCGATCGGCACACGCCGGCGGCGTGCGGCAGGGGGTGGCGGCGCAAACGGGGGCGGGCGGCGTCCGGGGAGGACCAGGGCTCACGGGCCAACGCAGGTCATGATGATGGATGAATGCGCATTCGATCAATTGCTTTTAGAGAACACCAGCGATTCATTGAAACGAGAATTGGTTTTGTCAAACCGTGCCACCGAATCAAAACAAGACAGAGAACATCATTCAGTAAGCGCAGGAGCCTGAACATTGAATCCAAATACGATGTTTCTAAATTTGGGGTCGTTTTTTGCTGAATCCGGAATCCTATCACTACCATGGTTCAGGTTGGTCGATCAATGGGGAGGATGGATCGGCCACGCGCAGAGGAGGGTGGGGTGGAGGGGGGAAGGCGTTTCAGAAGCAGCTCTGGTCGTAAGAAGGCGCGGGCCTTGTCTATAGATGCAGGGCCGGCGCCTGCTAAGAGGCCCCCCTCCCCCTGCCCCCATTGTGCGCGCCGCCGGGGGGGAGGATGGATCGGCCACGCGCAGAGGAGGGTGGGTGGAGGGGGGAAGGCGTTTCAAAAGCAGCTCTGCTCATAAGAAGGCGCGGGCCTTGTCTATAGATGTAGGGCCGGCGCCTGCTAAGAGGCCCCCCTCCCCCTGCCCCCATTGTGCGCGCCGCCAAGTGGGGGCGGGGAGGCTTGCTTCCTGGAAGGCCTCCCTGGAGGCCCCCCCCCGAGATCGTGGCGTCGCGGTTCTTCATGGCGGGCGCTGTCGCCATGCTTGGGGCCCCGGGCCCCCATGGGTCGGTGCGGCCCGGAGCAGGTGTTGCAGAAAGAGCGGGTCGAGGGAGTCCGTCGAGTTTGTTTGGGATTTTACATGGTTCTCGTGACGTCGGTTCTCAGGGTTCTGGCCCCCTTCTGAGATGCCCCACGTCCTGCCTTCTCAGGAGGTCCCCTTCTTTGGAGGCTTTCTGAGACGGGCTGGGTTCTCAAGGGTCCCTCGAGTCGAGTCGAGTCGAGTCGAGTCGCGCCCTGCACAGAAGAAACTTGCCCCAATGAAGAGGAGGGCGGCGTGCTGCTACCAGGCAGGCGGGCCCGCCCGGAGCAACGAGGTTTGAAAGTACAATTGGTGGGACGAATCAGAAGAGGAGGAGAAGGAGGACAGGAGAGGGGGGGGAGCCGGCTGCTCAGAGCTCGGTGTAGCGAGCTTCCAGTTGGTGCCATTCCTCAGGAAGTCCAGTTGATGCTTGCTAACCTTGTCCGGCGACTTCCACTATGCCATCAGTCCATCTTCTCGTTGGCCGGCCGATGCGGTCTCTCGTACTTTGAATACGTCCAGGGCTCCACGATAATACCTTGTAGGACCACTTATCTGTGTAATCTGACACTAATTGTCCAGCTGCTTTCCATTTCCGTGTTCGGTACTGCGTTATCCAATCAGAAATGCCAATGGTGTCCAACTCTCTTTCGATGTCGCGTGCTGTGCGTTGAAGCCAATGTACCCATGACTCCAAATCGTCCTCTGTAGCTTCGCCCTGCGCCAGTCTCCGCCTTCTGCCAGAGCCCAAGATAAGTCGTAACATTTGTCGTTGTGTTTTCAACAGTTTCCTCTCCATTTCAATGGTCAATGTGCAACAGGCCGCGCCGTACAGCGCGCACGGGGTGACCAAGGAGTCAAGCAGTCGCAATCTCGAGCGAAGCGGGTAGCTTGTGTTCGTGAGCTCCTCCTTGAAGACGGAAAATTTCTTCCATGCGCAATGAAGCAGGATATCCAATTCCACGCCGTGGGGATCTTGAAAACAATTTTTTCTGCCCAAGTACTTGGTGGTCTCCTCTCGTTTAAGAATCTTGGTCGGCATCCCGTTGACCAAAATGTGGTCTTGCGCGGCCTCACCGCGCCTTGCCCGTACATTCGACAGCACCACCGTTTTGCTTGTATGTAAAGCGAGCCCACATCGAGCGCAAGCCGTGGAGACATCCGCTAACATGCGTTTGAGACCTGGTAACGAGCTGCTCACCAACAGAACATCGTCGGCGAATCGCAAATTTGTAAGCCACTCACCACCCAAGTTGAAGCCGTATGAACCGTCCACCCACATAGCCTTCAGCGGCTGGAAAATAAACTCCAGGACGGCATTGAAGAGCACCGGGCTCAAGGGGTCCCCCTGCTTCGTTCCTCTTCGAATGCAGAATTCGCGCGACGTGTTGTCGAGCTTGACCGTACCAGTCTGCGAAGCATACAACTTTTGCAAAATCGTCACATATGGCTTCGGAACTCCCTGTTGTAGGAGTGCTGCCCAAATACTATCATGTGAAATGCTATCGAAGGCTTTCTTAAAATCCAAAGTGGCAATCCACAGCGACCTCCCCCATTCGACACATTTGTCATGTAATAATGTGTATGCAAGCAGATGGTCCTCCGTGCTGTAATTCGTCCGGAATCCGGCTTGATCGATACACTGCGCTGCATCCAGTATTGGCGTCAAGCGTCTCCTCAATAGTTGGTTGAATAATTTGTATAATAATGGTATTATTGTTATGGGCCTGTAGTTTGATGGCAACCGCGGGTCCCCGTCCTTGAATAACACAGTTATGGAAGATGATCTCCAACTCTCTGGGGTCTCAGCTGCAGTATCCAGTACGTCGTTAAACAGACGGGTGATCATCTTGGCCAGAACCTCGCCACCGTCCTTCAACATCTCGCTTCTGATGCCTGCCCGGTCAGCTGCTTTCCCTCTCTTTAGTGCCCTTATTTCGTCACGTACTTCATTACAAGAGAAGGGCGGGATGGTTTCACCATCGGCGTTTCCAAAGAGTAGTTGTGGCCCCGTTACTTGGTAGAGATCCTCGCAAAAATCTGCGAATACGTCGGCGATCGCTTGCCTGTCACGGTGGTGCTTCCCAGCTTTGTCGATTGCCTCCACGATAAAGCTACGTTTCCGAATTGATTTCTCTTTCGGGATGTTCCTCACTCCTTTAAACTCCAACGTGCAGTGCAACACGTCGGAACACCGTGAATCGGCATCATAGTCAATTGAGCCTTGAGGAACATAGAAAGTAATGTCGGGAACACTTTCTGGAGCATGCAACGGCACATCATGATATAATATAGCCCGTGCTCGAATCCAATGAGTCTCGAACGACAGACAATGGGTATCAACAAACATACGATACTTATATAGGAAGTACTACGCCGTTACAAAAGTTCGTCACGTTTCATGAGAGCTTGAAGGTGGCATGGGTTTCGTGTCTTCCTTCCGCGTGAGCAAGCGGGCAGAGGCTGACCACTGCCCTGGCCGCGCCGAGTTGGCCCCCCCTTCCCCCCTAGAATCCTAGCGGACTGTGTCAAGAGCGGTCGGATCAAAGATCCATTTTTTCTAAAAGTGAGATTTCATCCCTTACTATAATAGTATAGATTTAAAAAGGGACAGATTGAAATCCCGACGTAAATTCACACGGCTCTAGAAATCCCACCGGGGCGGGATTTGTCTTTGCTTATGCCAGATGATCGACTCTTATTTTATGACGAAGCTTTTGTAACGCCGATGTATGAGAAAAGGGACCCTGAGACACACGGGGGAGCCTTGAGAGAAAGAAGATGGTGATATTACCAAGTGCCCCAAGAATGTCAGAAGGCACATCGGTTAGTCGACACATGTGTTTATGGCAGCAGCAGTCAATGGCAAGAAATACAAACGGGCAGCATTGAAATGTACCGACATGAACAGACGCATGGCACACATGAAAATCAATCCGATAATAAAGACTCTGTGAGGAAAGCACACCAAGCCTTGGTACATATACAAGGAACATGTGGAACGTATAGAAAAGGGGAGTCGACACATGGGCAGTGCAATTTGTAAGTCAAAAGGGTACAGACGTCAGCAAGAAGAACTCGTATGAGTACTTAGGAAAATGACAAGCGATTCCAAGAAGCCCCCCACACTCAAAATAATCGGTCGAACGACAACAGACGTGGAATACGAGCACTCAAGAGGAGTCCAACGCGAAAGACGGAAGAACGCGAATAATCGCAAGGAGTCTTGCAGGTGCCATTCGGCGCTTGTGGGCGCAAGTTGGCGCCAGCGAGCGACAGTGCGAGCCAGTGCAAGCCAGTGTGCGCCTGCACGTTGTGCCCTGGTCGCAGGCCAACTTTTCCAGGGTGCCGGATGCGTCAGGATTTTACCGAAAAGGGGGGCCTTCATTGTTTCTTTCATCCAGTGGCGAGGCCCCCCAAATAATGTTCTGAGAATTCTTTGTGGTTTGCACGAAATGTTATCAGAACATTTCTGGCTGGGGCTGTCTTGCTTTAACACATCGGGAGTATGTATTAAGAATATTGTTATGTTTGTTCTAACGTGTATGGGTTCTAAGAACATTTCGCAACAGGCCCATAGGAATGCTGGGACGGTCGGTCCCTGCTCAATTCTTGCGATGGTGCAGTTCTCGTTGACGTGGTTGCCTCGGCCATCGGGGGGACACGGGTCCGGCATGCCCCTTTTGTGCGCGCCGCGGAGCAGGGCAGGCAGTCAATAGTGTGAGTGCAGTATTCGATGTGCGAATATGAGCACGCGAGCATCGGAACATCTCCGTGCGGATTCCTGCGCAAGTGCCAGGCCGCGGGCAAGACGCCCTTCTACATCCAGAAGATGCAGCTGGAGATGTCCCTGCCCTGCCGCACACGATTGCAGACGAGAGTGATCACAGTCAAACCACGCGGCTCGATGTTTTTCAGGTCCCGCCTTAGGTGTTCTTCTGGCGCGTCTAGCACACCGAGGCGCAAATGGGGCCTAAGAGGGCCAGTGCTCCTTGGTTGATGCCCCTTCTGGTTAAGACTCTGACCAGCGTGAGTGCTTAATTTACACGGTTGTCATGGAGATGTGTCAGGGATCGTTGGCTCTTGTGCCAAACATATCGGAGTCGTGCATATTGGATCTCGGGCCAGCATCATCGTCTCCCGTTGTCAGTGTTGTTTTGTAGGGCTGTCCCTTGCACACTCTTTGCGCTCTGAAACACCCTCGTTTTCGATCTCCTGCTGGATCCGCCTCAGCGTCCCCTCCACGTGTGGTGGGGTGAAGTTTGCTTCGTTCTGGAGACAAGCCACGGCTGACAGGGGAACGAGTCACAAGTCACACAAGGTTGTCGACGTGAATCCAGCAAATTTAGGGATGAGGCACAGTATGCGAGGTTCGTTTCACATCTCCACTCCTTTCGGCTGCGACTGCAAACACGGCTTGTAAGTGAATTGTGAATGCGAGTTTGCGCGTTTGAAGAATTTCTGCTCGCTGGTGCCACACTAAAGTATGCGCACTCCAAAGGCTTACGCCGTTCCGCCGACCCCCAGAAAAGAATCTACGCTGGTTCCGATGTTTAATGCGTTGTCTGCCGCTTTCGGTCGTGCTGCATACGTGTTGTGATTGTTGATTGGCCTGCTCTTCATCAACGTCTGCTGCGGTGTTTCGTCGGGGCCTCTTCGTGGCCTCGGGGGCGGGCGCCTTTGCAGGGCTCCTGGGGCCTCTTGGGACCCTCTGGGGTCTGGGGGCTTCTTGGGGACCTCTTAAGGGTATGTTGAAGGTTTGGGGGCTATCTTGTTGTGGGGGAGGGAGGAGGGGCAGGTTCTCTGAAAGTTCTGAGGCTCCGAGGGCTCGGAGGTACCCCATCCCCCACATGTGGACCCCCCCTTGCACGAAATGAGGGGGGACAGCCAAATGTCTCACAAGCCTTTCCACCCTGGAGGGTTTGTTGGACGTTTTCCAGGGCCTTGTTAGGGTCATCTTGAGCCGGTTCCAGGACTCGTTGGAATTTTCTCGGGTCCTCTTGCGCCTTGTACAGCCATTTTGTGCAGCAGTTTTTTCGCCTAGAAACATGGAAAGCCACATAGGTTGATGCACGTACGCTTTGTGTACGATGGTGGCTGTTCGTTGCCTCTCTCGAACCCTCATAGGGTCTCTACTGCACGTCTTGGAGCCTCTGTGGACCTCTTGTGTTGTCGCCGAGGCCAGCTGGCACTGTTAGGGCCGTCTTGGAGCCATTCTGGCCCGTTTTGGTGCCGTCTTGGAGGCGTCTTTGGCTGAGTGAGGGTGGGTAGGGAACGAGCAGGGGGATGGGCGCCGCTGGGCCCCCCCCCGTTAACTCTGCAGCTGTGGGCGTGGTGAGGGGGGAGGGACTGTGTGGCGGTGAGGCTCTCACACGCCTGATGTCTCCCAGCGGGGTCGGCGGATCTGGGCTCTTCGCGGCCCCCAAGCGGCTGCCGCCCTGGTGCCGACATGTTGCAGGTCTGGGCCAGTACATTAGAAGGAGCGTCTTGTACATCCGGTCTCTGGCGCCAAACGGTCGAGCTGTGTTGCGCTGCTTCGCTGCAGGCTGTCTCTAAAGGGGCACAGTGGCATTTGATCTGCAGTCTCGCCATCATGGCCCTGGTCAGCCAGAGAAGCACTGGCTGCGTTTCGGCCAAAGCCAAGCAGAGGCTGGCGTTTGCTATATAATGATCCGAGGTGGTCGGACAATATTTCCATGTTAATTGGGCCCGGAAGCGAGGCCCCCCTTGCGCCGAAATTGGGAGGGCACGACAGCATTGCACGAAGGCATGACTGCGGAGGTCTGGCCCCCCCCCCTGTTCTGGTCTTCAGCGACCCACAAGCTGGCTCGACCGCGCGGTCACTCGCGCGCAAGCCTTGCGTCGAAAGGACGCGCGCAGGTGCCCCTTCTTCTCACGTGGCGTACCAGGTGAGCGGTCTGCGTAAGCCTCCACGTGAGTCACCATGCCAGGGCCCAATTCGGATCCGATGTCGAGTTTACCTGGCTGGATCCGGTTTGGTTCCGGTTTCGTAGCGATCCGAGGCGTTCCGATATTGGCACGGCTTGTTTTGCATCCGGGCCTGGCGCGGCCGGTCCCATTGGATCCCGACTCCGTGCCGATGCCGCTGATGCAGCCCGATCTGATTTTCCTTCCGATTCGACCTGGTGTCGATGCTGATTGGCCCTGCCATGCCCCCCTGCGTAAGTCCCGGGCTTCCCCGTCGCTCTCCCGTCGGATGGGACGAACGGGCGACGGGGGGATAGGGAAAGGGGGGATTACGAACTCTGCTATATGTTGCTGGTTCCCGCAACGCCGCCGGGCGCCCTCCTCGATCCGCTGGCGCCAATGGCGCCAAGAGGCGCTGGGAAAACCAGCTGCGTGAGCTGATTCATCAACACCCTCCTTTCCCAGACCCGCGACGTCGTGTTTTTCACAACGTGCCCCGGGAGGCTCAGCCCCATGTTGCGGGACCGATGCTTCTTTCCTAGCCGATTGTTGACGGTCCCGGCGAGGGCCCCGCAAGGGGCGCGATTTTTCGTGACGCGAAGAGGATCTTTCGTGGTGCGAGGGAGGTATGGGGTTGTTGTCTCCGTATTTCGCCTGACCCGGGCCTGGAGGTCTGGAGTGTGGGTGTCCATCTTCGCGGCGTTCTTCGTGCCCGCGGTCGTGCAGGGAGGGGCCTGGGACCCGCTCGCGGCCAAGAGACTGTGGCGGCCCCGGGCACCTCAGAAGCGGCCGTGCTCTTGCAGGCCGCGAATGTGCTCCACGGGATTGCCTCGAGGCCACTGGCCGTTCTCAGCGCTCGTCCTCCTCCCGGGTGCTACGAGGTCCCAAATCCTCTCTCCTCATCCTCCTCCTTAGCCCTCAAGCCCCCCCTCCTCCTTCTTCTCCTCCTCCTCCTCCTCCTCCTCCTCCTCCTTGTTATCTCCCTCCGGCTGCCGTTCATCTATGGGCTCCCCATCAGTCGCCGATAGGTCAGCCCAACCGTGGTTCCTTTTCCGCTCGGGCCTGGAGGGGCTAGGGCGGTCGGTCAGATATGGCATGGCATGGCCATAAAAGAGGATTTAGCGGCATATTGGGTTTCCCATCTTTCGGAGTTGTAGGAAACACAGGTATGGCCAACAAAAAGGAGGGTACACCAGCTGTATTTGGTATTCCAATAGTTCGATTTATGGGAAGGCTCCCTTATCCGCTCGGGCTTGGGAGGGGCTGGGGCGATCGGGAGCAAGTATGAGGAACCCAGATATGGCAAAACACAAACTAATAAGGCTCAGTAGTCATATGTGGGTTTCCCATAATTCGCAATGATTGGAAACTCAGATATGGCCCGACAATGAGAGTACAGCAGTCAAATCTTGGTTTCCCATGATTTCGAAGTATGGGACACCCAACCGTGGCTCTTTTTCCGCTCGGGCCTGTGGGAGAGGCTGGGGCGGTCGCGAGCGTTTATGGGAAATTCAGATCTGGCCCAAAAAGGGTGTATAGCGGACATGGGTTTCGCATAATTCTGAATCTTGGGAAACCCAGGTACGGCCCAAACAAGTACACCAGCCGTATTTGGGTTTCCCCAAGAAATCAGAATCATGAGAAGCCCAGCAGTGATTCTTTTTCCGCCAGGGTCTGAGACGGGCTTGGGCGGTCGGGAGAAATAGTGGGACACCCAGATCTAGTCAAAAGCATGATGGCACAGCTGTTAGAGCTCGGTTTCACATGATCCAGAATTGTTGGAAACCCAGGTATAGCAAAAAAGGGAGGTGCACCGGCCATAGTTGGGTTTTCCATAATTCGAATTCTGCGACACCCAGCCGTGGTTCCCTTTCCGCTCGGGCCTGAGAGGGCTTGGGCGGCCAGAAGAAATAATGGTAACCCCATGCCCAGGATAATAAAGTACCCCCCCCTTAAGTAGTTTTATCGTCGGCCTAGACGGGTTTCAAGTAGAAGCGGAGGGCACGGAGGCCGAACTTCATTATCACGGGGAAAGTTCGCCATCGAGGTTACTTCCTTCTTATGTTGATAACAACATCAAGCGAAGCGAACACGTTTTTTCAGGATGTCTCAAGCGAAACCAATGTCTTTATGTCTCTTTGTAGTTAGTTATGTCTTTATTTTTTTCTTTCTCTGTCTCTCTCTCTCTCTCTCTGTCTCTCTATCTCTTTCTCCTCCTCCCTCTGGCGCCCTGAACTTGTTTATCGCTGGGGTTGATTATCCTGGGGAAACGAGGCACGTGAGCTAAGCTACACGAGCAGATGAAACAGTTTATTTTCATCAAGCGCTTACAAATTAAATATAATACGTTTTAAACTTTTGATTTTTGCTATCTCCTTCTCCTCTCTTCCTCTTGCTCTTTCTCCTCCTCCTCATCCTCCTCCTCCTCCTCCTCCTCCTCCTCTTCCTCCTCTAACTACCTCCTCTTCTCTTTCTATGTTTCTATGTATCTCTCTATCTTTCTTCTCCTCCCCCTGCCCCCCTGAACTTGTTTATCGCTGTGGTTGATTATCCTGGGAAAACGAGGCACATGAGGAATCTCGAGGATGCCTCAAGCGAAACAAGCAATGATTTAAAGTATGTCTCAAGCGAAATAAGCAATAATTTGAAGATGTCTCAAGCGAAACAGACAAATATTTCGAGGATGTCTCAAGCGAAACAAGGAATTCGTTGAGGATGTCTCAACCGAGACAAATCATTGTTGAGGATGTCTCATAGAGGACCAAAGACCAAGGATCCTCAAGATGTCTTTGGTTTTTTCCTCTTGATATCTCATTATGCTGGCTCTGGCGGGCAACTTTTATTATCTCCCCGAAAACCCGAACTTTACTATCCCTGGGGGTTTATTATCCGAGGTTTAGGGTTAAACCTTGATGTGGCAAAACACTTGACGGCATAACTGTAATATCTCGGTTTCCCATGATCTGGAATGATTGGAAACCTAGGAAAGGAAACAACTGGGAAATGCACCTGCCAGTTTTGGGTTTCATTGTTCGAAATCTGCGAAACCCAGCCGTGGCTCCGTTTCTGGGCTCGCTTGGGAGCGTCCCAAGCGCGACAGCGCGCTCCTGCCGGCTCCTGCCGGCTCCTGCCAGAAACGGCCTCCCCAACATTTCTGTCCCAACCATCCTGTGGTGTTGGGTCTTCGTTTTGAAGAGAGCGCCCCGCGTCACCTCATCTCCAGCCCTCCTCCCCATTCGCCGTCCTCCTCTCACCCCATTTCGGTACACCCCACACGTTTCGTGGCCCCAGAAGGAGTTCCAGCTAAGGTACCAGTGGCGCAGTTCGCATGTTGGCGCCACCCCCGTTTCAGCACACCCCTCACACGTTTCGTGGCCCCATGAGAAGTTCCAGCTAAGGTCCCAGTGGCGCAGTTCGCATGTCGGCGCCACCTCCATTTCGGCGCACCCCTCACGCGTTTCGTGGCCCCATAGGGAGCTCCATCTAAGGTCCCAGTGGCGCAGTTCGCATGCGGGCGTCACGCCCATTTCGGCACACCTCTCACGCGTTTAAATGTCCCATCGGGAGCTCCACAGAGTGCCTCTGTGGCACAGTATGCATGCGGATCCCCACTCATTTCGGCACACTCCTCACACGTTTCGCGACACCATCGGGAGCTCTAACGAAAGCGATGGCCACAACGCAGTGCTCACAACTGCATATGGTGGGGTCTCTCGCGTGGATAACTATGTACTACGAAATTGCTCATTGGCCGCCGAGGGGGGCCAGCGAGGGGGTCCACCCAGAGGGGCCAGAATTCTTTCGCCTGAGAGCAGGCTTTGTAATGCCGGACTACGGGAGACCAAGAGATGGCCAAAAAAGGGGCACACACCGTCAATATTTGGGTTTCCAATAATTCGAATTGTTCGAAACCGAACTGTGGCTGGTCCCTCCCAACGTCCCCCCCCATGCCCGCCGTCAATCGATTTGGGCCAGCAGGGATTGATTGGCGCGGGGTGTCACTTCGCTCGCGACCGCTCGCGGAGTTTGCACCCCAAACGGCGTCGCAGGGCCCCCCAGGATTTGGACTGGCAGGGGTTGGGCTCACGTATGGCTGCTCATCCCCCCTCCCTCCAGGGTCATTTTGTGCTGATCGATCCGATTCGATATCGGTTTCGGCTGACCCGATCCGATTATTTGAATCATTGTCCCTGTGTACTGAGGCAGTTGTAGAGGAGGGGGTACACAGGACATAATGTTTACACAGTTTGGAGGAACCGGTAAATTCAGGATGGGTCGGGCTTGAAGTGCCTCGAAGAAAGCGCCTGCACCCGAATCGCACGCATATGGCTATATGCGGACCGAAGATAGTTTGCTTCCCGTCGTCGTCCTCGCCCTTTCTCCGTCCCCCTTCCCTCTTCCCCCCTGGACTGACTGGTGTCGCAAGCGTCCGCGGATCGGGCGGGAGAGCGCCCCTTCCCACGTCCCCCATTATTCCGTGCTCCTCGTCGTTTTTCCTTCCTTGTTCGGAGAAGGGAAGTGAAGTCCCTGGTGCCGCGTGCCGCGTGCCGGTGGGGCGAAAGCGAAGGTATATTTGGAGAAGGCGGGGGGTGGGGCATGAGGATGAGGAGGGCGCCAGCGAACGCTCAGCTGATCAGTGTCTGCGTGTCCGTGAACCCCCCCCAGAACACAGCGATCGGTTGCAGAACTTCATGATCTGGGTAGTCCTGCGCGGCGTGCTTCCAGGCCAAAGGCTCGAATCCACGACGGCATTGGTGATGCCGCCCCGCTTTGCTAGACCGCATATTCACGGATAGGCAGAATCTGTGCTTCAACGTTTATGTCATGACCATTTCTAAAGTAACATACCCACATTGGAATCCAATCCGATTCCGATGTTCTGACCATCCGATGTGGCCACGTTCCGATCCGAGTCGATTTACCGTCGAGACGTTGAAACAATAACCAGCTTGGCTTCAGTTGGCGTTGGTTTTCGGGCCGCTCTTTCTCTAGCTTTTGGTCAGGGAATAGATTCGTGGCCGGCGTTAGCCATGGCCAGAGAATCCCCTCCGTTCTTTATTCATCGTTCTGTATGTCAGCAAGTGGATGGTTTTACTATCGATTCGATGCAAACCACTCGTGCCCCGCCGCAAGGTGGAAGTCGACACAGCTCAGCTGCCAAGGACGGCTTCCCGATGAAGGCCCCGTCGTCGGCGGAGGGGGCCTGTTCGAGGCCATTCGCCCCCGGGGCGTGCCTGCTGAACTCCAAGCTCTGGGCCTGCAGTGGGCTGCAGCAGCAGCGCGATCGATGACCGGCAGCGATCTTCGAATAGTTGTTGTATTGATTTTTCGTTGATTTTCAATCTTTGGAGGGTTTTCATCGGTTTCGGGCTCCAGAGGTAGTTTTCGGACCTTCGGCCGTCGGAAACCGATCCAGTAGAAAAATGGGTCTTGGGGGTGCAGTGATCATTTCGAACGGCCGCCAGAGGCCCTTCTGTTGCAGGCGTCGTCGATCAAAAATCGAAGGTTTCGGGCGATTTTGGGCATTCCAGTTGATTCTCGATGGTGTCCGCAGTTCGGTCGTTTGCACTGGGTCGATGCGGTTCGGTCGGTTGATGCAGCGCTGCGTTCTTCTGGGCGGCCTTCAGTTTCAGTCGGCTTTGGTCGGTTTCGGCCTCGATGTCGGTTCCGCCGGCCTTGGGTTTTGCTGTCACCGCGGACGCCTGTGATTCCAGCAGGTGTGCCTTCGCAGACTGCAATGGAAGAGTACAAGGCAAGATGAGGTTGCAGGAAACGGCGTGCCCGCCCCGAAGATTTCCTCCCATCCCCTCGCCCTCGCTGGCCCACGCCCACCCGAGTTCATCCTCTTCCCCCCTCCCCGTTCGCCGCTCCGATTCGGGCTCCGATCTCCGACTCCGACTCCCGCCACCTCCGCTTCCTGACCCTGGCCCCGGCCTGCCCGCGCTGCCCCTTCGCAGGGCCGTTCCGTCGGACCAATGGTAGTATGCGCTCGTTCGTTCGTTCCACAGTTTGTCGGCGAGGGCGAGCGGTGGGCGTGTGTGTGTGTGTGTGTGCGTGTGTGCCGGTGTGTGCCTGTGTGTGTGCCGGTGTATGCCGGTGTGTGTGTGTGTGTGCGAGTGTGACGGTCTGTGTGTGTGCGTGTGCGTGTGCGTGTGTTTGTGTTGGTGTCTGGGTGAGTGGATTTGTGTGTGTGGAAGTGTAGGTGTGTGGGTGCGTGGGTGTGTGTGTGTGTGTGTAAGTGTGTGTGCGTGTGTGTGTAGGCGTGTGCGTGCGCGTGTGCGTGAGTGTGCGTGGGCGTGTGCGTGTGCGTGTGCGTGCGCGTGTTCGTGTGCGTGTGTGCGTGTGCGCGTGTGCGCGTGTGCGCGTGTGCGCGTGTGCGCGTATGCGCGTGTGCGCGTGTGCGTGTGCGTGTGGGTGTGTGGATGCGTGGGCGTGTGCGTGTGCGCGTGTGCGTGTGCGCGTGTGCGCGTGTACGCGTGTGCGCGTGTGCGCGTGTGTGCGAGTTTGCGTGTGTGGGTGTGTGGGTGTGTAGGTGTGTGGGTGTGCGTGGGTGTGTGTGCGTGTGTGCGTGTGTGCGTGTGTGCGTGTGTGCGTGTGCGTGTGCGTGCGGTTGTGTGTGTACGCATGTGTGTGTAGGTGTGTGCGTGTGCGTGTGCGTGTGTGTGTGTGTGTGGTTGTGTGTGTGGTTGTGTGCTGGTGCGTGTGCGTGCTCGTGTGCGTGTGCGTGTGCGTGTGCGTGTGCGTGTGCGTGTGTGTGTATGTTTGTGTGTGTGTGTGTGTGTTTGTGCGTGCGCGCGCCGGAGTGTGTGTGTGTGTGCCGGTGTGTGCGTGCGTGCGCCACTGTGTTTGTGCGTGTGCGTCTGCGTGTGCGTGTGTGTGTTTGTGTGTGCGTGTGTGCGTGTTTGCGTGTGTGTGTGTGTGTGTGTGGGTGTGTGCGTGTGTGTGTGTGTGTGTGTGTGTGTGTGTGTGTGTGCGTGTGCGTGTGCGTTTGCGTGAGCGAGTGCGTGTGCGTGTGCGTGGGAAACGGAGGTCGGCGGCCAGCCCAGAGGGGAAGTGAGGGGGGGCAGGCCTGTTCAGAAGGCTCGGAAGTCCTCCAGCCTTCGGAGAAGTTTTCTCAACCTTCCCCGAAGACACAGAAACTTCAGAAGGCGCGAAGGCTTCTGAGAAGTCCCGCCGCCTTCCGAGAAGGCCTTTTCCTTCTGCCTTCCCCCCCAGGCTCGCTGACAGATTCGGCCCAGTCGCCGGACACTTTTCTCAATGCATGGCCGCCGCCTCTGGCGCCGGAAGGCGCTTGGAAAACCGGCTGCATGCCGCCAATTCGCGAATCCCCTTTGGCTACATCACATCATCATCATCATCATCATCATCATCATCATCATCATCATCATCATCATCATCATCATCATCATCATCATCATCATCATCATCATCATCATCATCATCATCATCATCATCATCATCATCATCATCATCATCATCATCATCATCATCATCATCATCATCATCATCATCATCATCATCATCATCATGTTCATCATCATCATCATCCTCATCATCATCATCATCATCATCCTCATCCTCATCATCATCATCATCATTATCATCATGTTCATCATCATCATCATCATCATCCTCATCATCATCATCATCATCATCATCATCCTCATCATCCTCATCATCATCCTCATCATCATCATCATCATCCTCATTCTCATCATCATCAGAATCATAGTCATCACCATCATCATCATCATCATCATCATCATCATCATCATCATCATCTTCATCTTCATCTTCATCTTCATATTCATCATCATCGTGATCTTCATCTTGATCTTCATCTTCATCATCATCATCAACAACATCAAATCGTCGTCATCGTCATCGTCATCGTCATCATCATAGTAACAACTCGAGTGTGGAATGTGTTGGGTAGGGGGAGAGTGGCCGCACAACTGCAAATGGTTGTGATCAAGCTTTTGTGGGGCATGCAAGCCGCCGCCACGCGATTCCTCTCGGATATCTCGCGCGGCGCCTCGTCTGCCACGTCGGGACCGCCTCCTGCTTGCCCATCCTGCTCGTGCGACTGTTCGCCGACGTACAGCATTACGTGCCCCAGCATCGACGGCCAGCACGCTCTGCAAGTGGTCACCGCTTGGGACAGCCACATTGTGCTTTTCTTCTTCGGCCTCCTCGTGGGCGTCATCGTGCTCCCTGTGGTCTGGAACTGGAAAGCTCAGGCCGCAGGGGGCCACGGGCAGGTCGTGCCCGAGCCGCCCACTTGTGGCATCCACGCCCACCATTCCGTCGGCCGAGGAGATCCGCGCCCTGGCCTCACAGCAGGCGCCGTCGCCAGGTGAAGTGCATGCCGTCCGATATCGAGTGGGAGGGCCTGCTGTGTATCATGAGCAGATCACCCTGATTGACGTGCCGCCTGGAACGGCATTGGTCCTCACGGTGGATGGGGATGTTTATGAGGGGACGATTGCGGTGGACGCGGATGCTCAGGAGGTTCGCCCGCTCAGGGGCTTCGGCGCCCCGCTCTTCGGCATCGCCGAGGCCAACACGTACAGGTTCGTGGCCGTCCCGAACGCAGCCGCCATGTGGGCCCACTTGCGCGTTGTTGCGGGTCTGCTCGGCGCGCCGATGCCCCCAACGCCCCTCGTCGTGGCGGGAGGCGTGGGCGTGGGCGCGGCCTGGATGCCGCAGCCCGTGCCGCTGGACGACCCTGCCCGTGCGGCCGCGGTCGCGGCAGCCGCAGGGGCAGGGGCTGGCGCCGCGGGCGCTGGAGCGGCCGCCCGCCGCTGGCGGCGGTGCCGCGGGCCCTGGCGGTGCTGGGGCCCTGGCGGCCGCCCTCGGGGTAGCCTTGCCGCCGCTGGCGGTTCCCGCGGCGGCGCCCGCCGCGTTGGCGCGCTTGGCGCCGCCGCGCCCGTGGCAGCCGCTCAAGGCGTGGCCGCGGCTGACTGCCGTGTGCTCGAGCTGGCGCGGGACGCCTCGGGCCGTCGGGCGCTCGATTTCACGGCCGCGGCCCTCCAGGCTTCGTCTACACCGCAGGCAGACTGGCCGATCAAAGGGCCGCGCACCACCCAGTGGTGCCTGACCGCATGCGCAGGAATGCTGGCAGCCCGCTGGCGTGGCATTCGAAGTGGAAGGCGGAGGCTCGGTTCCGCGATACCGACTCCATCTGCCAGCAGCACGAGATGAATGGCAGGCTGGTCGAGTTCGGGAGCTCTGAGCTCGCTGCGCTCGAGCTCATCTGCCGCCAAATCCAGGTCATCGAGGAGCGGCACTACGAGGGCGCTGTCTCCGCCCAGGTCGCTGCCGAGGATAAGCGGTCGGGCAAGGACAAGAAAGCTTCCGCCACCAGCGAGAGCTTGCTGGCGGTCGAGGTGGACTACTACATGGGAGTCTCGGCGAGCAAGGGCAACCTCTAAATCGCCCCCGCTCTCGCCGAGTTCATTGCTGAGCAGCTGAAGGCGGAGGCTTCCATCGCCAAGGAAAGGCGCGAAGCCCGCGAAGAGCGGGCGGCGCGCGCATAGCCATACGGAAGCTCCCCCCAGGCAGGCGCAGGCACTTCGGCGCCGCCTGGGCGAGACCTGCATTTTCGCGGCGGCTCTGTCTCAAACCGTTATGTCACGCGATGGCCCCTGGAGTTCGACGGCGCGACGCGTTCCCTACCCCGGCCCTGGCGGTGGACGCTCGCGCGGAAGCTCGCCGCGGTCGGCGGGGGCGCGCCCGGCGCGGGGCGGCTTGGCGGCGATGGGCGAACGACGGCATCGCCGCCCTGAACCAGCTGAGCGGCCACTCGTCCCCTGCGCCAGCACCGCCCGGGCTGGTGGCGTCGGCGGCGCAAGCGAGCGCGATGGTTCACACTTCTCGGGTTTATCAACATTTCCCCCGTCCTCCTGAACATCGGGAAGATCATCGTTCTGGCGAAGCATCCTTGGCGGAGTTGCTCGCGCCGGCGCCTGGCCACTCCGCAAAGGCCCATCGCGTCAAGCCATACAGTAAGGACTTGGTGTCCTGGCCCGATCTCTCAACGCCGCCAGTCGAAGTCGCTGATAACGCTGGAGAGGCCGAGCGCGAATGTTTGTCGGGATGGAGACGGACCGCGCTCAAGGGCGAGTCGTCTGCTTCGGCTCCGAGAGCGGCTTCAGCGCCGCAGCGCCCTTCCGTCGATCCGATTTCGGCCGACAGCCCCAGAGCCCGCGCCGGGTTCGTCGGGAAGTTTCTACAGGGCGGCACGATCAGCTTCCGCGCGGCGCGCGCTGCTGATCCTTATAGATTGGGATTTATCTGCGCCGAGAAAGTCGGCAAGGGCACGCTGCGCCTGCATTCGACGCGAGGGTGGCGAACGAGGCGCCGCCCAAGACCACGCTGCCCGCGGCGGCCGCGCGGGCCGCCCTGGAGTCCGACCCGCGGCGCTGGCCCAGGGCGGCACCCAGCGCGCCTTCTACCGCATGCTCGCGCACAAGGGCATGGGGGAGCTCTTCGCGCCCCCCACCATCTCCACCCGCCTGCTGAATATCCAGCATATCGACGGGCAGCCCATACCTCCTGACTGCATCCTCCATCCGATGGCGCGCGTCTTGCCGATGGGCTGGAACTGGCCGCTTCTGTTTTGCCAGAGTATCATGCGCAGGGCTTTCGTGCGCAACGGTTTCGGCGACGGTGACCTCAGCGAGGACGGCCGCCCAAGACCCGTCCTCCTGGCGAGGGGCAGCGCGGCCGCGGCAGGCTACGTGGACCACTTGGCCATCATCGGCGGCGACGCGGAGATCGTCGCCGCGAGGAGGGGCCAGGTCACCAGGACGTTGGAGGTTCGGAGGCTTCCCGTTCACTCGATCGACGTCGCTTCCTCCATCTGTCTCCACGCGCCTCGAGATCAACGGCGACCTCGGGGCCGCGAGGGCGAAGCCGTCCAGCGCGACGCGGCCTCGTCAGGCGCTCCGCGCCGTCTTGCGGCGGGGGGCCGCGTCACCTCGCGCGGGCAATGATTTGCCAAAGAGAGGCCCTCTTCATTCTGTCGTCCGTCTACGCGTTCAAGTCCTTGAAGGATCCTGGCGTTCGGCCCTTATGGGGCGAAGTCAAGTTCCAGCTTCGGCGTGTCGCTAGGACTCTGCCGCTCTGGACATCGCGCATGAACGCCCCTTGGAACTCGCGCGTTTCGGCTTCAGACGGCTCTCCGATTGGCGTCGGTGCGTTCGCTCGTCGGCTCGAGGGGCCCCGAGTGGCCGATGTTGGGAGGCAGGCGGAGAAGTGGCGCGATCGACGCACGTCGGCGGCGTCGGCAAGAGCTGACGCACATGGTCTCGATGGGGCCCCGACGTCTCGGATCTCCTGGAGGACCTCGCAACAGGGGCTTCTGCGAGATCAGCTCATGCAAGCCTCGTCGTGAGCCACCGTCATCTCCAGGAGGCACTGGAACCCCTTCAAGAATACTTTGGGGCATGAGGGCGATGCGTTGTGCGATGCTGTTCGGCATGCTGCTCGTAACGTTTCGCTCCACCACCGCCGTCACTTATTGCTCGTCGATACTTTACTTGTGGCTCTGGCCGCTGGCAGGCCGACTCTTCGGCGGCCCTTGCGAAGGATCATGGCCCTCGCGCTCGCTTCCAACCTTCTGCGTTATGTGCGCTGGCTGCCGTCGGAGCTGAACGTCGCCGACTGGCCGTCTCGCCATGGCTTCTTCCACGGCAAAGGTTTCGAGAAGGCGCGCCGCGCCGCGGCGGATCGCGCCCTCCTCGAAGGAGCTGGCCTTGACGATCGCGGCGGCGCAGGCCTTGAGCCCTCCTCGAACGGAGGGGCTGGCCGGGGGGGCCATCAGTTTCCTCGAGGACCCCGCCGTCTCGGACGCGACGGGAACTCGGCGCCGTTGCCATGCTCTACGATTCCCGGAGTGGCTGGGGGGACACGAGCACGACTTCGTCACGGCCAGCCAGATGGACACGATGCTGGCGTCCTTCCTGGCGGACTTGGCCCTGGACGGTTTCGACGCGGCGACGGGGGGGGGTGGCGGTCGCGGCGCCGCGGCCTTTCCTGCCCCGCATCCTCGGCGGGAAGCGCCCGCTTCCCCGAGCTACGCGAACCCTCGATGGCTGGCGCCGTTTGGTTCCACCACAGATGCGCCTGCCACTTCCAAGCTCGGCGGCGACGGCGGTGGCGGGCTGGCTCGCCTGGGTGAACTTGCCCAGCATGGCCGCATTCGTGGCGCCGGTCTTCCACGCGCCGTTTCCGCGCGGGCTCGCCGGCGCCGCCAATCCCTGGATCTGGCTTCAACACTTGGGGCCTCATCGTGAACGATGCGAAGTCGGGTCGCCCTGGCAAGACGGGCGCGACGGACGAGTCGGCCCAGGTGGGCGCCCCCAAGCTTTGGGCCGCGCTACGCGCGCCGACGCTCCACGCGCCATCGGGCGCCAGCCTCTGGAACTTCAGGCCCGCCGACGCGCGCGCGATGTCCCACCGGGCCCAGATGGAGCCGGGGCTGCAGAAGGAGCCTTCGTCACTGTACGCCCTCCGCCATGGGGGGGGCCTCGCGCGACTTGCTCTCGGGGGCTCGCTCGATAGCGGAAGCGAAGGAGAGAGGGGGGTGGATTCAGGACAAGTCGCTAAGAAGGTACGGGAAGCGGATTCGCACGCAGCAGCGAATCAGGGACCTTCCGGCGCAAGTCGCCGAGTTTGGCGAGCAGGTCTTCGCGAGGCTGTCGGAGCTGATCGAGACCGCGTTCGTGAAGGGCCCCTTCCCGCTGGCGGCCCCGCTGCAGGCCGCCTCCGTCGCGCCTCGGGCCGTGAAGCGGGCGCCTGATCTGACCACAAGGTAGTTTCTCGTATGAGGTCGGCTTTTCGACGCGCCCACGCGCGGGCGCCCCGCCGCCGTCGGCTCGTTTTGCCAGCGGTCGGGTCTCACGGGGCACCCTTTTGCAAAGCGTTGCGCAGGCGTGGTTTGGGATGTCCCAAGTTTGGCGCAGGTCGGAATCTGGGTCTCGGTCTGACTGAGCGGGCGGTCGTCGATCGACTCCTCGGGTGGATGCGATCGTCGGCTGTCTGTGCCTGCTGGCTCTCCCTGCCGAGAGGGTCCTGGATCGAGTCTGGGCCCCCTCTTGTCCGCAGTCTGTCTGATTCGCGGGGCCGGGCCGCGCCTGCTGACCTTCGGTCTGAGCTCCCAGCCGTCTGGCCAGACGATGTCGACATGTGTGCGGCTCTCACAATTATTCGAGCTTGTATCGAGCACGCTGTGCCCGTCTGTCTTGAACGCCCGAGGGCCAGCCGCATTTTTGCCATGCCCGAGTTTCAATCACTTGTGAATATCCCGTCTTTTCATCAGATTGATCTGGACCTTTGCCAGTGCGGATCGTCCACCCGCTCGGCAACACGAGTATTCAGCTGGCACTGCCCGCAGCTCCAGCGTCTCAATGCCCGTTGCAATCAGCATAGTTATGTGTGCTCTTCCCCGGGGCGGCCTCATTTACAATTCAACGGCCGCACGGCCAGTTGCGTGGCCTGCCGACATATAGCCGCGCGTTTCCCCGTCAGAGCCGCCGAGCTTGTTGCCGATTCCCTCGTCAGTGCTATTGAAGATCTGTCTCGGTCCAGCATGTATAATCTTGCCGGCCTTCGGCCATAATGTAGTGTTACACAAGGTACATTGTGTTGTCTGCGTGTGTCTGCCGTCACTCTTGGAGCCGAGGCATCGCTTCCTGCCGCTGCCGCCGTCAGCTGTTCTGGAAAGATCCAATGGCCACGGCAACCCTTCCTGGTAGAGTAACAACTCTTAGTGTGAACTGTGTTGGGGTAGGGGGAGAGTGGCCGCACAACTGCAAATATTTGCGGTCAAGCTCCCAGGCCCACCTGCCCTCGCTTGAGGGATTTGATATTGAAGTTCGACGTCTGTGCTGTCTGCGCGCGTCTGCCTATACTCTTGGAGCCGAGGCATCGCTTCCTGCCATTGCCACCGTCAGCTGGTCTAAAAATATACAATGGCCACGACAACCCTCCCTGGCATCATCACCATCATCATCATCATCATTCCCCTGTCGTCCACCGAGACTGAAGCCTTCAGCCACCCACCATCCCCACCCATCCTCCTCGTCATCCTCACTCCCCGTCCGCGGCCACGGCACCGAGAGGGCATTGTGCATCGTGCCTTTTTCTGTCCCTTCCGACCTCGGGCTTCGGAGGATAGAGAGGATGGTGTCTTGGTCGGGGTCCATGCATGTCCTCTCCCTCGTTCCCTCTCTCGGAAGTTCTCCCGTCTTTCCATCCCTGAGATCCGACGTCGCGAAAGGATGTAACATCGTGAGAAATCGCGACCGGAACCCTCGGCACAATCTCTTTGCTGCATTTTGCGGCCGGACCGATCTGCGAGAGCCGCGTGGCCCGAGACGGGGCGAGAACGCCCGGTGCAAAACAAATGCGACGACCAGATCTCAGGGTACAGTTGAGGCGATCGCAAACATGGATCAAGGGGGCATGGATTAGCGACGGGCCCCGCTTCCATGGGAAATCGCGGATTCCCGCCGCCGAACAAAGAGACGGCACCGGCTGCACTTCGGGGAGGGCACCTCCCCCGATCCATGGATTTGGCGACCGCGCGCCAGACCAATGGATGGCTAATCCATGTTTGCGCGCCCCCGAACATTGTCTCCAAGGGGGTTCACAGTCGGTTGCGTTCGGTCGGTTCGGTTCGGCCGGTAATTGTGTCATTGCCGCGTCGCTGCGCCTTTCTAGGTTGCGTTCGGCCTGTCGATTTCGGTCGGTTTCGGTTTCGCTGTCGGTTTTGCTGTCGCCGTGCACGGCCTTGGTCTCCGCTCTCCCCCTGACCGCGGGAGGCGTGTTCTGCCGCGCCCCGCTGGGACCTCCCGCCAGGGCTTCTACTTCAGGGCCTTTGTGCAGCTGTTCTGTGCGGTAGCGCAGGGCTGGCTGGGCGGCATAATCGTCAAGAGGCTCTCTCCGCTGCCTCGCACCTCTCTCACTGATGTGGACGCGGCCCCGCGCTCGGAGGCCTTATCCCGTGGAACGAGCCGCTGCTGAAAACCCGCAACGCTGGCAAGGACAAATACTGATAAATAGGGGGGAACGTTGACCTTGACATCCTCTCGTGGAAAAAAGCAATTGGTTGTTTTCCAAATGTTCGGCCTCCGGGGGCCCTCGCTGGGCCCCGAGACCGTCGAACAATTATTCAGGATGAGAAACCGATCACCCGGAAGGGGTACACATTGCAAAAATCACGACGGAGGATGTTCGCGTTGGCAAGGAACATTAACGTGGAAGCAAGGGAGGGTTGGTTCAGAAAGTGAAGCGCACCACGGGAGCACGACACCATGGAGAAGAACCAGGATCCGACCGCATGGATTCGTGTTGACATACAGGTTATCACGCCCGGAGTAGCTCCCGACACCATCTCCGTGAGAGGGACAGATCAGTCCGTGAGGGATCCGCCATTCGGTCTGTTTCGCTACAGTCAGATCGGAAGGAGGGGCGCAGTTTCGTGGATAGCGGACGGGGCGCGAGCAGCGAGGGCAGTTCTGCGGCGGGGGCGGCGAATGCGGACGATGAGGTTGGAGTTTACGGGGAGGCAGGCTTCGAGGAGGAGGAGGAGGAAGCGGAGGAGGAGCAGGGCGGATGGGCATCGTCTTGGCGAGTTGAGGTGGGGATCCTACGAGCAGTACCAGAACGAACGGAGGAGTTCACGATGTGGCGGAGGTTGACGGATTAGAAGGAAGAGGAGGATGACGAGGAAGAGGAGGGCGGGTATGATGGATGAAGAAGGAGGGGGAGGGAGAAAGGGGAGTCAAGCTCAGTGTAGTGGATGGTGGACGTAATTTCCGGCGCAGAGCGACTCGCTCGTTTTGCTTCATGTCTGGCAGAGGGCATACGGATCTGGAGGGGCAGCAGCAGCAGGAGGAGAAGGTGTTGAAGGAGAGGGAGGTTGAAGGGGCGGAGGAGTAGGGGAGGAGCATAGGGAGGAGGAGGACGAGAGGGGGAAAGAGGAGCAGGAGCAGCCGTCAGAGTAGGACGCCGCATGTCCGCAGGTTCTCCACGGTCGTGAAGAACATCGCCAAGAGTTTATCCCTCATTCTGACGGCCCGCGAGCGGCTCCTTCCGAGCTCTGCCTCTGATCGTGCGCGCAGGAGCCTGCACGGTTGACGCATGGGCTAAGAGCAGCCCTAGATTTGGATGCATGCCCTTCGCTCTTCGCGTTGGGACGTTCCACCCTGGAGTGTGCGCGCGCGTTTGTGTGTGTGTGTGTGTGGCCCATCTGCTATTCAAGAGGAAAAATTCGCCTGCCCGTGTCCCGGCTTAGCGCATCGCGACGGTTTAGTCACCTCGCCATTGGAGAACAAGATGTGTGTGTGTGTGTGTTTGTCTGTGTGCCTGGGTTTGTGTTTGTGGATTTGTGTTTGTGTCCGTGTGTGTGTGTGTATTTGGATGTTTGTGTGTTTGTATGTTTGTGTGCGTATGCGTGTGCGTGTGCGCGGGCGCTTGCGCGTCCGCGTGCTTGTGTGTGTGTGCGCGTGCATGTGTGTGCTGTTTTTTTGTTCCGCCGTATTTCGTCTCTCCTTCACAGTGGCCACCCATGCCCGGCTGGCCTACGGCGCAGGGTTGCGCACTCGCTTCTGAGGTGTGCGCGGTGGTACTAAATGTTCTACGCCTCATGTGCGCGCGCGTGTGTGTGATTTCGGTTTTCTCTGCCTCGTCGTTGCGCTGGAGGCCCCAGAGGGTGCTCCACCGAATGCCCCAGTGGCGCAGTTCGCATGCGTTTCCCCCACCAAGTCCAGCGCATCGTGGCCCCTGAAAGGGAACGCGAAGGTCCCAGTGGAGCAGTTCCCATGCGTCTCCCCCACCCAGTACAGCGCTCCGTGGCCCCATAGGGCCTCCACCCAAGGTCCCCATGGCGCAGTTCGCATGCGTCTCCTCCATCCAGCACAGGTCTTCGTGGCCCCATGGGGAGCTCCAACGAAGGTCCCAGTGGCGCAGTTCGCATGCGCCTCCCCCACCGAATACAATGTTTCGCGGCCCCATAGGTCCACCGAACGTCCCAGTGGCGCAGTTCGCATGCGTCTCCCCCACCCAGTACAGCGGGCGCTTCGTGGCCCAATAGGGATCTCCACCGAAGGTTCCAGTGGCGCAGTTTGCATGCGTCTCCCCCACCCAGTACAGCGCTTCGTGGCCCCAAAAGGAGCTCCAGCGAAGGTCCCTGTGGCACAGTTCGCATGCGCGTTTTCCCCCGCCCAGTACAGCGCTTCGTGGCCCAAGAGGGAGCTCCACCGAAGGTTCCCTTGGCGCGGTTCGCATGCGTCCGCCCCACCCAGTACATCGCTTCGTGAACCCATAGGGAGCTCCACCGAAGGTCCCAGTGGCACAGTTCGCATGCGTCTCCCCCACCCAGTACAGCGCTTCGTGGCCCCATGGGGAGCTGCACCGAAGGTCCCAGTGGCGCAATCCGCATGCGTCTCCCCCACGCAGTATAGCCCTTCTAAGCCCCAGGGGGACCCCAGCACAACGATTCGTGGCCCCAAAGGGAGCTCCACCGAAAGTCCAGGCAGCGCAGTTCGCATGCGTCTCCCCCGCCCAGTACAGCGCTCCGTGGCCCCATAGGGAGCTCCACCGAAGGTCCCAGTGGCGCAGTTTGCTTGTGCCTCCCCCGCCCAGTACAACGCTTCGTGGCCCCAGAGGGAGCTCCACCGAAGGCCCGAATAGCGCAGTTCGCATGCGTCTCCCCCACCAAGTACAGCGCTGCGTGGCCCGTAGGGAGGTTCACGGAAGACGATATCCACAGTTGCGGTACCCACAATTGCGCATGATTGGTTTTCCACCAGGCTAATTACGTGTGTCGCGTGTTTCGGCTCCGCCAGCATCTGTTGTGTTCCGTGTTCTGGGGTTTTGCCAGGTCCTCTTGCGTTGTTGGTTTGTGGGTGTGCGCCCGATTAAGGCTTCGCAGGACCTTTGCACACGGTGTTGTACCGCACCATTCTGCTGGTCTGGCAGCAGTTGCAGATTGTTTTGCGCGTCGCTGCTTGATACCGTCGCGCCGGTGACCCAATGGCCGCCAATTCGCACCAGACTGCTCGCGTTTCAGTGTATTTCGGGTTGAGTCGCCTCCCCGCTTTTCTGGCCGCTGCACGTTTCGCTTTGATTCGCAGTTTTTTTTCACACCACCGATCGCTGCATTGACAGTGCGCACATGTTGCACACTGTGCCTTCGACAATGCTAGATCGCAAATAGCACTTCCATCGACTGCTCGCGCCTGAGGTTCCTCTTCGCCGCCGGATTACAAAGTGTGCGCGTGTGTGTGTGTTTGTGTGTGCAACTGTGTTTCGATGCAGCTGTTTCCGTCGGGCCTTGGGCCTTCTGCGCAGGGGCTCGCGTGTTCGAGCCGCGTTGTGGTGGCCACGATCCAAGTGGACAGCCCCAGCTGTCTAGCATGATGCACTTCACTGGCGCGTTGATAGTGACGTGTCGGGTGTCCAGGATTCGCTCGATTCTTTTTCCAAAACAAGGGTACCTTCCACCCCCCCCACTCGCCGAACCCGAACTTAGCGGGGGGGCCTGGGACATTACAAATTACGCACGATTGTGCCGCATGGTTCATTTTCCGTGTGAACTCAAATCGCCTTGGGCAGGCCGGGTATTGCTGCCTTTAGTTTTGTCAAATAACATTGTGCGCGTTCATCCGTGCACTTGCATTAATACTGTTCAAGAACCGCTTTTCAAAAGCGGCAAACAGTCCACACAGCCCCGCCCATGTCGAAATCAGACCAAACACATGAATTGTGCAAGCGGTTCAACATACGGACCCCCAAAAACCCGCAGGTGTTCCACCACAAGTCTTGCAGCGTTGCTGCCCGCACGAGTTTGCTGCAATCGCATGAGATGAAATACATGTGGCGTTCTACAGATGTTGTGCACAACCCGCATTCTCATCTTACAACGCGGTGCATCTGTTTTGAACTGGCATGCACCCAGAACACGAATTCGTATCGAATGAAACCATGAGAGTCACACGCGCGCGGGCCGCCACGCGGGCGTGTCGAAAGCCATGCGAAACCACCAGTTCTCGAAGCATGTAAAGATCGAGTTCGAAACGTATGAACCATACATGTCAATTAGATGCTTGCCAGCTGTTATAGGCTTGCGCCATATCCGCCCCCCCCCTTACATATCGGACGGCCCTGCCATTGAGGCGGAAGGAGGTCCATGATGCCGTCGGCCCAGCTTGCCGCAGTTCAATCGTCGTTGTTGGTGTTGTTGCCGTCGACGTCGTGCATTGTCGTTGTTTGCGTTCTTCGTATTGTTTTGTTGTCATCATCGTCGCCAGTTGATTTCGCGCGTCTCCGTTGTTGTCTCGTCGCCGTTGCCCAGCCCGATGTCAGCACACATGTCGCATAACCGAATGCAGCCGAGAATAACCCCCCAGGGAGAATCAAGTTCGGCGGTTACGGTGTGATAATAAAAGTTGCCCACCAGGACCAGCATACATATGTTAACAGAGGAGCCAAAACCGAGGATATGTTGAGACATTCTTGGCTTTTGGTCCTCTCTGAAACATCCTGAAGGAACGTGTCGGCTTTTAACATTTTTATAATGCAGAACTGAAGCTCGGAGGTGCGCGCGCGCGCATCTGAGCTTCACTTCTATAGTATTCACCATGAATAAATCGATTTTTTTAATTCCAAAAGCAAAATTAAAAATGCTGGAGCCCGCTAACGAGGCTGAAGGAACGTGTCGGCTTTTAATATTTTTATAATACGGAATTGAAGCTCGGAGTTTCTATAGAGATTCCTCATGTGCCTCGTTTTCCCAGGATAAACAACCACAGCGATAAACAAGTTCAGGGGGGCAGGGGGAGGAGAAGAAAGATAGCGAGATCAATAGAAATATAGAAAGAGAAGAGGTAGAGGAGGAAGAGGAGGAGGAGGAGA
The DNA here is from genome assembly GCA_963575745.1 of Prorocentrum cordatum. NCBI lineage: Eukaryota > Dinophyceae > Prorocentrales > Prorocentraceae > Prorocentrum > Prorocentrum cordatum. The sequence continues at coordinate 267,949 of CAUYUJ010020270.1, forward strand.
AAGAGCAAGAGGAGGAGAGGAGAAGGAGACAGCAACAATCCAAAGTTTAAAACTTATTATAGTTAATTTGTAAGCGCTTAATGGAAATTAAACGTTTCATCTGCCCGTGTAGGGTAGCTCACGTGCCTCGTTTTCCCAAGATGACCTACCCACGCGATAAACAAGTTCAGGGCGCCAGAGGGAGAAGGAGGAGAAAGAGATAGAGAGACAGAGAAAGAGAGAGAGAGACAGAGAAAGAAAGAAAGACAGAAATAACTACAAAGAGACAGAAGGACATGGGTTTCGCTTGAGACATAACGTGTTCGCTTCGCTTGGTGTTGTTATCTCAACACAAGAAGGACGTAACCTCGATGGCGAACTTTTCCCCGTGTTAATGAAGTTCGGCCTCCGCGCCCCCGCGCCCCCGACCAAACTCCTTATTGGCAGTGGATAATCAATTATTATGTGTATAGGGGGGGTACATTATTATCGTGGGTATGGGGTTACTTCGCTGCTCCACGGAAGGCTCCATCACAGGCGCCATTGGTTGTATTCACATGGTGGCCCGCCCCACTTCGGCAGACCCCTCGCACGTTTCGTGGCCCCACAGGGAGCTCTACCGAAGGCCCGAGTGGCTGCGTCCGCACGGTGTCGCCTCACCCTGTCGTTTCGTCCCGCTCAGTTGAGTGTGGCCTTGCGTTCCTTGTCGAAGCGTGCAGGGGCATTGCGAATCCGTAAGTATGTTCATGCACATTGGGCGGTCCTGCACCTCGGCGCCACGCGTTAGCATAGGGTTGGGTCCTTCGGCAGGGTAAATTTGTTCACGTAATCGTCTCCAGTTGGTGTCGCTCGTCGTCGCCGTTATTTGTCTTCGTCGGTGTTGCTATCGTCGTGGCTGCGTCGTTGTCGGTCGTCGCAAATGTAGTTGTCGTTGTCACATGTCTTATCGTTGCTGTTATTATGAATAAAGGTCGTAGGCCGTCTCGAAGGAGTCTTGGACCATCTTCGGGGCCGCATTGGGATATTGCGGCGTTGCGAGCGCATTTGGCGGCAGGAAAATGATGATGCTCATTGGACGGTTCTTGGAGTCTGATGCGGGGCTTCTGGAGGTCTCTTGAAGTCTTCGAAGGGGTGTTTTTGGAGTGTTTTGAAGCGTCCAGGGCGCCTATGGTTGCCTCTTACAGCAGGGGCCTCTTGTGGGTCTCCTGCGCCGTCTGAAGGCCTCTGAGGGTATCCGAGGGGTCTTCTTGGCCATCTTGGAACCTTCGCGGGCCCTTTTGGGGCCGTCTTCGGGGCCTCTTCGGCATTATTTGAGCTGTCTTGGATTCCAGAAGATCACTGAGATGATAAGTTGGTACACGAGCATTTGCGCGTGTGGCGCCCCTTTGGGGGTCCTCTTCGGTCTCTCTTGAGCCTTCCTGTGTGGTAATTGAGCATGCCGAGGCAGTCTTGGGGATCATTGTGCCATCTTGAAGCCATTTCTGGCCGTCTCGGGCCCATTGAGGACCCTCGCGAAGCCACATAGCGGGTCGACGGGCGGGATTCCTCCAAGGAAAGCGCAGACGCGCTCAGAGCCAATTCGAGGATAAGGCAAGCCGAGGAAAACCCAAATCGATGAAACGATTGATGGAACCATGTTGGAATTCAGTTGGAAACCGATTGGAACTCTGAGTCCTGAAGGGCTCTGAGGAAGCCTGAGGAGTCCCGACGAGCCCACATGAGTCTTCAGGACTCCTCTGGCATCCCAGGGAAACCTGAAGGACTTTTGAGCAATCCTCAGCCGTTTCGGCGATCCCTGCGGAATCTGAGGGCATCCAGAGAAACCCAGAGAAACCCCCAAGGACCCCGGAGGATCCCTGAGGAGTCCAGAGCGATTTTGGTGATTCCTCCGGAATCCGGAGGAATCCGAAGGGATTTTGATAACCTTCAGGGATCCTAAGAAATCGCAAGGATTCGAGAGCATTCCAGTCCTGAGAAATGTAAAGGACTTTGGGGCTCCCGGAGAAATCTTGATGAGGTCTAAGGACTCCTGTCTTGGAGGATCCCCAACAGTCCTGAGGGTTTCGGATTCTTAGTGGGCGTGCTGGTGAATCCTGAGGGGTAGTGGAGAATGCTGACGATCCTTCGGGAATCTTGAGGAACCCTAAGGGCGCATCAGGGAACCTGAGGATCACTGTAGACAAGAGATACAGGAATCCCAGGAGTCCTCGTGGAGGTTGAGGATTCTTGATGAATCCAAAGGATTTTCGCAGAAATTTATGGTTTCGGAGGGTTCCTGAGAAATCTTGATGGGACTTGACGGATTCTGACGGGTCTGGCCTTAGAAATCTTGAGCAAGTTTCAGAAATCCGAATGGAATTTTCATGACTTCAAATCACATAGTAAGATTGGAACCCCATGCACAACCACATATATTGTAGCGATTCAGAGTTTCATGCCGACTTGAGGGGGCCCCGGGGCAAGAGCGACCCTCCCTCTTTTTAATCGCGCCAGAGTAGTTTCCGAGGCTGACGCCATAGCAGCTCTCCCACGAGAGTTTGAGTGCAATTGCGGTTTTGCTGTGGGTTGGTCTCATAGCAGTGAGAGTCCATTTGGGCTCATTGTTTGTAGCCGGTTGCCGACGCTGGGAGTTCTCTCTTTGTGCGCTTATATCTACAGTGAGACTGTGGGGTAGTCCCACCGTCCTAGTTCTCAGTTTCTCCCCGCCCGGATTCTCCTTCCGTGCGTCTCGATTATATCTCATAGTCTGCCCTCCCTGCAGGCATGCCGAGTCATAATGCCCCATTGGCCGAAACGTCATTCGAACTTGTCCTTGTCTACTCATCTTATCCGTCGCCATTCGGGTTCAAGCGTGGCTCCAACTCGCGAGTCCCGTCCCAGCATGGACACGGCTTGCGGAATAAAATGGAACGCATTCGCGAGATTTGATTTGGCCGGCGCGTGTCCGTGCCACGAAGTCGTCTCACGAACTTGTGCGAAGAACTCGTGCGACAAATAGGGCCGACGAGTTAGCCCCGCCTACTCGTGCGACAAAATGGTCCGACCTATGAATTTCTGGAAGGCCCCGGGCATTGTCAAATCGCCAAGCCGCCAGCCAAACGCAGATTGGTTGCGTCGGGTCAGCATTCAAGTTCGCCCTTGGAGCACATTGGTAGTCCAGCATTTGTTGCCGTCGAGTTTGAGTTCGTCGTCTAAGATTTCCTTCGTCCATTCCAAATTCGTCGTGAGTGAAAGTCGTCGTCGGTTTCAAATTCGTAGTCCAATAATTTCGTCATCGATTCCAAAGTCACCGTCCGTCCAATTCGTCGTCGATTTCAATTGCGTCGCTCATCGGACTCGTCGGCCGTCCAATCGGGTACGTGCGACACCATGTGCTGATGTGGGGCTTTGCTTGCGCGCATCGAAGAGCCATGTTGAAAGTCAATGAGGGCAGCGTTGATGCTGCGCTCCGCGTTGTCACGGTTTCTCTCGGTCACGGCGTCATCCCGATGTGCCGTGCGTGATTGTTCCGATTGCAAGCGATGTGGCCAGTCAGTTCTCAAGTGTGTTATCCAGTCGATGTGGCGCGCTTGCGTGCTTGCAGAATGGAGGATCCCGCCATTCTTCTGCTCATGAGGCTTGGCGCGCGGGGTCTGCGAACTTTGCTTTCCGATTTCCGCCGATCGTGTCGTCCCGCTTGGTTTGGGGTGCTCGTTAGAGTCCGGGAATTCGAGCACGTTTTTGTCGTCCTCTTGGCGGCCAACATTTGCCAATGGGAATATCGGACATGAGACTCCGAGGATTCTGGAGGAATCGCTGCGGATTATGAGGATTCCAGGGGCATCTTAACGGGGATTCTTGAAGAATCCGCGTGACTCCGAAGGCCTTTTGCTGATTCCCGAGAAATCCGGAGGAACCCCGAGGAACCTGGGGGTTCTTGAAGGAGTCGTGAAGAATGTTGAGGTATCTTGAGGTTATGATGGCCCCCTGAGGAATCCTGAATAATTCTGTAGGAACGAACCTCCCTATTCCTGTGGGATCTTTGAGGATTCCGAAAAGGAATTGGCGGATTCCGAAAGAATCCAAGGGACTCTTGGTTGCTTCTGATTGTCCCTGAGGATCCCCAAGGAACCCACAGAATACCTGAGGAATCTCGAAGGAGTCTGAAGATTAGTGGGGGATCTTGCGAAATCCTGATGGATTACCTGCAGAATGCTGCTGGGTTCTGGAGGAGCCCCCAGGATTCCTCAAGAATCTTGGTGGATTCTGAGAGCGACTGAGGGATCCCGAGCCGCCCAGCAGGATCTTGGGGAATCCAGGGGAACCCAGAGGAATTCTTAGAATGTTCCCGAGGAATTTTCTGGAATCCCAAGGGTTCAGACAGACCTGCAGAAATTTGAATCCCAGAGGAATGTGCAGATTCTTATGGAAGCCCGAGGGAATCCTGCGGATTTCAAGCAGTTCACAGAGGCAGGGATTTCGATTATTCTAAAGGAATCGTGAGGGTCCAATGACGATTCCAGAGGATCCTCTGTAGGGGTTCTGACGATTCCAGATGATTCGCGAGGGGGTCCGAAGGAATCCTGAGGGTTCCTCAGGAGCTTGGGGCACTTTGAGACTGCTGGGGGATATCTTCAGGATTCGGAAGATGCTTGTGGATTCCAGGGAACTCGATTGTCCTTGAGGGTGTATGAATTCTGGGAAAACGTTCTGGGTTCCTGAGGAACCCTCCGAGATTCAGAATATTCTTGCGCAGTCCTGAGGTGTCTTGGGGGATTCTGCGAATTCCACAGGGCCACCCAGGAATCCGAGGGCACATGCGAAGAATCTGAAGTTTCTGAGGTCGCCTGAGGAACCTTCAGGAATCATATGGGAAATCTGAGATTTCCTGCGGATTCCAAAGGAAGACGAAGGAATCTTGGGAGATTCTGAGGGTCCGTACGAATTCCTCCGGAATCCTGATACATCATGTGCGAAACCCGAGGAAGCCAGGAGGATTGCGAAGCAGGGGAATCTTGAAGAAGCCACAGGAATCCCGAAGGAATCTTGAAGATTCCGGAGCATGCCTGAGGAATCCTGAGGGGGCCTGCAGAGCCCCCCTGATCACCCATAGCGCGCCTTTTTACAATGGCGCCCACTGTTAAGTGCCCCCCAAGTACCCTTTTGACAGCGGGGCCCGCTGTCAAATAGCCGCCAAGTTCTCGTTTCACAGTGGGCCCCACTGTCAAAGCGGCCGCACGTGACGTGACATTTGACAGTGGGCCCCACTGTCAAATGCCCCCCTCGGTCCCCGTTCGACAGTGGGCCCCATTGTCAAATAGCCCCAGGTCCCCGGTTGATACTGGGGTCCATTGTCAAACTCGCCTCTGGACGCTTGGGGATGCAGGGCCGTTTGAAGGGATCAACCATGATGAGCTCGCGTCGGGGTTGTTCCCATTAGGGCCCACTGTCAACGAGCCCCCAGGGCCCCCTGCCCGGGGGGGGGGTCCATATCGCCGTTTCGGGGTCCTTGGGGTCGGGGATTAAACGGGAAAACATGTCTCACGCCTGGAGACCAAAGGGTCGGCGGATGACGGGAAACGCGCATAGACTCGAAGAGTCGCGCGATGGACGTTGGCGCAGGTCCAGAGGGAAATATTTTCAATCGGGGGGAGTCTGAGGGGGGAAGGGCTCGGGATCGCTAAAAAAATAATGGCCTGGCGGATGACGGGAAGCGCGCTAAGAAGGCCTTGGCTCGAGCGATTCTGTCGTCGTTTCTCGTATCTGCGGGGTCGCAAGCCCCCGCACAGCATGATCATCAGTCGATGGCGGGACTTGTCATGTTTCGTTTCTCTTCTGTTCGCCATCGCTAGCCAAAGTTGATTACGCTGGAGGGCCGAGCGTTCGGTGGCGGCACGACCACCGTGGAGCTCCGTTTCGTCGGATGTCATTTTTGACGGGATCGAGCCAGTGCACAGCATGAGGAGCTATCACCGCGCCAGCCGCTCCCTGGCCGCCAGGGGGGGGGCATGGGTCAGGGCCCTTCTTACGGAAAACCAGGACGTTGTGGCAAAGCTCAGCTCAGTGGATCCACCTCACGGTGCGACACGAACGAACGGATGGGCTCTGGCGCGCGGGTCGGTGCCTAATGTTTCTTGCCACGTGGGACAGTGTACTCACCACGGCAGTGCCCCAGTACGGACGTTTGGATCGAGTCATTTTGCAGATGGTTTCTACTATTGTTCCCGCTGTGATTGCACTTGCTAAATTGCGCCTGCTGGCGCGTACTGAGTGCTTCTTCGACGGCGTGGATCCCCAGACCACTTCGCAAGCGAAGACGACACCTGTATCGGAAGGCACGCATCACGTTCACAAGGTGGCAAATATGCGACGCTTACTCGTCTCGGCGGTGCGGCTTCAAGTCGGTCAACCTGCGCTGGTTCGCGGCTGACTACGGCTCACAGTTCAGTGAACTCCGGGCGCGCACGAACGGACAGTTGATTCCGTGGGCTGTGGCGACCCGCGACGTCCCACGCTCCAGCTGCGCCAAATGATGCACCGACCATCATGTTGTTCAGTCTTGCGTTTTTTTCCAACGCTTGTGCTTGTCTTCCCTGTCTCAATTCCTAGGCCCGCTGCTTGGCGAATTTGAGTATGGCTCGGCCTGCAGCCGCAGACAGACGGTCGACCTGACTGTCTGCCGCCTCTCCGCATCCCACGTCGAGTGCTGCCGGTTTCGTATATGTTGGCAAGGGCGGTTCTCGTGGCGCTGTACCATGCTTATCCTGCGCATTGACCGTTTGAATCCACGGCCTATCACCAGCGCTCGGCCAGGGGGCCGTGCTCTGTCGTGCGGGCCGTCCACCAGTGGGCGGTGGCCTCGTATGTGACGTTCGCGGATGCGCATGCGCGCTAGTCGGTCCTGCGGCTGGCTAGGCTATGTAGGAGCTCGCGAGACCTCTTAGAGTGGGGTTGCGTCTTCAACGAATAGCGCGCTAAGGTTCGAAGAGTCGCGCGGTGGGAGTTTCGTTGGCCCGAGGGATTCTATCAACTGGGGGGCCTGGGGGGGGAACGCGCGTTGCGCACTCGTGGTCGGGGTCCTGGCGGAATCCCAAAAACGAGAGTTTCGCTCGATACATCCTCGCCGAATCGGGAAGTTGGGGGTCGTATCTTAGGGCGCTGTTGGTGGGAAGCGCGCGTAGATTCGAAGTGTCGCGCGATGGGCGTTGGTGTAGACCCGGAGGGAAATCTCTTACCAAGGGTCTCTTTAAACACGTGTCCCGCGAACCTGGCGGATTCCCAAAATGAGCGTTTCGCTCGAGACATCCTCTCCAAATCGTGAATCAGGGGGTCGTACCTTAAGATGTAAGACGGGAAGCGCGCTAAGACTCGAAGAGTCGCGCGATGGACGTTCCATCGGCCAGAGGCAGTATCAACTGGGGGGGTATGGGGGGTGGACGTGCGGGAGGCACTCGTGGTCGGGGATGTGGCGGATTCCCCCAAAATGAACGCTTCGCTCAAGACATCCTCACAACATCGTGAAGTTGGGGGTCGTAGTTTAAGACGCATTGTGCTACAACTGGGCGTTTCGCTCGAGACATCCTCCAACAATGAAGATATTGAAATCGTTCGCCTGATTTCCAGATCCTCGAAAATGGGCGTTTTGCCAGAGACATCTTCGAACAACTGCGATGCCGACATAGCTCTTGTAAGGCATTTTTCCGGAGCGATCTCGGATGACCCCCAAAATGGCCCTAGAAACGACAATTGTTGAACACCCACGTGTTTTCACATTGTCGTTGAAAACTCAGCGTTTTTTTCACCCGAGACATCCCTTACAAAATGCCTTCGAATGGGCCCTCGAAGCCATCTTGTCTCCTCTCCTCATCCACTTGGTCCTCCTCCTCCTCCTCCTCCTCCTCCTCCTCCTCTTCCTCCTCCTCCTCCTCCTCCTCCTCCTCCTCCTCCTCCTCCTCCTCCTCCTCCCCCTCTTCCCACGATTGTCGTTTTCGCTGTCGTCCTCACCATGCGGAGGAGTGAGGAGGATAACCAGGAAGATGCTTGTAAACGTTCGGGGTGCGCGTGTACATACGTATCCTGTGTGAGCCTTCGGAGAGCTCGCCTATATTACATTCGATCACGATGATGCTGCAAGTTCTTGCGCAACTCTTCCCTTTCACGCGTTTCCCGTTCATGTCAGGAAAGGCTTAACATTTTCATTGGGAAATCAGCGTTTCGCCCGAGACATCCTCCAAACATTGCCTTCGGACAGGTCCTCGAAGGCAGAGTTATTGGAAAAAAACAATAGGTTTTCAATCGTTTTGTTAAACTCAGAACATTTCGTTCGAAACATCCTCCAACAAGTTTTGAACTCGCGCGGAAAGTGAACTCCACCTGATATCTGTTGTGGGCGTTCGGGGTACGAGCGACGTCTAAAGTCGGGCGGGTAGTAAATGTGACCTGGTATTTTGTTGTGGCTGTTCGCGGTGAGCGGTGGCTGAAGTTGCGCGGATTGCGATTTCCATTTGGTATTTTTTGTGGACGTTCGGGGTGAGCGGCACGTCGGAATTTGCGCGGATCGTGAATTCAATCTGGTTTTTGTTTGCGGACGTTCGGGGTCAGCGGCACGTCTGAAGTGGCGCGGATAGCGAAGTCCATTTGGTACCCCTTGTGGGCGTTCGGGAAGAGCGCCTACGCGACATGCGAATGTAATACTGGTGCACGTTATTGCCAACCTCTTTGATTTCACGTGCTTCCCGTTCATGTCAAGAAAGGTTGCTAAACATTGGCATTTCGTCCGAGACATCCTCCAAAAATGGAGATATTGAAATCGCTCGCCTAATTTTCGGATCCTCGAAAATGGGCGTGTCGCACGAGATCTCTTCGAACAAATGAGATGCCGAACGAGCTCTTGTAAGGCATCTGTTCGGAGCGATCTCGGATGACCTCCAAGATGGCCGAAGAAGCGAACGTAGTGAAACACCCACGGTGGTTTACCTGTTTTATTAAATAGTGACCGTTTCCTTCGAGACATCCTCCAAAAATTGCTTTCGGACGGGTCCTCGAAGGCGAAATTATTTTAAACATCAATTCGGTTTCAACAGTGTTGTTAAAAAGATAGCGTTACGCTCGGGACATCCTCCAACCATTGCCTTCTCCTCCTCGCCCCCACGCACGAGGAAGATGGCACATTCCGATAAGGAAGGTTGGATTGGACAAGAGGTCCCCAGGGCTATCCAAAATCCGATAAGGAAGGTTGGATTACATGCCCCGTGGGACCCTTGGAGCTTGATGGCGACCCACCCATGGTAACAGCTAACCACGCTACTTCGCGGTTAGAGGAATAACAAAGAAACACATGCCAAGACAGCGCGAACTCCAAGAAGGAAAACAGAGTAGGAGGAGGACACCTGATGGTATCCAAGACCCCCCCGAGGGCAATGTGCGTGGGATGTCTCAAGCGAAACGCTAGTGTTTTAACAAAAATTGTGAAAATCCATGGATTGTTCAACAATTTCGCCGTCTTCGGCCATCTTGGAGTTCATCTAAGATCAATTTGAAAAAAACTTGAAAACAACCCTTCATACACCCAATTGTTTAGAGAATGTCTCAGGCGAAACGGCCATTTCGTCTTCCGCCCCCTCCATTGATGCTGCTGCAGCTGCTGCTGCAGCTGCTGCTGCAGCTGCTGCTGCTCCTCCTCCTCCTCCTCCTCCCCCTCCTCCCCTGGTAGTCGTCTTCGCCGTCGTCCTCCTCACGCGGAAGAGTGCGGAGGATATTCAGGAATATGTTTGTGAATGTTCGGGGGGTGCGTGTCCATACGTATCCTGTGTGAGCTTTCGGAGAGTTCGCCTGTATTACATTCGATCGCGATGATGCTGCAAGTTCTTGCGCAACTCTTCCCTTTCACGCGCTTCCCGTTCATGTCAGGAAAGGTTCCTAACACGAGCGTTTCGCTCGAGACATCCTCGCCAACTCGTGAAGTTTGGGGCCGTATCGTAAGACGTCGTTTGCTAAAAATGGGTGTTTCGCCCGAGACATATTCCAAACATGGAGATCTTGAAATCGCCTAATGTTCGGATCCTCGAAAATCGGCGTTTCGCCAGAGACATCCTCGAGCACATGGGATGCAGACAGAGCTCTTAGAAGGCATCTTTTCGGAGCGATCTCGGATGAGCTCCAAGATGGCCCAAGAAGCGAAAGTAGTGCAAACCCAACGTGGTTCTAACACTTTCGTTTAAACATCAGCGTTTCGCTCGAGACATCCTCCAAATATTGCCTTCGGACGGGTCCTCGAAGGCGCAACTATTGAAAACCAATGGATGTTCAACAGTTCTGTTAAAATCAGAGAGTTTCGCTCGAGACATCCTCCAACAATTGCATTCTCCTCCTCCTCATCCTCCTGTTTGTCCTCCTCCTCCTCGTCCTCTTCCTCCTCCTGCTCCTCCTCCTCCCACGCACGAGGAAGATCCCAAATTCAGATGAGGAAGGTTGGATTGGACATCTCCTGGTCTTTCTGAGTTTTCCCGGGCTACCTAAAATCCGATAAGGGAGGTTGGATTACATGCCCCGTGGGCCCCCTGGGGCTTGATGGCGACCCCATCCTTTTTTACAAAATCTGATGCTGCTGCTGCTGCTGCTGCTGCTGTTGCTCCTCATCCTCCTCATCCTCCTCCTGTTCCCCCTCCTCCATTGGTAGTCGTCTTCGTCGTCGTCCTCCTCACGCGGAAGAGTGAGGAGGATCTTCAGGAATATGTTTGTGGACGTTCGGGGGGCGCGTGTCCATACGTATCCTTTGTGAGCGTTCGAAGAGTTCGCCTATATTACATTTGATCGCGATGATGCTGCAAGTTCTTGTGCAAAACTTCCCTTACACGCGCTTCCCGTTCATGTCAAGCAAGGTTACCACAGATAGGCGTTTCGCTCGAGACATCCTCACAACATCGTGAAGTTGGGGGTCGTATCTTAAGACGTCGTTTGCTAAAACTGGGCGTTTCGTCCGAGACATCCTCCAAACATGGAGATCTTGAAATCGTTCGCCTAATTTTTGGATCCTCGAAAATGGGCAATTCGCCAGAGACATCCTCGAACACATGGGATGCAGACAGAGCTCTTAGAAGGCATCTTTTCGGAGCGATCTCGGATGAGCTCCAAGATGGCCCAAGAAGCGAAAGTAGTGCAAACCCAACGTGTTTCTAACACTTTCGTTTAAACATCAGCGTTTCGCTCGAGACATCCTCCAAACATTGCCTTCGGACGGGTCCTCGAAGGCAAAATGATTGAAAAAACATGGGTTTTCAAACATTGTGTTAGAACCAGAGCGGTTCGCTCGACACATCCTCCAACATTTTTTTGAACTCGCGCGGACAGTGAACTCCACCTGGTATCTTTGTGGGCGTTCGGGGTAAGAGCGACGTCTAAACTCGCGCGGGTAGTGAACTCTACCTGGTACATGTTGTGGACGTTCGCGGTGAGCGGTGACTGAAGATGCGCGGATGGTGCATTCCATTTGGTATATTTTGTGGACGTTCGGGGTGAGCGGCACGTCGGAATTTGCGCGGATCGTGAACTCAATTTGGTTCTTTTTTGCGGACGTTCGGGGTCAGCGGTACGTCTGAATTTGCGCAGATAGCGAAGTCCACTTGGTACCCCTTGTGGACGTTCGGGCAGAGCGCCTACGCGACATGCGAATTTGATGTTGGTGCACGTTCTGGCCAAGCTCTTTGGTTCCACGCGCTTCCCGTTCATGTCAAGAAAGGTTTATAGAATTTCTGCGCGCGCACTTCCCCACCATCATCCTCATCAGCGCCATCCCATCACCGCCGTCATCATCGTTGCCAACAGCATCGGCGCCGTCATTGGCCTTGCCAGCGTCATCGTCATCATCGCCTCCAACATCGTAGTATCATCATCGTTGCCGCCGTTGTCGACGTCATCATGATATCGCGCCCGCCCGATTCACCGACACGCACTGAACTGCCCGCGCGCCAGAACGGCCCCTGAGACGCGTTGGGAAGTTCCCATCCGTAACCGCCATCGCTGCCGCATCAGCTGTGCCAAGCCAGTTGGCATGCTCTGCGCGCGAGCTTGCAGGCGCCAGCGCGGCAGCAAAGACGTGCCAGCCAATGCCAAGCCGTCACCGCAATCGCGGCCGCATGAGTTTTGCAAAATAAATTGTTGGTGGGAGGGAGGGACGTGTGTGCAAGCAAAGGAGTTGACAACTCACCAGTGGCTTCCGTCAGCACCCGCCACTGATGTTTTTTGGCATTCTCGGGCCTCCGCGGGGGCCTCCAGGCCCAGTCATCCAGCGCTCCGATCTGTTAGACACGTGGGCCGGGGATCACTCGATCCGTCCCCCATGCAGGGCCAGCCTCTCACGCCGAGTCGTTTTCGTGAATGCCCAGAGGCCCGAAACTGGCCCCCAGGGGCCAACCACGGCGACTCGAGGCGCTGGATTTCTGGAGTGGCTCCCGGGACCTCCAGGCCGTGAGGGCCCCAGCCCTCTCTCAGCGCCCAGCCTCCATGGGCCCCGCCGACCGCGAGAAAAGACAGCCCGGGGCGAGCAAAAGCTAGCCCGACGGGAGGGGGGTCGAGAGCCCCCAGGGCGTGGACGTGGGATGTTCGGGAGGCCTGGGGCGGCGAAGAGCTGGGCGAGGACTGGTAGGGCCTCGGGTTGCGCACCGACAGCACCTCCAGGTAGCCCCAGCTGGCCTCCACAGACCCCCCAGGGGGAGCGGTTCCGTTGCCAGGGGGGCTGTTTTGGGTGTCATCGCGAATAGAACAAATGCACCATACATGAATGTAGATATACATATACATCCGGAGAAAGAGAGAGAGTGAGAGAAAGAGAGATAGAGAGAGAGAGATAATGAGAGTTCAGATAGTATACGAATCCGATGCGCAAGAGCCGAAGAGATCTGAAGTACGATTGTACCACATCGCAGTGTGTACAACATGCTCGCCGCACTTATGTCACGCAAACCCCGGTCGTGCGTTTGAGGCTTCTCTGGGCCGAAGATTGCATTACGGTGCGTGGCAGGAGCCATGCTAGTGCGATATACCAGAGACCCCAGTTCAGGGGCATCGTTAGGGGGCATAGTCTCATGGGGGCTCGCATCGACCACCAACCGCCCATTTATCGCCAATAGGGGCCCGATACTCCACTCCGCCCGGGGGCGTGCGGATTTCATTATCGGGGGCCTATCGCCGATCTATCGGCGACGCATCGCCGAGTACAAGTCGATGTTTTCCTCTTGAGCCGGCCCCCCCCATAATTGTGGCCTCTCATATACGGGAAGCCCCAGTAGCATTACCCAGAGAGAGCCCATGCGAAAGACAGTTGGCACAGACAGTGTTTCCCATTTGCCAATTTGCGTCGAGGACAGGTTTCGCAATACACGCGCCCCCGACACGGGCGGGGGTCGGCCAATCCCAGGTCGCCCCAGCAAGTAGTTCCGAGGATTGTTTTGCGCATCGGTGCGTGCAGCTCTTGCATAGCATGTTGCCAGGTCTTCAGCAACGAGATATTCTTTTGGGAATGCCACGACGAGCCGTTGAGTGTCCGCCGAAGACGATGATGGACAGATGGTGAGTGTGTGAAGTGTTAACGCGAAACCAGCCTTCCCATATGGCAAGTTTTTCTTTGCCGCCCAGATGAAGAGTCTCATGACCAAAAATTGTCGGAGCTCCGCGCGGATGTCTTGGATCGGCGTTGGGACCCCCCTGGCGGGGCCTTCGGCGCCGGCCCTGCGCTCCGCGCGCCAGGGTACGCCAGCGCAGATCCAGCAAATGCGTTCGGATCTCCGCAAGTTCTTGTTTGTGCAGAATCGCTTCCTCATGGGTAATACTGTGGAGAAGTAGGGGCTTAGGCAGCAGAGTGGTCACGTGTCCTCCATGTGTGTGGGCTTCGCGTGGTGCAGAAAGAAGATCAAATGGGGATGTTAAGGGGACAGATGGTGCGAGAGAGAATATGTTCCTTGTGCCTTTGCGGACACATCTCAATCGACCCCCACAGTCGAGACGTCGCAATACGGCACTTTGTCGGTGTGGGATGTGCTCAGCGATCCTTGTTTTGGCGGGTGGGCAGCAGAACATCTGAATGAAGCTTTGTGGAGGTTGGCAGCATTTCTTGTTCCGAGGTTCCTATAGTTGGATAGGGGCCTTCTCTTATGAGCCCCTCCAGGATATGAGAATCCACCTTGGACAGACATAACTGCCGTTTTTTACCCGTAAGCTTGGTATTTGGGTCACAGCCGCAGAGGTCGGACGTGACCACGTTTCGCGAATCGTGACTTGGGCAGCCGAACGTCCGAACTCCTGGTGGGCGAACGAAAGAGTGGACGTGATCACTACTCGCGCTTCGCGCGGCAGGAAACGCGAAATTAGCTGACCCAGCCTACAGCACGATTCTGATTTGAGCCCGAGACTGCGAGTTTGCCGTGCGGCTCGCGAGCGCACGGGATTTGTTTTAGAACACTTTTGATCGGAGAGAGTCATCATCCTCATCATCAGCACCTCTCTACCATCATCAGCATCACCATCATCATTGTTAGAACAGATTGGATCGGAGAGACTCATCATCATCACCACAACCATCGTCATCATCATCACCATCATCACCATCATATGAATCCTAAGTGGCCTCCCCCGCCCCCGGCCTTTAATAGTCGTCCTCCTCATGGTGGTTCCTTTTCCTCCTTCTCCTCATCCTTGGTGGCCCCTTCTCTTCCTCGTCCTGCTCTTTGGTGGCATCATCTCCCCCCTCTCCACCCTCTCTTGTGGCCCCAACGCAGCCCCAGTCAACGTGTGAACCTTCTCCTCTTACATTGCTCCGCGCGCCGTTGCGGAATACCTTCCGAAGCCTTAGCGGCCATAGCAAACACGCAGGGATGGGTAGTAGAAGGGGGAGTGCCAGGATCGGCGGCGAGCCCGGGGGGGAAGTGAGAATGGGCGTTGCTTGTCAGAAAGTTCGGACGTCCCCAGTGCACAGCCCTCCCCGAAGACGCAGAACATTTCTCATGAGGGTGGAGGTTTTCTGATAAGTCTCGCCGCCTCCTGAGAAGGCCTTCTCCTTCTCGCTTCCCCCCCCCTTCGCTCGCCGCTGACGGGAGAAGGAGAAAGACGAGGTGGAGGGAAAGGATTGAGGAGGGAAGACGAGGCGCAGAAGGTGGAGTGCGCGAGGCGCGAAGCTTTGCGCCTCCTCCCTGAGTCTGCTTCGGCCCAGCCCGCCGATTGGACCAGGGGCGCGTTCCTTGCCCGAGCCCAAACCAATGCAAACAATCGAACCGCCGCCGTCGAATTTTTCTGACCTGGTCTTGAGGACTGCGTGTTCCGAGATCTCTGCCGAGTTTGTTGATGTGGATGTTGTTGATGTGGCCATTGCTGCTGATGCGGTTGCTGCTGATGTTGCTGCATGTGTATTTAGGGTCGACGTTGGAGTAATTCTGGTCAGGGCGTACCCAGGGACAAGCCTGGGGGTCGACTCGTCAGGAGGGGGATCCAGACGCCTCCGGGCGCGGCGAGCACGCCACGGCGGGCGGCTTGCTCGCAGCCCTTGTCTGAGCCAGCCACGAGCGAAACAAAGACGCACGCGCACACGAAGCAAGTGTTGCCAGAGGTCCCCGAGATCCCGTCGTCGTTGCAGATTTTTCGCAGTGGGCGTTTCCGGGGGCCATCACGGGTCGAACCGGCTCGAAAAATGCTGCAGAAAGATAGGGTTTTGGGTTCCAGCCGTGATGTGTCGCGATATTGCATTTTGTCGCAACGTCGGATCTCAGGGATGTCCCTGGCCAAGGGTGCCTCCGCGGTTTTCAGGGAGGCCCTCTTTCTCTCCTTCTTTGGTCGGATTTGAGCTGTGCCCACTTTTGCTAGTTTTTTCTCAGTACGTTCTGCTCGTCTTGACCACAAGTTGCTGTCGGAGGACAAGGAAGAGAGGAGGAGGCGGAGGTTGCAGGAGGAAGAGGTTGATGGGGAAGGAGGGGGAGGAGGAGAATGCGAAAGAGATGGAGTGGCGGCTGCTTCGGCTGGCGCCGATGGCGCCTCTTCTGCCGTAGTCAACCATGTACCTGCTCTCCGTGAGCATATTCTGCTCCACCGTGGTCTTCTCGCAGCTTGGGGAGGACGGAGCGAAGCCCCAGGCGCCCGCCTCTTGGCAAACGCCAGAGGGGGGGGGGGGCAGCGAGGAGAGCGAGGCGCCGGAGGCAGAGAGTCGGGGAGGCAGATGACGATGTGGGCCTCAGCGCTGTTCGTTCCTTGTCTCATACCTCTGGGGGCGCCCTTCGTGGCCACGGCCGCGCGCAGTTCTAGAGACTGGCCTGGACGGGCCCCCAGGAAAAGACAGGGACAGAGTTCGAATGGCAGTCAGAGAGAGAGAGAGAACAAAAGAAAGGAGGGTCCAGATCTCAGCTAACGGCGCCAACGTGGCCCTGGACGGGGCACCACGCGAGTGGCATCAGGATCGCTGTAGATGGAAGCGTGCACGAGAGAAGCAAATCCAGCGTGGACCCAAAACAGGGAGTTTGTGCACTGCGGATGTCCAATCAATGTGGTGTAGGCACTATGCTGCAACATATGTGGTGCAAGCTTGCAAGCTACTCGGTGGAGGCAATATGGTGTAAGTTATGCGGTGCAGGCTACGTGGTGTAACCGATGTGTAGCTAGCTATGTGGTGCAAGCTATGCGGTCTGAAATGTGTTGGGCAAGTCATGTGGTGAGACCCATGCGGTGTTAGCCGCGTGGTCTAACCGCACCCGGCGACGACGGGCGGACACGAGGAGGCCACGTTGCGGCGACGGGCAGCGACGAGGCGGCCACGAGACGCCACGGAGCGGCGACGAGGCGGTAACGGGCGGCCAGGAGCGGCCGCGAGGCGGCCACGGGCGGCGACCAGGCGGAAACCCAGAAGCGTAAGTCGATGATTTGGAAACCAAGTAGGACATCGTAAGCACAAGCGCGGTTTTGGAAACGTCTGGATTTTCGGAGGTCCGCCCAGGAGGCTGTCGGCAGTGGCGGCTGCACAGGAGTGCGGAGATGATCGCGTCTCGCGCGGCGCGAAGCGCGACGTAAGGTGATTCTGGGGCAGAGAAGAAACAGAAGCAAGAGCAGAGAGAATGAAGA